>JADAZS010000112.1:0-162759 GCA_014872975.1 Diaporthe citriasiana | reverse complement strand
ATTTATATCTTAATAATATTTTATAAATATTTATATAAATATATATTAAATTTAATTCCTTAGTTTCTTACTTATAAGTCTTAATATTTCTATATATATATATAATTATAACTTTATATACTTTATATCTTTCTAAAATAATTTATTTCTAAAAATAAACTATATATATATAACTTTAATTTTATAGGTTTAAATTACTCCAGAACTAAGCTATTTACTATTTGGAACTTTTACAAAGTAGCTCTAATAGGGGAACTGTCTATCGTATTCGTATAAGCCCGGTACTGTAGCTATGGGCCCAAATAGCGCGCTGCAGGAGAGAGTCCATCGAAATTGAATCAAAGTCCTCGTCTAGTATCTTTTTCTTGAGCAGTCTGAAGCTATGTTTGGATTGAAGATGACAGCGATCGCGCTCAGGACAGACAGAGAATGACAGCCTCAAGAGCTCGTTTTGTCTGTTCGATATTGTAGACCTGGACGGAATCAATGCCTGCGGTGTCTCTCACTGGCGCATCGTTGCCGCCAGGGTAAAGAGCGTCCCCAAAAAAGAGTATCTCGGACTTGGCAATACCGGACAGCTCTGACAGGCGTTCCATGCCGTACGCTTTGTCGACCCCGGCACGTGTGATATCTATAGATGTCGCACCACCAATGCGAACCGAGACGTCCGGAAGGATAGGCTGAAGATCTTTCTGGACCAAGCGACGTTTTTCCTGCTTGGGATCCCAGCTCTCTTTGGGGCCGAGGGGGGCTTGCTGACTGAAAAGCTGAAGTTAGCAAGGTGTTGTAACATGCACCTCAGACCATCCCTTGGCAGACAGAAACAAACAAAGACACGAAAGGATGGATCTAAGGATTTAGATGGACCTTGGTGCTTTGAACAGGGACTGACTTACCCGAGGGCCGAGAAAGTAATCTGGCTTCCACGGTCTTCGATCTGCTCTCCCCAGATCTCAGTTGGCGTGAAACCGAGGCGGTCAATGGAGGCTCGTAGCTCCTTGATGACTGTAGATCAGTTTGTATCTCAGCGCCGCCTCCAGAAAACAGAGCGAAAGCATATTGGGGTGAATTGAGGCCACCAAAAGGAGCAGTGAAGAGTGTGTGATACTCACTATAGGCCCTGTCCCCGTCGCTAAACAGATCAGCGTACTTTCGGACCCACTGGCCATTTTCGAAGCAATAGAGCTTGGTGCCCGTGGTGGGCATCAGCCAGAAGCGTGAGCGATTGGTGCTGTCGGGCAGACGGCTGGCGACCTGCTTGTCGAACTGGGGCCAGTCGCCGCCCGAGATCACGCAGATGTCGGCGACGTGGCTAAGACGGCTGAGAATTGCGGCCATCTCATCGTCGAGGGCTTGCTTGCTCTCGGCAAGAGTGCCGTCAAGGTCAAAAGCTACCAATCGTTTCATTGTGGATCATGGACGGCGGGATTGTGTGAACCTGGTGAAAGGGGCGGCTCGTGATCTCAAAGGATGCTTGGACGGAAGAACCCAAGTCCTTTAGTTGCATGTGGCCATTGCCGCCTGGCCTTCAGCTCCAACAACGACGACATGTGAGACACCAATATGTTAGGGTTGGGGTTTCCGATCAACCCATTTGTACCCCCCCCCCCCACTCAGGGTAGATGCAGGCACCCAGTCAACTTCTTGGAGCAACTTCTTATCAGACCAATTTAACTGCGGGAAACCATGATCAAAATAGCCATAGCGAGCATAAATGTTTTCATTGGATCAGGAAACTTTTGCTGAAGTACCCTTGACAGTGCTAGTGGACAGAGCCCCACTCCGCAACAGCACATCTTTGTGAAAGGAAGCCAGGACGGGCTTGCTAATGTTATTATTGAGGGATCCTACATCAGTCAAATACAAATGATTACAGCAAGTTGGTGCAAAATGTCAGAACACTTTAATTAAGACCAGACGTAAGATCAGCTGGCTACTAAGAATAGAGGTTGAGACTAGTTTTGTTTTGGGTGATTTTTCGGCTACTGGATATCACACTGTCAGGTTTTGTGCTGGAATAGTTAACGATATTCTAGGCACCTGAAAATGGGTTGAAATAAAAGAGAAAAATTGATATTTAAGTAGAAACTGTTCACTGTAGAATATGAGAATAGAATGGTGAAATAACTGAGAAAGATAAATATATCCGAGTCGAATGTATACAAATATGTAAGTGCCTAGACTACTATTAGAATGAGCCAGACAAATCCACTAGCCTGTGAATGCATCTCCTCAGAAGTAAAATACCTCGGGCTGACAAGGCTCCTTCATGATACCCTTATTTCCATACTGTTGTAGCTTTATTTCTTGTTGTACCTTGACCAATACACTTTGGCAAAAGCGATGTGTTCTTTCATTCAAGATGTGTCTAAAGTGTACGCTCTGTCAAATATGTGGTTGCCTTTGTGAATAGCCAAAAAGAACGGCACGTCTGGTTGTATATATCTCAGTTTGTTGGCCGATTTCTCAGCCATATTGAAGAGAACCTAAGAGTTTGTTAACTCTCTTTCGTGCTGTGAAGTGGAAATGGCTGATTACCGATGTCTCTGTCTTCCCATGGGCTAGCAGATACAGTGGCTGTGGCCCGGCTGATTCACAGCTACTCAGCGGGTCCAGGTAAGCATTGGAACCGGAAGCGTCCACAAGGCGGTCATTTTGCATCATTGAGGAGGCAAGTTCCATTTGCACACCATTGCGTGTTCAACTCGGAGCTTTCTGCTGCGAATTTGCAATAAAGTTTTCAAGGATAGATATGGGCCGCTATTTAGCTTTCTGCTTGAAAAACCTAGAGCTCCGTCGAGATCTAAAGCAGAATACATTGGTATGACAATTCGGAGTGGGTTGCGCGTTATAGATACCAGGGCAGTCTCAGCTGCCAAGTGGCCTCCAACACCAGGTAACTAAATCGAGATCATCTGCGACTGATTTAAGTCTTTGTATCTATGTATGATGAAGATGATGAAAAAAAGAACACTTTGCCGAACCGCAATTCTTTGTAACATCTGACGGACAAAAGCCAGGATACCGGCGAAAATTAGCAAGGCATATGGAACTCTTTTATTTAAGAGTGGTTTTATGTTCCCTGCCCGTCAAGTCACGATGATCCCGTGGGCTAGTCAGTTCGGGCCAAGCAAATCATAAAAAAACTCCTGTTGGTTGCAAGAAAATGTGCTTCTACGCTTACAAGCAATTTGTGGTAAGCAATAACGCAGCCTCTTCGGCTTCTTCCCATTTCCCCCAGCGGGTTTGAGTCCCATTTCCTCACCCTCTTGCGAAGGAACGCAACTTCAGCCTTTCTCATTCGGCTTATATGTCAATTACATTATTGGGAACTAATTGTGGCACATAGTGCAGTGACTGTGGCGAAGTCCTTGAGGAAACCACTATAAAGAAGCGAGATTGTCGTAAAAAGTCCTGCGACAAAACCGTGCCACCGGGAACCAGGATAAGGTGTCTGACAGAGAGAAGATATGATAGAGATTGCTCCTGTCATTTTGCGCTCTAGCCCTGCTGACATTGCTCAATAAGAAGTTGTGCAAATTGCCCGCCAATCTTCCGATGCCTTCACTAGTTTGCAGCATCTAAGGATTGATACGCTCAATGCCTTCATATTGAATGGAAAATTAGATCTTCTTTCGATATAACTTATCGGTGTCTAAGTAGTCGTACTTTCATGATGTTTGCTCTCAAATTAAAACCTGCCTCTTTGGCCCTCAGAGTCTGAACTCTCGATAGTAGGAACATGTCCAGTCTCTCCAGTGCCAACTGTTGCTCTGGGAATCATTCAGGCATGCATTTCACAACGATATCTGGGTGTGGGAGTAGTTGATGCGGCACACCTGGTTCGAATATATTAGTGTGTAGAAGAGAGATTGCAGCTGCTATAGGGGGCCCAATACCCAACTGAGGACTTGCGCAGTTACCCATGGCCTTATCTAAAACACTGGATCAAATTGGCTTCAAGACGTACAGTATGTGCGACAAATGGATCCACTTCAAATTGGGAAGTCGGGAATGTGAGGAGGCACTTGCTCTAAAGAATCGTTTGAGAAATGTAATGAATCTACGCTGTAAGAAATAATCAGCAGCCTTTTAATTCTTATGCTTAGTATTGCTGTGGCATTGTTGCAGCTGTGTCTTTCGACTACTACTGATTCTATGAGCAGGGTTATACGCCAGATGGCTATTGTATTTTGGGTGAATCAACAGGCAATTCAGAACTGTGATCTGCTACCGGAGGCAAGAAGCTGAGCCACGTTGAGCGGGAGGGATTCAGAGGAATATGGCCAAGCGAGAAGGATGCGAGAAGCAGCATCAGGTTCGGTCGTGGACCCGCACACGCACGCGAGAAGTGGCTGCCAAGACCACCATGGAGGCCAGATCTGGTAGGTGGAGGCCACTACGCTGGTGTATACAATGCCAGTAGGCAGTGGGCAAGATACATACAGCTCTGGAGGATCCCAAATGTTCCCCTGTCAGGGCTGTCACACATTTCATAATTAGCCCATTTATAACCAAGTCTTTCTAAGTAGAAATTCTTACTAGAAGAATATATTAAGAAATAATAGGCCTCTCTAAAATAATTAAAGATCTATAGTCTTTATAGCTAAATTATATAGGTAAGTAAACTCTTTTATGAAGGGTAAGGGCTATATAAACTTATAAAGAAATATATAAGATCCTTTAGAGCTATATATATAAGGCTATTAATTTTAAAACTTACTTACCTACCTATAGAATAATTATAGTTTATAATAAGAGTAACTTTCTAAAAACTCTTTATATATTAAAACTTTCTTTATATATTTATACTTTTAAATTTAGCTAGGTATAAAAAGTTTAATTTTTTATTTTATTAAAGAAAATAACTCTAAATTATTTTAAAAAGTAGAAAGAATATTATAAAATAAATATTAATAAGAAGATATAATAAGAATATATAATTAAGATATTAACTATATCTACTATACTATTATCTTCTTTATATATAAGCTCTAGGATAAGTAGTTAGAAAGCTAAGATAATAGTAGACAGATTAATAAAGGATGCTAAAGGTTAGCTAAACAGTTAAATAAGAAACATAATGTGGCCGAAGCTAAGTAAATGATAAAGCAGCGAGTTACTGGTAAGAAATGGTACAGCAGTGGCAAAAGGATCAGCTGGCTCAGTCGTGGGCTTTCTGCTCTTTCTTTTTTAAGGGAGCCTTTCCACACTTCAAGATGCAGTAAACACACATGGGTGTGGTACTTCACGGGAAAACGCCCACCGGTCCCCTCCTTGCTCCAGAATTCTCGTGCACATGGATTTTTGATATGCCTGCTGATGGCAAGGAGTAGTGCACCACCACAATTGTTCTGGTTTGAGCCGGGGCCTTTTTACTTCGGTCACCCTCAGCATTAACGATAGCGTGGGACAGGGTGCAAGACGAGCTATAAGGCTCTGCTGGCCGTAGTCAAGGCACACGGATTTGAGCCGGCTACGGGACTCGGAGATGAGTATGTGTTGTGGAAGGCTACTGTATAGTTGTCGCTGCAGTAGCATACAGCAAGAACCAACACTTTTGGAAGCATTATCGTCATTTCGGGTCTTTCAGGGCCATGACCTCGCTGTACGACTTTACTTAACACCACTACTGAGGCAGGGAAGAGGAAACACAGATACGCACAATGCATATTTAGGCTTGTGTATAGATCACTTCAATGCCCAATTAGTGAGTACCGCCAGAGTCCGAGTCCTGGAGCTGCAAAAGTTTTATGCCTTTACCACAGCCCACAACTCTTCCCTCACCTCTGTTCATCTTAGCAGTAGGCTTATAACAAGCGGTGACCATTCGACAAAGACCAGTTATGAGCCTAAATTCATGAATGGGAGATATGATGACAGGAACGGCAATGACCGGCACAGCTTGTCTGGTAACCCGTGGCCGTCCGGCTCAATATCTTGTAGCACGACCGCCTCACGCTCGAGGAACAACCCAGGTTACTGTACTCTCTATTCTGGAGATGTATTGCTGGTGATGTCATAGGCGTGCAGAATCTACGAGACTGCTTTGCCTTAGAGCACCTTGATGGACATCGCCTCCCAGAGTGGGGCTGAACTTGGAAGTGCATCTGCAATTCAGTATGTATACCGAGTTCGGGCCCGCTGCACGACTTGTGCGAGAACCTTGATGGCCACACATGTAAGGTTCCCCCGATAGGACACTGGGGATACATGAGTATCCCCAGGCCCAGCTCCGATCGGCAATGCTGACCCTTTTTGTCTTCTTCTCTTGAACAGAAGAGAATGCCTCCCTTCTTCTCCTATCCTAACACTCTGTCGTCAAGATACTTGAGTAACCTTTACCAGACCACTACTTTTCGGTCCAACAGGAAAAGCTATGTCTCAACAACAGCAGAGCCCTTTTCTTTGGATGCCGGCCGAGATCCGCCTGAATATCTACAGCTACCTCCTCAACGACGGCGGGAATCAGTGGCTCTGCGTTCGCAATCGGCCAGACTCAAGGTACAAACAATGGGAAGTCGAGGTCGGAGACCAGAGCCCTGTTGTGCCAAGACAGTCCACGAAGTACCATGTGATAGAACGGACATCCATGTTCAGCCGACGCTGCTTCGAAACGACCTACCATCTCGCTAGCGAAGGCGCCGAATTCCACGTAAGCAGCTTTCAGATACATTCTTAAGCCTTCCAAGAAGAATCTCCAATCTACAGCATGTGCTTCCAAGGTCTGATCAGGCTGCAGGCTTTGAGACAGCTATAGCCACACTGTGACCGTTTGCTTCCCGTAGAGTGCCTGCCTGGGTCCTTTGGTAGCTGACTTCAAATGCTACAGACTGCCATATTAGGTGTTTGTCGTCTTATCCACAGCGAGACCTCCCATATGCTTTACGGTAAACACTGGTTCGAATTTGGAACTCATATCGAGGCTGTCGTTCCGTTCCTCCAGGACCGCTCACCGCATACGCGATCCCTCATCACCGGCATTTCGGTGTACAAGCGTGGCCCGCTTCCATGCCTAGATTGTACCAGTGATAGACACGAGTGGTCCTACTTGTGCCGTTACTTGTCCCAAACCAGATCCCTGAAGAAGCTAAGGCTTGTCGTCGAAGGCGGCAGGCCGGGAAAGCCATGGGAGGGCATCCAGGAACTGAGCGAGGCTGATATCAGACTGCTGAGCCTCATCCAGCACGAAAGCCTACAATGGATCACTGAATTGTCACAAGTCAAAGGTATAGAGGAGCTCGATGTGGTTTCAGACATGAAGTATCTGCCAGTTCCCAAGTCACCGGGTATGATTTTATATGCCGCTATTTCTGCCTCTATAGAAAAGGGCCTGACGGATTTCTTTCGCTCGGAGATGAATAATGCTGGGTGGTAACTAAACGTCCGGCTGCTGTCTCCGACAAGTAATACTAGCTGTTACAACCAATGACGAGGGACTTCCAAGTGCAACAATATCTACTGGACGCTGTTTCGTGTTAAAAAATTTACACCTCAGCAGACAGCGCGAAGGCAGGGCTTAGGAACCTTGGGCAAGTGAGGTTAGCAGCCCTTTGCTCTCGCAGCCCTGCTCAATGTCCCTCACAGTCGTCAAATGAGCCAATGTCAGACTGGACATGTCTGCCCACTGCATTACACTGCCTCCGGGTCCTTCGTACGCAGGCCAGCCGATCGAGTCCAGGCCATCGACTGGGTCTGTGACGAATGCAAGGTACGCATCCTGCAATGTGTGGCTAACGGCATACTCGAATGGAGTGGAGTTCCCGCGGAAGTTCATGTGCGTGCCAAACAAACATGGGTAGCTCTGCCTCATGGTACGCCCCCATCCACGGCTGCGGGCTGATATTGGTGAAATTGCCGGTGTAGTAATACCGATGAGTAACCCGGTTGTTTTAGAGGCGCTCACTACAGATTACTCGTCAGCTCTCTGTATGCACTGTAACTTTGCTGCTGCTGGGACTAGTAACTTGCTATGTTGTCAAAGTCGCTGGGCACCAGAAGTAGTTGTATGAGTATTCCAAGGCAGTTTCCAGATCTGGGTTGGTGGCGTTGTATGTCGTCAAAAACAAGCCTTCATTCTCGTTGAAGCCAATGATAGCAGGCTTTTAATGGGTTTATTAGCCGCGTACTTGGTAAATCTTGCTCCGTTCGCACGAGGGGGTGATCAGTGACTTACCAGGTCAGACATTTCTCTCTCTGCGGCTTTTTCCGTGCAGTTGTTGAACACAAGCTTCTCATCCACAACCGGGATGAAATTAATGGAAGGAGATGCTCCCGACTGCTCGTAAGTCGCAACGAAGTTCTCGAGCCCTGAAGCAGGGACTTCGCGCATACACTGCAACTCCGCCTCTGAGGTAGTCTGGTTACCGCAGCCGAGATGGGATGCCACAAGGCTGAAGCTGGAGAAGTCAGCCCTTTCGCGGTTGATGAGAATGTCAAAATGAGCCGTGCCAGAGTCCATGGTCAGACCTTTCACAATGGGCTCCTCGGCATAAGCGAAGTTGTACAAATCCACTGCAGTCGATCCAGCAGACTGGCTCCATATAACCATGCGCTCAGAATCGCCCCCGAACTTGCCGATGTTCTGTTGTATCCACTCGACTGCGAACCTCTGATCCATTAGGCCGAAGTTCTGTTCTGACAGCCCAGCGGCGGTTGGGAATCCAAAGATGTTCAGACGGTAGCTGTCTCTTCATGTTAGACCTTTTACTCCGGGTCTATGTCTCAGCATGAGAACAATACTCACTTGAAAGAGAACAAAATGTGGGACTGGGATCCCTGAGTCCAATTCACAGGGATTTGGTATGGGACGTCGATGCCGCCAGTAGCAAACCCCCCACCGTAGAACCAAATCAAAACTGGCAAAGCCTCTTCGTCCTCTAATGCTTTTGCCGGCGCCCGAACACTCATTGTCAAGCAGTCCTCGGCCATTCCAGCCTTACCAATCATATACTCAGGAGCATCGGTCCGCAGGATGCCTGGGTGAACTGAGATGTACTGCCAGCAGGAAGGTGGCAGCGCCGTTGCTTTGACGATGGAGTCGTTGGAAGCTACCTCGTATTCCTGGGGAGGTGCCCATCGCAAGTCACTGATGGGTGGCTGCGCGTAGGATGCCGAGAAACTCTGCAACGGTCGATGCTCCTGGCGCTAGGCGGCCCTGCACCGAAAGTCCGTTGTCGAGATGCACGGTGGCATCAGCCGCACGCCCACTGATGCCGTGTCTGGGAATCGACGAGGCGACAGTCGACGACATGAAAGCGGCCCATAAGGCGCCAAACTTTTGAGCAACCATCTTGCCTTCATTTTTCTCGTCCGACGATGCTGCTTTACAGTTGGCTTCGGCCACATTGTGTTTTTTTTTTTGACTGTTTAGCCAACCTTTGGCATTCTTCATTGATATATCTGTCTACCGTTACTATCTCAGCTTTCCAACTAGGGTACTTATCCCAGAACTCATACATAAAGAAGATAATAATGTAGTAGATATTCTTAGTATTTTTATCATATAGTAATATTAAATCTCCTTACCAATACTTATCCTTTAATACCTTTTCTACTTATTAAAAGAATTAAGAGTTAATATAAAAAGTATTAGATTATACTACTTAGCTAAAAAGGAGAGGGACCTACTAGTTAGGTAGGGCTCTTTTACAGGCCTTATTAGGGGCCTACCACGCTTAGCTTTAAGGGGTTCCACATTAATTACCCCCACAGATAACTTACTATTATTATCTATAATAAGCTATATAGTATACCTTTTAGCTAGGGCTTATAATACCTATTTATAGCTTGCATCTTACTATAAGCACTATAGCTAGGTCTTTTTATACTAGTACAAGCCAGAGTAATTATAGTATAAGTAGGGATTAAACTTAATATATTTTAAAAGTAGCCCTAATATAGTAAGTACTACCCAGACTACCATTAAGCTCTTCCTCACAGCTAAGTACCGTACCTTTCCTAATTTAGCTAGATAGTAGCTAGTTATAGCTACTATTTAATGTAGAAAGTACTAGATTATACTACTTAGTTAAAAGGGAGAGAGACCTACTAGTTATATAGGGCTCTTTTATAAGCCTTATTAGGAGCCTACTACACTTAGTTTCAAGGGGTTTTAAGACGTCACTTAGGCTTCAAGGTATATTAGCTTTAGATTTATACCAAATTATATATATTTTAAGAGTAAACTAGCCTAAGAAAAAAGGAAATAAAGTACCCTTTTAGGCTTCTAGGGCTAAGATATAAGGGTAGTAGGTCTTATTAATAAGAAACCCTATAGAAACCCCTATAAGGGCTAACCTTACTAGCCCTACTATTTATTTTTTACTATCTCCCCTTTTAAAAAAATGTAAAACCCTAGGCCTAGCTATAAGTTAAACTTATAACCTTTATATTTTTTATTAAAAAATACTTACTTAACTAGTAGGGAAAATAATCTAAAAAAACATATTATTATACTAAGTTTTTTTAAATTTAAATAATATTATTTTTTTATATTTACTTATTTAGTAATTAATTTTACCCCTTATAAATACTATATTATATATTTTACCCCCTTATTTTATAATTATACTAATTACTTATAAGTTTATTATTATAATTAGTTATATATATAATAATTTTTTTAAGATATATCTTAATTAATCTTATTTATTTATATAATTACTATAAGGCTAATTAAAGTTTTTAACTCTAAATTAACTATATTTATAAACATACTATTATTAGTACTATATAGTATTTAATACTAGGTCTTTAAGTATTTACTACTATATAAAGAGACTACCTACTGTTTAGAAGAGTACATGTATGGATTAAAAGCGAAACTACTTCTGGTATGGGATTCCTTATTTTCAGGAGGCGATGTTGGTGAACAGGCTTTAACAGTTCCAAGTAGCGTCCTTTACAGACGTCAACTAGAAATATCTTCACCATTCTGGCTTGTTGGCTACTCACGTAAATACCACATCTGGTTACATTATTCGGATCCGAGTGACTCAAAGTGGTGCTGCAGATAGGGGGTGTATCTATATAGTAGGTCGCAGGGCACTGGCAGATGCACTTACTTTAGGTCTTTTGGCTCAGTGGTTTACTCTGCCTTCTGCTTCTGCACCAAAGTTCCTCGCCTCTGTGGCTGGTGGAAGCTGTTGACCTTTCGTACAGTCAATGTCTGATATGACCATTTCTCACGCATCTAAATTCTCTACAGTGCGTCTGATTTCTTGAGTGAAGTAACATAACGACTGTCCTTTCTGACAAGTTCTCTGATGCAAGGCGTGCGAGTGTCTCGAAGCCGACCAAATTTCGAAGATAGGCAATGTAGCTCATGCAATCATCGAGCATGTAGGATTGTTCACTTTGGACCCATTTCTATTCTTCCCAAAGGTAATGAGATAGTACTTGAATTTAAGGACCTGTAAACCCTTTTCCGATTGACAATCCGAATCATTTCCCGCTTCTAGTTCACCAAGCGACTTCCGAAGTTTTCGTTTCGAATGCATAGTTGTTGACTCCGTCTTCCACTTGGACCCGACCATGACATGAGGCTCTGTCTATGCTCTCTAGTCTGATATAAAGAAGCTCCCCTTTGCAGAAGTAGATTGATAGTCACTGTCTAAAGCCTTGCACAGCAAAACTCACTGTAATAACCCACAACACACATTGCCCCTCGTCCTAACCAGGACAACCACTGTCGTTCCGGCTCAATAGAGGAACTCAAAGAATACAAATAGTCAATAAAGAAGCTCCCATATCGTCAGCAGTCTTCCTGCAAGTCAAAACAGCAGTCTAGAAAATCAGTGAAACCAATTCTGTGATATCGAATCTCAGGCGCCGCAATCAGCGGGACATCAAATGAGGACGACTTCACTAAGCGAGAACAGATCTACTTCAAATATCATAGAAAATATAAGTACAATGGTCATGTTGAAGCTTCAGGATCATGACTTGTACACTCGAGATTGCTGGAAAGAATGTGATCAGGTGCTGCCTCCACTCTTTTGTTTCGAGATAGTGACATTCTCGACCTTTAGTCCTACTAATGGCTATTTTCGTCTTAGTAACATATGGCAGCTTAAGATTTTTTCTATTCAATTTTGATGCATCTCAAGCAGACGCGAGTCAAATGTTCGAAGGGGCTTTTGATCAACAAATTGGTCCAGGAGAGGAAGAGAGAAAATTTACTCGGGGCAGTCATTATTGTTAGCGTCTGCGCCTTTTGGAAGAGCATAGTTCGTCTTGGACTCGGACAAAGGCAATGCGATGA
The DNA here is from genome assembly GCA_014872975.1 of Diaporthe citriasiana. Classification (NCBI taxonomy): domain Eukaryota; kingdom Fungi; phylum Ascomycota; class Sordariomycetes; order Diaporthales; family Diaporthaceae; genus Diaporthe; species Diaporthe citriasiana. Next base: position 150,494 of record JADAZS010000112.1, on the reverse strand, counting down.
CCAGAGAAAGATGGATTCTCTGGCTTGAGTGTTACCGGACTGGTTCGGGAACAGAAGAAGCCCGTGTGATCCGCTGTGTCAAATGAGGCCAAAATTACCAGACAGGTCAGTTCGCCATGCTTTGGAGCTTTGCGTGATTATTCTGATGTAAGTCCCAAGGAGACCCCAGCTACATTACCTATAGGCACTGCTTGCCCATTCGCTCAGTTCAAGATAATTTGAAACCATGTGTCATCTGTCCGGGGCATATGTCTCAACGTCCAGTTGTACCAATATAACCTTAGTTTCTTGAACAAAACCGAATCCCATGCTTTGTTTTGGAACTGTCAATAGCGCTCAAATATGCGCTTTCCAATTCTTGTGCTCTTTACAAGTGTTCCTACAGCAGTCAAACGTCCTAGACTTATAACGGTAATTCCCCAGGTGACGGAGTCAACAATTTGCTGTTCCGGGGTTCCTTGCACTGGTAAAAGGTCATTTCTATAGGTATATTATGTGACTGCAAGGAGTGAGACCATGGGACCAGATTGCCTCGGAGATTGGCATGCCCGTTACGGAGTTCCCATAACATTCTGCAAGGTATCAGAGGGTCGCATTGGACCTAGATCATTTGGCTATATGTATGAATGGGTCCTACAGATTTGCCAGGTGTCATTGGGCTGTGCCGAGACAGCCGGGCACCCGTATACCCGCAGGGAGCCTGGGACGAGATATCACGTACAAGTGTAGGACCTGGCCACTAATGCGTCTCCCTCAGCGCGATGTAGTTCAAAAAATGATCAACTTCGACGCCGCACTGAGAGCACCGTCCTCTGGAGGTTGCCACCTGTGTTTCAAACTTGACTGTTTCAATAGATACTTAGGTACCTAGCACAGACCAGGAGCAGGGCTGAATTCCGATGAGAGATCTGCGCCTCCACTCGAAGATTCTTTTCAGTTGTTACATATACCTGAATGGGACCCGTCTATACAATGAGTAAAATGAGATAGCCTTGGAGCAGATGTACCTTTGTATTCGAGGCCGGTGGTGTAGACCTCAGCCCACTGGCAATCGCTTGCGAGCTTTTCTGCTCGAGAACAGGATCATTTTGGAGGGTTCCAGGCAGAGCTTGTTTGCCGTGGCCGTCCAATATGAAGGTCAAGCATTATCAATCAAGTAACCCCAAATTCAGAAATTCAGGGATTCATGTAAAAGCTCTCGTTTCAGGATAAGGTTTGTTACACCGTGTGACCTAGACAGGGCGAGGATGGGTGCAACCAGACTTTGAGTGCTTTGATGATGGAACGGTCGCATATGCTTAAGCTCCAGACTACGTCCCCAGATTCTGCATGCCAATGCAACCATGGTATCTGCCCTCGGTAACTGTAAATATTTCCGAGTCGGCCGCGGTGAAGCTTGAAAGCCACCCGGTCATTACCTAAGCCCAGTGTTTACGCGAAATTAAGTGCCTCCTTTCTACCGCACCGCCTCAGTGTAATGAAATACTGTTTCTTTTGCAAGCCAGCCAGTTCAAGTCATCGTGCTGAGTTCGACGACTAGGCCTATTATCATTCTAGTCTGCCTTTCCCTTTTGCACTTGCATGCCATCTGAATGGCACCATGCCGTGGCAACCAGCGATCACGATACCCACTTTTATCTGCAGTCTTTTGTCGAGTGTTGCTACCGCCACCGTTTTGTTCATGTGGCTAATATCAAATGATCCGGCCAAAAAGAGGTCCAGTCGATATGCTCTCGTCATCAACCTGACATTAGCTGGTGAGAAGCAGCATGATACCGTCATAGGGCGTGTCCGAGCGACTAACCCCGATGCTCCTCGCCTTCATAGAATTCATCAATTCTACCAACAACACCATCTCTGGCGGATGGGTCGTTTCTCATAAGACTTTGCTGCCCACTGGTCCATCTTGCCACTTTTCGGGGTGGATTGGACAGGTGTCGGTTCAAGTGAGCATAAATTGACCACAGGTGACTCGTGGATGATGCCTCTGTACTAATAGTTTCGTTCAAGGCCGCAGATTTCTCCGTGCTCGCAATCGCCGTACTGACTTTCATGACTCTAACTTTCAATCCCTGGGTGTCTAAGACCTCCATGTCACAAACAGCCCTCGTCTGCGCGTCCGTGTGGTTGATCCCAGTAATTACGGGAACAACAGCTCTAGCACTTGGAAAATACCAACCAGTCTCGGGAAACTGGTGCTGGATAGCACCAGAACCGTTGTGGCTGCGATATGTGCTCGTAAGCACTATTCTTTTAATTTTGTGATTCCCCGTCTGTTATATTTTAGAATCTCCTGACCGCACCACTTTGGGACTTGCAGTAGTGGGTGATTAACACGCATTAGGGCCACGGATGGCGGATGTCTATTTTTGTCATTGTCATTGTCCTGTACTCCATTATATTCACTCTGGTCCGGCGACGTCTCATTGCGAGGGTCAACAGCAATCAGCATCGCTATTCTGTGACTTATGGATCACAAGTGGAATTAACTCAAGGCCAAGAGCAATTGATACATGCCCACGATGATATCTTAAAGGGGCAGAAACCCTTCCTTGGTGCCGGCCCCGATGGAAGTAAGTGTCTCCAACGATGCCGGAAAATCGTCGGCGAATAATTTCATGACTCACCTCCTAAAGGCAAATACGACCCAATCAAGCGCCCCGAGCTGGCTAGGTCCGCTTTCTCGTACGACGATGATGCCGAGAGGCAAACGAGACAAAGAAGACTAGCACTCAAGCCGAGGCTGCGGGTCATACAAAGCTCGAAGCTTGATCAGGAGACGTGGCATTGGTTCTTGCTCAGCGCATTCCCCTTGTCCTACATTCTAGTGTGGATTCCGGGACTGGCAAATCGTTTCGTCGAGCTCAGTGGGAACTCGTCAAGCTGGCTCTCAGCATTGCAGGCAATGACCCAGCTTACAGGCTTGGTTAACGCCATGGTATACGGTCTGAGAGAGCATCGTGGACTGTGGAGAAACCTTGGTGAGCGTTATTATAATCAGGACTAACTGATGGCCAACATCAATACCGTGTTCGGCGCAGGGCCGTCGATATAGCCTTAACAATTTAGTCGACGTTGGTTGGGACTAGAACGCAGTTCTTTGGTAGACATCACCACAGCAGTGGGCTTGGTGCAAATAATTACGAAAAGTGCGTATAAACGGGTCACATTTAACTCACTTTGGGTCGCAAATCCTGATGTGGATATTGGGGCATTTCGTCTCCTAGGTCTGGTCTGTAGCATTTGCTATTTATGGGAGCACATTCAAGCAGCGTAAGCGGTCCCAAAAGGTCGGAGTTGTACGCCCTCGATGTCGACGTAGCCGAACTTGGAGCCGTCCTTGTTGTTTGCCATTCCCTCAGACCATTTCTGCATTGACTCGAGAAAAGCTTCCTTGTGCTTGTCCTGGCTGAGGTCAAGAGGCTCCTTACCTTGACCGACAAGCCGAATTCTATATTTGCGTTAGCATGTACCTAGTGAACCAGGTCAAGGTTCGAGTACTAACTGTGTTCCAGCGGCCACATTTGTGACTCCAAAATCTTGCTCATCCAATTTGTACTGAATCGCGCTCTTCACCTTGCCCTCAAGGATCTTTTTGGGCAAGTCAAACTCGTGGGCGATCGGCCTTGCCAATGACACACCGTGTACGGAGTCTAAGGCCTTAACCATTGCGCCTGCTGATCTCAGGCCGCCCACGACATATGCCTTCGTTTTCTTAAGCCTTGGGACAATGGTGTCGGCAAATTCAAGGAAGAAGGCCTCTCGCTTCTTTGTGGACTCCCTCTTGTGCGAGAACGCCAGATTCTCATAGGTACCACCAGAGAGTTCAACGTAATCAAAACCGTGCTTCTCAAGCTCTTCGCACAGCGAAGCGCAGTCTTCGGGACTGAAGCCGCCCTTCTGGAACTCGACACTGTTGATCTTAATGCCCAAACTGAAGGACGGATCCTTTACGCGAGTCTTGATTGCGTCTGCAATTTCCATGATGATACGTCCACGGTTCAGGAGCGAGCCACCGTACTGATCCGTACGCTTGTTTGTTGATGGCGCAAGGAATTGGGCCAGGAGGTAGCCGTGGGCGCCGTGCAATTGCACACCGTCAAAACCAGCCCTGTGAGAATACTCTGCGGCATGAGCAAAACCCTCGATGACACGATCAATGTCCTTCTGCTCCATGGGCCGAGGCTTGGCGAAATGCATGCCCATGACGTCGCCTTCTAGCTGAACATCACTCGCAGAGATTGGATGCTTTTGCAAGTCTTCAGATACCTGACGACCAGGATGGCTCAACTGTGCCACAAACACACTGCCTTCTTTCTTCGCAGCAGCGGCCAGCTGCTTGTATGCTTCAAACCTCTTGCCCTCAGGGGACTCATCGATTGGAATGATCAAGTTACCGGGGGCCTCAAGATGGTCATACTCGATCATGACATTGCCGGATAATATAACACCGAAGCCACCCTCACCCCACCGCCGATACACGTTGATAAGTTCTGTTGTTGGGACGCCACGCTTCTTGAGGTCAATTGGATCCCACGTCGATAGACGCTCTGTCATAGCTGCCTTCATAAATCGATTTTTAGCCGTCAGGCCGCTGAACTCGAATTTCAGGGGGTGACCCAGAGGGCTTGGGTCGACGTCCTCGGCTTCAAAACGTGTGGGAGCCATGGTCTCGGCCGACAAGATATCTTGAACCGAAGCGTAAGTAGACACGCTGATGCAAGAGAAAAGGTGTTGCTAATGTTGTTATCGGTCAGGGTGATCGTGTTCTTAGTTTGAACACAGTGATAGCATAACCTGTGGATGAAGCTGGTCGGTCGTGTCACGTCTACTTTTATATCATAGATGCTTCTGGAATCACACCAAATGATGAAGTCACTATTACTACCACACGATTCAGCATTAGAAATCACATTGCCGCGGCAGTTCAAGCTGTGGCGCTTGTGGGACTTGGAAAATCCGCTTTTTGCGACCTGGTTCAATCGACTTTGTAACGCGACGAACCATCCAAGTCATGTCGTCATTGCTGTTATTGGCGAGGCACCCATGCCGGAAAGGCGCTAACAGAAACCGACCCATGGCAATCAATACAAAAGACCCCCGTAAAAGATGGACGAAGACGCCTAATGCTGTTTGATACCCAGCATGCGATAGAAATGCAGCAATCGCTCTTGCAGCCGTTCATGTCCCGGGTGATGTTCAGTGTTGCCAGCTTTGCCACTTCCCTAGTAGCGCTCGCGTGGTCTCCCTGAGACTCCACCGTCTCCACCGTCAACTTCTGCGGCCATCTTGGTCTCATAGCCAAGGTAGACCGCCCGGCGTCATACCGGGGAAAACCGAGAGTACAACATGCGGTCCCCTGAAGACATAAGACGCTGGCCCGCAGGAGGCAGGCAGTGTAGGCTCGCTCATTCAACAACGGGCCAGAAGGCGCTCTCAGCAGCCACCAACTCAGTCCAAACCTTCTGCGATCTCCGGACGAGAGTCTCCTTGACATCGTTGCCCAGGACAGCCACCGCCTCGGACACTGCATGGTCAATGACGTTGGAGAGTTCCTGAACAAAAGCTGCGAACTCGCTGTTTCCCCAATTTGGGATGAATTCCATCCTCAATGCACCCCCATCTGCATCAGATGCTCCAGCATCAGCCCGCTGCTTGGACTTGGCCCCGGTCCAAGCGTCAGAGTAGACCTTCTCGGTGCCCCAGAAGGCGACCGCAGCCTCCAGCCAGGGAAGAGGCAGGCTCCTGTCGACACTCGCGGCGGGGTGCAGCGACCCAAACAGCTTCTCAAACATGACAAGCCCGGGTAATTTTGCGGTGCCTGGAACCCGCTGGACCTGTCTCCCACCCTCGGTGGTGGTCATGGTCTCCAGGTCGATAAACAAGGAATATTTGCGGGCCACATCGATGAATAACCGTTCCTCCCTCCGCAGGGCCGTAAGGGTAGAGAAGAGCCAGTCGACGAACCGTGTCTCGGGCGCTGGCTCCCTTGATGACTCTGGGGTTGTTTGCGGCAAGTCAACAACAGACAGCGTGCGTCCCACGGCCTTGATGTAGGCATGTAGGTAGAGGCGGTCATTGGCGAGCCACTTGCCCAGGGTCTGCTTATCTAGACGCCCCTCACCCGCTGCAGTGAGGAAGGGCGCCTCGGTCGCGGATTTGTACCCCGGCGGGTCAACGCCAAGGAGGTGGGTAGTGAGTGAGAAAGTAGAAGTGGGCATTTTTCTTGGACGACGCGTTTTCTCCCTAGGTTCGTGATGCCATCGAAAGAAGAACTACACATCCGAGGAGCAAAAGGGGTCTTGACCTCAAGTTCAGGGTGACGTAGTGCTTTGTGAGCCGTATGCACACACCCGAACCCTGTGAGCTGTCCCCGGTAGGTGGGCATCTTCCCCTCTCCTCAAGACTTGTACAACTACAGTAGCTGCGTCTCTCCGTGTCCTGTCAAGGGAGATGGGTCCACCTGAGACCTATGACGAGGCCTGCGGTTTTGGCGGGCTTCATTGAGTGATTTTCCCCATACGAGAATGTGATCATGTCCTATGCTCAAGTCCTCTGAGGAAACCCAACGCTCTTCAAATTCGTCTCGTCAACCTCCTGCCCTCGGACCGTCTTGACTAGTCCATCCAACCAGTCCTGATGTCCCAGCAACATCTTGTTTGGCACAACTCCGGCCCACTCCTGGAAAATCGATCCAATCTGACTCTCCTGTGTCAGGATCCTCACCCTGCCACCTTTCAAGTCCTCCACCAGCCACGCGTGATAGATCGCAACCCCTTCCCCCGCATCAGCACTCCACGCAAGCCGTCCTGCTGTCCCATTGTCTGGAGTCACGGATTCCTCAACAGTACATGTTAATGGCGGGAATCCGAAGGTGGCAAACCTGAAGATGTCGCCCTTCTTGAGCATGGGTCCCGACTCGGGCACAGTAATTTGACCGCAGTTCAGGTAGTATGACTCCCACTTCGTGATGTTGTCCAGCAGCGCCCATATCTGCACAGCTGTAATCCCCTTGGCGATGACCTCGTTTGACACATAGTTGTCCGTTTCGCCTGGAGTGAATTTGGCTGGCCAGATTATTGCCGACTGAGTGGCCATGTTGAGGTCGCGGGGGGAGATGTGTTGGCTGGGACTATGAGGGGTATTTTGTGAAGAATGCGTTGGTTTGATCGCTGTAGATACGTCTGCTACGTCCTAATGTTGAGTCCGCCAGGGTTTTTATGTGTGTAGTATGTCGCTTACAAATCTTTTGTACAAAATCCGTGGCATTTGCGGGGTCCTTGACTGTTGTATACATAAGGACGGGGGAACTAGTTTAACCTAGACCGTCTTCACCGCGTATCATGGCGATCGACTCACTGGGGTTACAAAAAACCTGGGTGGCGGGTCTGCTCCGTAATACAGAATGTGGGCACTCAAAGCCACACAAATACACAAACATTACCTACAAGTGCTTATGTCGCTTTTCTCAAGCGGAAGACAAGAGTGGGAAATTCGGAAGATCTCCTCGGTTGCAGAACTACTGTGGTCAAAGAGTTATGCTGGTCCAGTATACATATTAGTACCTCAGCCCTGAGGGCTGCCTCAGTTCCAGACAAACTGTGCCTTCTGTTTCATGAAAAGAACACTATGCCACATACCACGACAACAAGTTTTTCGAATGATAGAATGTGTGCTCAACAGCTTCTGGAATTTTAGCTTGGACATAGCTTACAATACTGAAACGTGCGGTGCTGTAGGGACTGACGGGCAATCTTATCTTACGCATTATGAAGGACTCGGGATTCAAACGAATTTTTGTGCCAATGGTTCCCCCCCTTTGTTCATTTTCTTTGCTTGTGATTTTCGTTCAGGTTTCACTGCATTTCAAAGCAAGATTGTGTTCTTAGTCTCACAGACGACCAATCTCACGGCACAAGCCTTAGCCTCTCCGTCAGACCCGCTGACAGTGTTTCATTAATCATAAACTGATCTGCAAGTAGTCCCGGGAGTCCTGATCCTTGATCTTTCATTATGAAAGGACCGGAGGAATCTTGTCTCGTTTCGTGGGAGAAATCTGAAGAATCACTTATGGGAATGCTCCAGGATGAAGGGGGGAAAGAAGGAGAGAATCAGTGCAACATTTTCAAAGCACCTCCTCATTTCCCTGGTCATACGCATTCTTTGGATATCTTTTCACTCGCCGTTGGTCAATTTCGCCGTGCCATCACAGGGCAGTCATGACCGATGCTTTGGTGCTGTCAACTGGTGGATACTGCTTCGTGATATTGCTTCGCCCAGCGACATTCAGCTGAAAGGTTTTTAATTGTCAGCAGAGATGGCAGACCACTGAATTATCAGCTGCTTGTTTACGTATACTGGATATAGCCTGCTTCGGAGGTCCGAGGTTTACCGCCGAGGCTCGGATGTAAGATCACGTTAGCTTTCTCGGAAGCGACGTTCAGTGCAGTGTCAGGAGTGTGCGAAATCTCACGCTAGCATGCCTAGGACAAGGCTAGTTTTCTCCTGAATCTTCGGGGATACGACCCGACTGGATCAACTGGCATCCGCGATGCTGCAACGCCACAGTGCTTCTCGTGATCACGTGTGACGAGATTCCTCGGTGTTTCGAGCTCCAAAGGAGGAATGCGTGTCATGGCGATGAAGACGAATTTGTATAAGAACTCTGCTGAAGCAAGTCTGACGTGCTCATCGACCAGGCTCTAGACATCTTTTTGGGATCGCAACCAGCCAGTCACATTCCTATCGTGCAAAACATCGATATCTTTGAAAACACCCTGGATGCCACACAGGCGGGGACGCCTGTATTCAATTATTAGTTTTTCACAAATTTCAAGATGCAAACTGTGCAAGCTATGATCTCAGACCTCAGAACCCGCCCTCTCTTGACAGCTACCGCTGCCCTCTTCATTGCCGGTACAGTCATTGCCTATCGTGACTATCGCGCTTACATAGCCCTAGGCCCACACGGGCTGCCCGACACGTTCTGGGGCTGGTACACGCAGCTGCGCTTGTCGATCCAATCCCGGAAGGACACCACAGATCCAGCACCATACAACCTAGAGGTTGTCGCGGGCCCATACGACAGGGAGAGCTTCCTGCCCAACACGGCTGTTGGTGGGCTGAGCTGGCGCCCCGGCAACAAAGCCCCTCAAGTCCCGGGTTTCGTCGCGCCACAGAGGCAGGTCACCGACGTCGCGAGTACCGAAATGAAGAAGGCCATGTTTTCCTACCTCGATGCACTGGTAGCCGCGAATGGAAAGACGTTGCAGACCCAGACGAGTGTTTTAGAGGGTCCAGTCCCAGCAATGGGATTAAGTAAGGAGGTGCAACAGCAGGACCGGCCAGAGGTTCTACGGAGTACCCGAGGTGAATTGTGTCATATTCATCCGCCGGATGGAAGCACACATCTGGTCATGAGCCTGAGAGACCAGGAGAGGGTGATCGAGCTGGGCTGGGGCAGGCGGCACAGGTTGAGCGGCGGGGGGAGACTTCCTTGGAATTACACATTCATATATGCACCGCGCAATGATGACGAGCTGAAAGTGTGGAAGAGCATTGTCCAAGCTGGTGCAACCTTTTGCTGCGCCGGCTTTGCTCAGATCCAAGCAGCCGATGTGGGCAAGTGAGCAGCCTAGCAGCCTGACGGAAAACTTCAAGGCATGGCATCCGGTTAGTGACGAAGGACCGGCTTTTTGAGACACAGGCATGCTGCTGTTGGATGACGCTTGTTGACTTGAATTTGGAACTTTCCAAACACAGCCGAGTCGTGCAGGAGAAGTTTTGTAAAGTGGACTGTTATAATCCCCTCTGCTGCGTGGTCCAGATGTAGCTCGGGTCAAATGCGTGTTTTCCTCGATTTAACTAAATTTGTGATCTCTGAAACCCGCCCAGAATCAGATTTTCAGAAGTGATATATATGAGAACTTACAGCATGTACTTAAGTTCTAGAGTTGAGAAACGATTCAGTTGGTTCTGTTCGATATGCCAAGCTCGGAATCGTGACTTGAGACGGTCATCATTCGGAGGTTGTGGCACAGTAAGAGAGTAGTAACTAGAGCACAGTCACATTAAATGCTGGCGTCATGGGTGATGGAGGCAAGCTGTGCACCGTTGGATGACACAAAGCGCAGATCTGGCACGCATTGATAGAATGTGGGATGCTGAGTGACGCGGTGGGAGGAGGATCACGATCGAATTGAGGAGGGTGGTCGCACTGGCTGACTCATCCATCCAGCTTTCGGCGCGCGTGGGGTAGCCGACAGGGGTCCCACCTGCGGCTTCCTGCTGCCATTGCAGCTAGAACTAGCTGACTGACGGTGACGAAGCAGGCGGTAGCTCCCTACAACAAGTGGGAGGGCGGCTCGTCGGGATACCCACCCTCGATGCGTACGTCCCTACTGCAACACCACGCCCGCGCCATCCATATCCCATGTGCTGCTCATGATTTAGTTGATTGATTGAGTTGCTCATTAGTTTTACTGGTCGACTGCGAGGGTGCTGCAGGAGCTTCTGGGCCTTCAAGTGTTCGATACATCTGTCTCTTCTAGACTAATTCCAACTGTCCCGGCTGCCCCTACCCTGCTCCCTGCTTACCGCGCACTTCTCTAGCCTCCTCGCTTCAGTCTACCTACCACGCACCCAACCCACACTCCCACGCCGTCGACCGCCTTACCGCCTGACCGACTGCGCCAGCGCCAACGACACGACAGCGACCACGACCCGGAGTGCGCTATCGACCCGCGCCTGGCCCGGCCCCGAGACGGAACTATTGCGCCCACCCAGTACGGCGAGGCCGCCATAGGGTGGATCGGTGGACGATATCTCGAGCACAAGAAACTATCAATCCGCAAGATCAGGAGCCTGTCTGACGCCATGGCTGCTCCTGCCCCGCCTGAAGACCAGGTTCGCCTGCTCAGCGATGCCCTCGAGGCAGTGCGCCACCAGACAGGCCTGATGCGCAAGTGTCTGGACATGCCTGGCAAGCTCATGGACGCTCTCAAGTGCTGGTACGTCGTGTCACGGGCATGGCCCGTCCCCCCGTCCGCACCCTCCTCCGCCGCCCGGCCGTAGACCTCAGCTTCACCAACAGCCCAGCCCCTTGGACCGGCACTGACCTTGCTCCTGACCCTGCAGCTCAACCCTCGTTTCCGAGCTGCGAACATCCAGCCTCGGCCCCAAGCAGTACTATGAGCTCTATATGGCCGTCTTCGATGCCCTCCGCTTTCTCTCCGTCCACCTCCGAGAAAACCACCCCGTGAACCACCTCGCCGATCTGTACGAGCTCGTTCAGTACGCCGGCAACATCGTGCCTCGTCTCTACCTGATGATCACAGTTGGCACTGCCTACATGTCCATCGAGGGCGCGCCGGTCAAGGAGCTCATGAAGGACATGATGGACATGAGCAGGGGCGTCCAACATCCCATAAGAGGCCTCTTCCTGAGGTACTACCTGTCTGGGCAGGCCCGGGACTACTTGCCAGCAGGGGAAGGAGATGGCCCAGAAGGCAACTTGCAGGACTCGATAAACTTCATCCTCACAAACTTTGTCGAGATGAACAAGTTGTGGGTGCGATTGCAGCATCAAGGCCACTCCAGGGAACGTGACCTGCGGACGCAGGAGCGCAAAGAGCTGCAGCTGCTGGTTGGCAGCAACATTGTACGCCTGAGCCAACTGGTGGATCTTGAAGCCTACAAGAACGGAATCCTTGGTCCTCTGCTGGAACAGGTGGTACAATGCCGTGACGTTCTCGCTCAGGAGTACCTGCTGGAAGTGATCACGCAGGTCTTCCCGGACGAGTACCACCTCCATACTCTCGACCAGTTCCTCGCAGCCGTGTCACGCCTGAACCCACACGTCAACGTCAAGGCTATTGTCATCGGTCTAATGGATAGGCTGTCGGACTATGCAGAACGAGAGGCGCAGGACGAGACCACACACGACAGGGCGAAAGTCGAGCAGGACGCCTTGGCGCAACTGCTGGAAAAAGCCCGGCTTGGATACGAGGAACCCCCGCCTGCTCAGCAATCTCCTGACAAGCCTGAACAACCAGCAGAAGGCGAGAACGGTGCCAGTCACGGGGACGATGCGGCTTCAGCGGCCGACACACTCCCCGGAGAATCGGAGCCTGCAGCCTCGATAGCAGAGACCGAGGCCACAGCTGTCAACGGAGAGGAGCCAGGGTCGCCGGTAAAGCATCGGGGCATCCCGGAGAATGTTGCACTCTATGATATCTTCTTCGGGCAGGTGCAGCATCTTGTTGAGGCTCAGCGTCTGCCTATACAAGACACCATCGCGCTGCTGGTCTCGCTCACAAATCTCGCCCTCAACATCTACCCTGAACGACTAGACTATGTTGACCAGGTCCTCGACTATGCCAACGCAAAAGTACACGAGCATGCCAATAGCGCCGATTTGCACTCCCCTGTTGCTCAGCAAAGTCTGCTCGCTCTCCTCCAGGCTCCACTGAAACGATACGTCTCTATATTTACCGCCTTGTCTCTCCCTTTCTACGTGCCGCTCTTCCAATCTCAGACGTATCCTACCAGGCGTGCGGTTGCTGGGGAGGTTGCGCGCACCCTGCTCAAGCACCAGACACCGATATCCACGGTCGCGCACTTGGAAAATGTGCTAGGAGTGCTCGCTGTCTTGATTAAAGAAGGCTCTCAATCCCAGGGCTACCCAGGCGTTTCATCGGCACGATCCCGCGCCATGGAGACGGACGAGACCATGGAGGAGCAAGGTTGGTTGGCTCGGCTGGTGCACCTGCTTCAGGGTGAGGACAATGACACCCAGTTCAAGTTGCTACAGATGACTCGCAAGGCATATGCAGAAGGCAACGAGCGAATCCGCACCACAACACCGCCCCTCATCACTGCAGGCATGAAGCTGGCCCGCCGGTACAAGAAACGCGAACACTACGAAGACAACTGGTCCACTCAGTCGTCGGCATTGTACAAGTTCATGCATTCCGCCCTGTCCCAGCTCTACACCCGTGTCAACGGCGCTGGTGCTTCGGAACTTGCTCTGCGTCTGTTCTGCGCTTGCGGGCAGACGGCCGACCAGACAGGCCACGAGGAGGTGGCATATGAGTTTTTCGCGCAGGCTTTCACAGTCTATGAGGAGGCAGTTAGTGACTCCAAGGCCCAGTTTCAAGCCGTGTGCGTCATCTCTAGCGCGCTGCACACCACACGCAACTTCGGAAAGGAGAATTATGACACTCTTATTACCAAGTGTGCTCAACACGCCAGCAAGTTGCTGAGAAAGCCGGATCAATGCCGTGCCGTGTACCTGGCGAGCCACCTTTGGTGGGCCACGCCCATCCCTGGAAATGGAGAGGAGGATGGAAAAGACGTGAGTTTGGCCGCTTCACCAACTTCAGCACAATGTTGCTAACCAGAATGTAGCTCTACCGTGACGGCAAGCGCGTTCTCGAGTGCTTGCAGCGTGCCCTCAGGGTGGCTGACTCGTGCATGGAGACGGCCACTTCCATCGAACTCTTTGTTGAGATCCTAGACAGATATGTCTATTATTTTGACCAACATAATGAGTCGGTAAGTTAGCAACGCCGCCTGCACCTCTGAATCGTTGCAAGCGATGACATTGGCTGACTCAATGCGCAAGGTCACTACGAAATATCTGAACGGGCTGATCGAGCTTATACACTCGAACCTTGCTGGTAATCAGCAAGATTCAGCGTCGATCGAGAACAGCAAGAAGCATTTCTTCCACACGCTCGAGATTATCAAGAGCAAGGAGTATGAGGGGGTTGTTTTGACACCAAAGTAAGTGGATCGTCAAGAGGTGGAGGATTGGCACGGCCTAAGAGCTGAAGAGAGGAGAAAGAGACAAGGTTCAAATGTCTATCTCAAAAAAGACATAGCAGGCGCCAACTGTTCCCGGCATGGCAGGATGACATCAGTAGCGAAAGCAGTTACGTTTAATGACCTGCTTGTAAATATACACATCTTAAAATGTTCCTAATGATGACTGTGATTGGTTTGTCCTCTCCTCTTATGTAGCTGCTGGTGCGAGGAGCTACGAGACATCCCTGCGCTAGGGCGGCGAGGGGTCCTGCTGTCAAGCACGTCAACAGTCGCCTGGCTGGATGAATCACTCAGATGGCTCAAAAGATGACCACGAAACGCCATGGGGATGATATTCAAGAAGTAAGTGGGCCCCAGTAAATACCGATCCAGAATAATGTGTGCAAGAACAAGGAAATCACGGAGCCACTGAGGAACTGAGTCTCCATATATAGAAGCCAAACAAATGAACCCGCCTAATAACGCCTCGCCATGCCATTGCGATGCCTGCCTGCCTGCCTGCCTGCCTGTTTGGTGTCCTTGTTCTTGGACCGCGTGAATGAGCAAGCGAACAAGGTGACCATTAAACCCATCCCGGCGAAGAGCCGTGTATATATCCATTGGCCCCTTTCTCTCCGTATTGACTAAGACCAGTCCTTGAGTGAGGTAGCAGCATTCCTGATGATGCGGGCTGTCTTCTCCACGGTCAGGTTGGCCAGCGTCCAGTTGCCGCTTTCAACGACGTCGCGGATGGCAGGGAAGAAGGCCTCATCATAGCCAGACCAGAGCTGCGGGCCGAAGACGACGTGTCGGAATTGAGTCCGGTTGGGAATCTGTTGTTGCAATAATGGGTTAGCCCAAGAAAGTTGCGCTCCGCATAAGAACCTCGAGGGGTCGCTATCTTAGCGAGGGGCACCTACACCTCCATCAATAGCCAGATCAAGCAGATCGGTTTCAAAATTGGCCATATGATCATTGTATTCTGTCCTCTTCTGGCCCAAACCAATCGGCTCCCACCCGTTCGCCGCCAGGACACTGTTTTGCCAGACCTGCTCCCAGTCCTGGAAACCCCCGACTGCGTCGATGGTGTCGAGTACTGCCTTCTTGAGGACGTTCATGTCGAGTGACCCCTGTTCATCTTGGTCGGCAGCCTTCTTCTCCGCCCAGTCAGACAGCTCGTTAGTCCATTTGTACAGCGCGTTGGCATACGCCGCCATATCGAAGGGTAGAACTGGGCGATCACACAACTCCAGGATTACCAGCCCCATGAGCTCGGCTAGCATGCCGTGGTACACAAAGTCTGGATCACCGACACGCTCCATCCAATCGAAGTTATCGTAGCTAGAGTGGTACGGGTGGCTCGGTAGGCCATCGGACTCTTGGAAATACAGGTCTAGAGACGAAGTCCCTGCGATATCTTGAAATGCGACATAATCGCTCCCGGCTCCAAGGCCTTCGAGCTCGCCACTGCGCCGGTCCCATAGTTCCCGGAGTGTGGTATTGTAGTTCGGGTCGTATATGCGGTCGATGACGCGGTATATGATCTTTTGGAAAACGGGGCTGCCCGAGGCATGGAACTCGTCGCCCCCGATGGGGGTGTCCACATTTATGTAAACGTATCCGTCCTTGCGCAAGCCGTCGAGGCTTTTCTCAACGAACTCAGTCGAGCCAATCAAGTTGTATTCCTCAGCGTCCCATGACATGAACTCGATTGTACGCAGTGGTCGCCAGCCGCGATCAAGAAGGTCTCCGAAAATACGAGCCAACTCCATCATGACTGCTGTGCCGGAGCCAGGATCTGTAGCGCCGTAGGACCAAGCGTCACGGTGATTGCCGATGATGATAGACTTCTCGGGCTGTTCAATGCCTACGATGCGGCCGTAGACATTCCAGATCGGCTGGTCGACGAGCTCGTCCTGCTCGTTCCTCAGGCGCACGACCGGTCCAGACAGGTTGCCTGTCCACCATTCGCCGATATCTGGGACTCCGCCCTTCCACTCATCTGGGGCCGGCAGACCATACCCTTTAATATGTTGCAGCAGCACCTGGGCATCGCGCCATGCCATCGGCAAGCTCGGGATATTCACCAATCCTGAAGATTCCTCGGGTTTCAATCGTGGCAGGCCCTGCTTACTCTCCCAACCGGGGGTCAGTACATCACCAACCACCCAACTCATCAAGCTCACGCCGCCCCGCTGCACGCCATCCGCAGGCATGAAGCGGCCGTCAGGGGCGACGTCGCCGCGCAAGAAGCCGTCATCTCGGGGGTCGCTGTAAATGATGCAGCCGGCGAAGCCAGCCAACTCTGCGGCCTTGATTTTGAGCGCACGATCGCCTTGGCTCCCGTAATACTTTACCAACGCAATGGCCCCCTTTGTTTCGATCCCAATGTCGGACAGTTTCTTGAAGTCCTCGCGTGAGCCGTAGTTTGCGTAGATGAGGGGCCCCTGAACAGTTCCTGATTTCGAATGCCCGTGGAAAGTGTATGTCTGGTGACCAGCGGTTTCGCCACCCGTGTCCCCTTCTTCCAGCTTTGCGGCCCACACGGGTTTGTCGTTGGCGTCGAGGATTTCCACTCCTCTCCCGTCAGCTGTCGGGTAGTTCAGGTACACGTAGTACTCGTCGACTGTCACATCCTCGAGCCCGTACTGGACGAACATGTTCTTGGTGTCCATTGCCAGCGCGAAGTCCCCTTCAGACCCGGCGACATGTGCATACGAGGTAAAGTGCTTCAGGTTCTCCCGTATTTGCGTTCGGTCGACACTGCTTTGGACATGTATGCGGACGCTTTCGGGATCGAACATCTGGCCGCCGCCCAGGCGCCGAGTCATATTGGAAAAGAGGTCGCTCATGAACAAGAGCCAGAGGAAGCCCATAACGACAAGGATGGCCAGGACACGGCCGACTAGGAGGAACGTTGCGGTAGAGTCCAGGCCCGGAAAGCACCGCCGCCTCGGGGTTTGATTGTCTGTGTTGCTTCCACCGCTTTCCCTTGCGCCCAGCCGTATGGACGGTAGTTTTGGTAATCGCCAGCGCCAAGACCACCTCCACTGCGGGAGAGATAATGAGAATGGTATCCGTTTTGACCATAATGATGAGCGAGTGCTTGCGCCATCGTCTATTTCAAGCTCTTGCATTTCCCTTCGCACTAAGTCATCCTCCGCGCCAGCCTCTGACCCTGAGTCCTCGTCATCAGTCTCGACTGTTGGTGGTCGGTAGCCACCCGGTCTTCGTTGTGAACGCGCTGCGCCGTTGGTAGCGCCGGACGTGGCGCGGGTGTTGGGAAGACCATCGGAGTCGTAGTCACTGTCATCGTGTGCGTCGTACGGCGTAGAGCTGGTGCGGTCATAGTCGGTCTCGTCGAGGGCAGATCGGCTGTTGCCGCCGATGGCTTCATCGTAGGTCGGGATAGGAGGAAGGGCATCGTAGCGATGATCATTTTTGTTGGGGGCCATGGTTGGTATACGTCGTCATTAGGGAAGGGCAGGCATGCGGCGAGTTTTTGTGTGGGTTCGTGATAGCACCTGGGTCGAGGTTGTGGAGCGATTGACGGCGAACCGATCCGAACCGAGCCGGGTCGAGTCGACTTGATGGCGAAGCCAAGGCGAAGAAAGGAGTGACGGTCTGTAGTCAGAGAAGAGGATCTGCAGTGATCAAGACAAAGAGGCGGCGCTCTTGAATAGCGCTGATGTTGGCTTCATCGAGCAAAGTGTGGAAGAAGGATTGGCTTGGTGCTATGCGGCCATGATGGTTGGAAGAAGGCCTGTCAGTGTCAGGAGGGTGAGGCCAAGGAGACAAGACGAGACGAGACGAGACCTGTTGCGTTGCGGGCAATGATACGGTAATCCCGTACTCCGTAATCAGCACGTATCCCACAGTCACGCCTGGACCACCACACTTGTGCCGACAGCCCGGAGACGGGCCATGCTGAGTCAGCAGGCCCGAGTTCCAACGACGTCTTCCCATCCGTCAGGCGCTGTGTACAAAATCCAAGTCTGCTGGGTGGTCGTTGACAAGCGCAAAATTCCTCGCACCATGGCTCCTTTTTACGAAAAGAGTATCAGAATTTAGAGAATAGGAGGCTGACTCACTGGGAGATCTGTTTAATGGTGCCAGGCTGTCCCACTTTCAGTTCATCGCACCACCGAGTCCTCAGCCAGGGCAACCGAAGCAGCGCCTCGGTGCAATTGATCGTCCGGACAGACATGCCAACTGCGAATTGCAAATTGCCTTGAGATGCAATGCTTCCCTTATGATCTCAGGATTTTCGTTCCCACAGCCATGTCGACACCATCCTAAGAGACAACCTCCCGTAATCTGACATCTAAGATGCTGCTGTCCAAAGATTCGTGCAGCAAAGGGTGCTGGCCGGACACAACGACCTCCATTTCCGATTTCCGATTTTTTACCTGACCTGAAGCAGCTTAGAAATTAGAAGATTATCGGCCTTTGTGTGTGCTTTCGGTTAGAGGAATGGAGAAGGCTTGTATCTTGTCCTAGGTACCTGGGTACTAATTAGTCCAGAAGCTTTGGTCTCTATGTATTTTAAGACTTTCCGTGTGGTATTCTCATTAGAAAATAAGGTAACCATCGCCTCAATTGTCTATCCCCCCAAGTGTCCCTGTCATGGCAGCGCTGCTTTTCAAAGGCGCCAATAGCTCCAATGCGAGTCCTGTTCGCCTTGCTATGAAACTAGGCGGGACAATGTCAGTAGACCATTTCTCGAATTTTATCATGTGTACGCGCTAAAGTTCGAGTCAAATCTAGCCTCGGCCCATGGCTTACGTTGAGACTTACAAAAGACCCAGAGAAGCTTGAGCAAGACGGACGCGTCGCGCTCGTGGCCGCGGAGGAGAGCATCGTCGACATACCCCAACAAAGCGTGCGGCTCTCCGTGCAGATGCAGAGTTCGTTTTGCTCGGAAGAAGAATAGCTCCACTGTATCTCTGGAAATATACACTCGCATTCTCTGCCCGTTGAAGATGTGATTTGGTTGCGGTCTGTCAGGACATTGATGACCTGCGTAGGAGATCGACGAGCTGCAAAGGGATGGATCAGTACAGCACGTCTGTGGACATGTTTGTTTGTACCCAACTTGTTTGCCACATGCGACTTTGTAAAGGAGCTGTTCTAATTCACATCGCCATTTGATCATGACGAACCTTTGATTTGGAAACAAGTTGCAGGGCTCGGTCTGCGACATTTGGAATATCATGATCAGGAGAACTAAGAAGATGCTCTTGGGTAATTTAGGTTTGAGAAATCATAGACAAAATGTAGATGTCTTTCTCACGGGCCCTGTTGTTCATGATTGAGGGAAGTTAACGGATCAAAGTTGGGTCGGAGGATGGATGCTGCGCTCTGTGCTGCGCTGACTGCCTTGTATTTCCAACGAATCCATTCGAGGGCCGTGAGCTGTGACCAGTAGTCGCCTATACTGACAAGGAATCATGTGGCATACTTGTGGACTCAAGCTTCATGATAGAACAAAATAAGATGACGAACCACTTTCTCAAATTCCCTAGGTGCCTTGGTAGGGATCATCCATTGGCCTAGCATAGAACGTGCGTCTTCATCGGGAACTCTCCTGGTGCAAACGCATGGGTTTCCTGCTTGCAAAACAGAGATCCAAACTGTAGCTCTGCCCTCCGGCCAAGTTCAATCAACACAGCATCAGCAGCAGCAGCGACCTGACAAAGACGACACCAACAACACCTCGCTCAGCACCAGCTCAGCGCCTGCAACAACAAGCACCTCAACAACACGACCATCGCAATAGCCACCACTATCATCATCGTCGTCCAGATGCCTGGGACTTTCAGTGTCCCACGCAACACCTTGCGCTCCCACCTTCCTCGCGCCGGTTTCCTGTGGCCGGATCGCGCCAGCCTTCTAACGCGAGGACGTCAAGACGCCGCAGTAAGTGACTGTAACATCTTCATGAGTTTCACCTTCAATTGCGACACTTCATTAACATAGAACTTGACACAAGGTCTGCAGGGCCCTTCGAGATCACGGAGGCATCGCGGCTTTCCAGGCAGGAGCGCGAGGCAGCGCACGTCGCGATGTCGAGCAGGCCTTCGTGGCCATTTTCGTCAAAGCTCGGGCAGACGCTCTGGCTGGTCGGGTCAAACAGTTCGATACGGCTTTGGATTGGGTGGTGGACCTACGCGGCCGCTCGTTGTGGGGAGAATTTATCGACCAAGATCTGTTCATCGATCTGTTCCTGCGAATCGGCCGAGCTCGTCAAGACTGGCATGCGAACCCACGCGAGCCCTTCAACGTGAGTTGACCAGTCTATATGTCTCGTCTCACACCTCATCCATTCGCCTAAATCTTCCTAAACCTACAACTAATGCTGACCATGGTTATCAACTTCTCCCAGACCGAGGAACACGGCCCACTGGCGCATGCCATCGACGCGTTCTACTCAGTCGTTAGTAGCGAGTGGCTAGACGCGGACGAAGAGCTTTTCCGAGGTGTGCTGCCTCCGGTGATTGAGCCTACCCGGGAGGTAAGGGTCCGGCCAAGATGCGTGGATCCTGCGTCAGTAGCGCCAAGTACTCAGGAAACGGGCGCTTCGACTGCTGCAGGGGAGCCTCGCCCTCAAATTCAAACTGCTGTGGATGGGGTCAAAGAGAAGGACGAGGAGGAAGATATCGATATGGTCGAGGGGGAGGTGGAAATGGTGTGCAAGGACCTCGCTCGCACCGAGATCGAGGGGGAAGACGAAGAGGATGAGGATGTCGAGATGGAGGGCTAGTCTTGGTTCGCGAGGGGCGGACGAGGCTCACGGCCTCGGATTGGCCTTTTCCTCCCCTATCCTGATTTTTTTGTGTTGGTTCTTTCGTTCGCTCGTTCCTTTTCTTTTCTCTTTTGAAAAAAGAACCATCTCGAATCATTAATGAAATTGAAAACGACCACTCCAAGTACAAAGCCCACCCATCTCGTTTTGCCCTATCAGGCGGGTCTAGTGGCTCGACTTTCCCACTCTATTTAAGTGCTTCCAGGTCTTCATGGAGGCGAGCTAATGCAAATGTTTGGTGTCAGGTGGCTCCCTCGAAGCCTTTATGGGCGCCTCCATCTCCGACAGCACTTGAGCACTTCTTTCCGTATCATCGCAGTGAATAATACGCCAATAGGGCCTCTCGTAATTCAGACAGACAGTCCTCCCTCAATTTGACCGTCTTTGTATCTGCCTCATATATTTAAGGTGCATCTTGAACTTGGAGTTGACTTGAAAACCCTAATGTCTTGTAGCCATGCCGCCAGGAGGTCAGCCAAACCTCTTCCAGTCACTTGATACTGTGTGGGCTTGGTGTGCTTGTTATTTTTAATGCGAGACTTAAAAGAGCTACCGAACCTAACTCGAAGACGCCGCGGCTTAAACAAACATGACTTCTCTATTTTCCTGCTGACGGCCACCATTGCGAACAGATCGAGGCGTTGCTGTCTTAAAGGATAGCTCATGTCACCACCTCTTCCACTCAGCATCTACGATTATCGCTGTAGGCGGCAGTGTCAGCTTAATGTTGATGTGTGACATATGTCCACTGAAAGTTTTCGAATGAATGAAAGCTCATGAGTCTCATTAAGCTTCATGGATTGTCCTACTTCTCGTCAGCAGGAAAAGAGCGAATGGGCGCCTTGGATGGTTGTGAGTGACTTTGTTCTACTGGATGCTCCATGAAGGAGTTTCGCCAACTTCTGCAGCACCGGCGGGCTTGAGTACATATAAATTTATCTTGAGCTAATGGGTGCTCAGGACAAATGATAGCCAGGTCGTTTTTGGGCGGGTTGGCAGGAGATTCACTGCTCTCAGACACCCTTGCCCAACCTTGATAAACCAGTGAAGATGAACGTTTTTAACGAAATCCGGGGCAACTTGGCGCAGCGGTCAGGGGGGCGAGTTTGCTCTCAGGCGGGAAATTGGGGAGTGGCCATTACCCAATCTCTCGTGTGCGATACCAGGCACTGCCCGACGTCATAGTAGTTGACCGACGGCTGGGTCTGGCTGGCGGCCATAGCATGGATAAAATATCGGCAGTCGAGGTGTCACTGATACCTCTCTGGAGTCGCGAACTTCCATGAGTGTCAACAGTGCCGCATGGTCAAGATGTCTTGTGATCTATAGCTTCCAGCCAGTTCAACTGGTTGGCCTGCAGGCTGGACCTGCGCTTAAGAAGCATCTTCCTTTTTTTCTCTCTCTCTCTCTCTCTCTCTCCTTCTTTCTCCTTGGACTTTTCTCTCTCAGACTACCAAAATCTTCTATGGTATCATGACCGGTAGATTGGTGGTATTCTTAATACTAACCTGTTTTAATGGATGTTTGTTCTGATTCTATTAAAACCTGCCTGAGTCGAAGCGATGTTGGGATGATGGTCATGTCCCCCTCCCCCTTTCTATTGACCAGAGCCTGGGTTCGATTTCCACCTGAAGCGCCTTTTTTTCTCCTTTTTTTGTTTTTTGTTTTCTACATTGGTCCTCTCAATCTGTGAGACATTCCAGTCATCATCCAGGCTCGACCACCTACTGGTCTTCCAGCAATGCCACACAATTCTCCCTGCCCACAGTGATAGCGACATCCCCGAGGGACTTCGTCTTGAATCCTGCCTCGCAGTAACTAAAGTAGTACTGCTCAATTTCTGTCAGCCTTCGTCCAAACGACATCTGAACGCATTTTCTCACCTCCCATTTCCTCCTAAACTCGTCCACCTCGGCCACTGTCACTTCGGGCTGTCTCCTTCGCATCGCTGGCACAATCCTGGGCTCGAAGTTGGCCATAAAGTTTTCCTTCCAACTTTTCAGTGCCCGAGGGTAATGCGCACCAATGCTTCTGATCTCCTCGACGATGAGTCTGCCCCGCGAGCCACGGTTGATACCTGCCACCAGTCCGCTGACGGTCGGGAGGTGCCCACCCGGAAAGATGTACTTCTTGATGAAGTCCTCGCCTCGACGGTACCTCTCGTACCTAGTCTCGGGGATCGTGATGCTTTGAAAGTACCCAATTCCCTCCTGCTTCTTCAGATACCGATCCATACACTCGAAAAACGTGCCCAAGAAGCTATGCCCGACATGCTCGATCATCTCGATGCTGACAATCTTGTCGACCGAGCCCACACCGTCCAATTCGCGATAGTCGGCCTTCAGTACCTTGACCCTATTGCCTACACCCGCGTCTCTGATACGTTCCTCAGCAAGGCATTTTTGCTCTTCACTCAATGTCACGGTCGTCACGCGGCATCCAGTTCTGCGAGCGGCCATGATGGCGAAGCTTCCCCAGCCGCTGCCAATCTCAAGCACGTGGTCCGATTCCCTCACTCGTGTCTGACACAGGGCGTATTCTAGCTTTCTGAGCTGTGCTTCCTCGAGCGTCTCGAGTTGGGATCGAGGATCTGACTTCGGCAGCCATATTGGGGCTGAATATGTCATGTCCGGGCTAAGGAACGAAGAGAACATTTCATTGCTCTGTGAGTAATGTTTTTCAGCGTTGAATGCCGCAGTGCTAATGTCGTTGAACCTGCCCAAGACGACCCGGAACAGTTTTCCAAGGAGCCATGGCCACAAGCCACCTGCTGCGAGCTTATTGATGGCTGAGCTGTTGCCGATAAAGAACTCGAAAACGGCCGTGAGGTCATCTGAACTGATCTCGTGGAGAATGTAGCTTTGCGCAAAGCCCACATCCCCGAGGAAGAGTACCCTCGTCCAGAACCAGTCACTATGGACTGTGATCTTCGGGCCAGGGCCGAAAGGGAGCACTTGTCCCAAGGTGACCGTCTTCCCATCCACAGTCTCAACCCTGAGCGCTCCTGACGTCGCGCCTGAGAAGCTACCCAGCACCAGACGACTAGGAACTGATTTGATGTACGACACGGCCATTTCTAATGTGGGCTAAGCCTCGCGGGTCTTATTCGGCGCCCTTCTAATGTCATTCCGTCACTGAAATGCAGATTTTCAAAAGGTCGCAGCCACTTGGTGACCTCGGCAGCCTTTGTATCTCATCTCTCACCCGGACTTACCATCACCGCCGCAGAAGTACCACGGAAGAAATGCCGATCGTCAGACCCGTGCTTCAAGCTCGGGACTTTGTGCAGCGCGTGAGAGAAAACAACCATGCTCTTCCACCGATTCCATAGCCCTAGCGAGCGGCCCACCGTCTGCCTTTTGGTCCCACCACTCATGCGCGTGGCGTACGGGACATCCGTCCGTACCATCTGTCTGGGCAGTCCTCATGACTGCGCAGAGTAGATCCATTTTGTGACAAGATCCTCGATTAGAAGCAAGGCCAAGCGCAAGGGCGACATGGTTGGCTACAAAGGCATTGAAGAGGGCTGCGATCAACAATATGCCCCCTCCCTCCTGCAGGAGTCGACCGGCATCCGACATCTTGCATGTTTCTTGTGAGATGTCGACGTGCAGATGCAACAGCAAGCGTGACAACTGGTAAGCCGTCCCTTCAAGTGATGATTTTTCAGAGATGGACGAGTTGGAGTCTTCTGCACATGGACTGGAGCGACTTTGTATCTAAGGGGGTTACTTGATTTGGTCTGGTCTGCTTTTCCTACATTGTGATGCCCTCTTTGCTCCGGATATCTTCTTTCCGTCCCCCATCTTCTCGGAAGCGCTTACTGCCAGTGGACGTCCTCGAGATACGGACTGGCCGTCGAGCTTGAAATGGAGAGGGGTTCAATTGGGAAAGTGGACCTCATGGGTGTCACAACTCCTCCTCCTATACCTCACCATATTCATTTTTGACGCAGGTCACGGAGACAGGGGTAATTCAGCTGACGTAGGGGATGGGAAGGTGGAGAGCACAGCCCTGCAGCAGGCGCTACGACAAATACAGATACCGAAAAGGAAAAAGAATCAGGCGAGAATTTCTTCAGCACACCTGCACTGTTGCTGTGTTTCAGAAAAACCTGATTTTGACATAGTCTGCAGTGACAATCTCCCACGCGGAGGACATTCCGATGAGAGGAAGAGACAAGTCATCCGGGGGAAGTCTGGAAAGATGCGTGCCTGACAGCGTGGCTGACCTGAACCACCCTGGAAGGATGCAGTGCGTGACATTACCGTGCCGTGCGTGGGAACCCGGGAGAAGGGGAGGGGAAGCGTTGCTTTCGGCCCGGAGAGTCTGGTCCGATCCTTGGGATGCGACCATGCATCCCATCGTTGACTCAGCTGCTTCCTTCCGGCTTGCGATGCTTGTCTCGATTCACAGAAACCCACACCCCATCCGCATTACAGAACGAGACTGCCTTGGCCTCCTTGAACGGGATGCGCTCGGCCCCCTCCTCCCTCGCTTCCAGAAGCGGGAACTCCTGCAGAATGCGCACAATCGCATACATAACCTCGCCCCGGGCCATTTGCTGCCCAAGGCACCGACGGTGACCCAAACCGAACGGCATGAAGAAGCCCCTCAACGCCTCGCTACCGCCGATTTGGCCCTCATCGGTGCCAGTCGTGTTACCTGTCCCATCGTCTGCCGCAGTGGCAGCCATGGAATTGGTAGCCCTGGAGCCGATTAGATTGGCCCATCGTTCAGGCCTGAATTCGGCCCAGTCTTGACCGTACCACCGAGGATCACGATTCAAAGAGTACGTGGACCACATGACAGTCGTCCCCGCCCGGACAACGATGGGGGTTTGGCCGTCTTGGCCGCCTCCCCGTGGAAGGGTGGTGTCGACTTTGGCTCTTCGCGAGTGCGAGGTGACCGGCGAGTAGAGGCGAAGAGCTGCACGACGCAAGGTAAGACTGGGTCAGACACAAAGGTACATGATAGGTCACACAGGTCTGGACAAGAATCTTGTGTGCTGACTGTTGATTTCTTTGGGGAGGGGGGAGGAGAAGAGGCAGATACCTTCATTGATAACCAATCGCAGATACTCCATCCTGTTGAGGTCTTGCTTTGTGGGGGGCATCCCGTGAAAAGCCCGGGTCTCTTCTCTCAGTCGCCTCTGAACGTGCTGGTGTCGCAGTAAAGCGTAGACTGTGTTCGCCAGGAGAACTGAGGTGGTATCCCAGCTGGCGAAAAAGATGTTCTGCAGCTCAGCCTGTACTTGCTCGTCGGGGATACCCTCCGCTTTCATCATCCTGAACACACTCCACGGCGCGTTTCGAGATGAGGAGTCTTCCGTGCTTGACATGATATCTGCAAGCTTTCTCCTAAAGAAAGTTTTCATCCCGGCAACCGTCTCATTCAGCCGCGGCTTAGAAAAGAGCAAGCTGATTCTCGCTGGCTGGCCAAGGGCCATGACGCTGGCCGAAGGGCCGTCAAAACTTCTGACAAGCATCAAAAATTTGACTCCTTCTTCTCCCTCGGGGCTCCTTGGAAAGCCCAAGCAACACGTGGATTTTCCAAATAGAAACTCTGTGACAACGTCCAGCATGAACATGGCAGCGAGCCCTTGAAATTCGAATTCTCCCTCGGTTTCGATCAAGAACTTCATCTGTATGATCAGTCTTCTGATGTGGGGCTCCACAACCGTGGGGTCGTCTGTAACCCTGCTGGAGAAAATGGGTTTCAGCATTGTTCTGGAGCGACTCCACGCTTCACCTTCGTTCAGTAGTATACCGTTCCCGATATATTTGGCGGCCTCAGAAGCCCATTCTGACTTTTCAAAATTGCTGGATCGGTGCTTAGTGATAGTAAGAATATTTTGGGGCTCGATTGTGTAAATGTATTCCTTGCGTAAATTTCTGGCGGAGAATGTTCGGCCAAAAGAAACATGGCGGCGGCGTATTCCCTCTGAATACTGGCCTCTGTCAAAGTCCATCCAGATCTGTTTTACAAGGTCAAGGCCAAGAAACGGGATAGTGTGCGGATAATGCCGAAGACTGCTGCCCAATTTGTTATTCCTGGGAAAAGAAGGGAGGAGGAGCCTCGCAAGCGCCCAGACGCCCAGAGCGACAAGAAGTATAGGCAAGGTACTCATTGTAGGGTAATCTAGGTGGCAAACTCTTCTTGTGGAGCTTGAGGCACACAAGAATCGATGGGACGCAGCCGCAAGGAACTTGTTGAAGTTCTGCCCAATTTATGTTCACAACGTCGACGACAGCCAGCTGTGTTGGCAATGGCCAACCAGCCTCACTCATGTGCTATCATCACACGCGTTCCAAGATGTGAAGCCATTTGGATCGGACCTTGCAGCTGCACTGGACCTGACGGCCTCTGCAGCATCCCATGCTCGGCCCTCCCGGACTAGGTGGAATGTTGGGGCACTGACTCGGCTTCACTGTCCCTGCAAGGACTAGTTCTAGAAAATCACGGCCATGCCGTTCTGATTACACATTCAAAATGCATTCAGGTTATTTGTTGTGGCATCTGCGATACTGCTCAAAGATAATCCCAAGACATCCGATGCGCGAGCTTGAGATATCATGGAAGTAAATTGCGACGGCGTTAAGCACGATTAGCACGACTGCTGCAGAAAAACATCTGGGTCAATGGATGGTTCTCATTGGACAGACAAAATGATACCATAGTGCGCCCAGCTGTTATGTGCGTCTTTCACTGTGAACCAAACACGCAGATCCAATCGGGAAAGCAGCCAGTCCCTCGTCATGGGAGAGACGTATACAGATACGCAAAAGGTTAGTCTCCAATGCTGTGGCACATGACAGGACGGCGCGCATGCATTCGGGCGTGAGGAATACCTCATTCGCTCCTCCTTTGCAGATAGGGAGATAATGTGCAGTGTGACGTGGCTTTTTCCAAAGCAGAAAAATTGGAAAAGTACACAACATGCGGCGTCAACTGGTGACACAACAAATGAGTGGTGGTACATGAAATCTCATCGGGTGGTCCGACCGCCATTCTGATGGTTCTGGAACTGTCGACGTGGTCAATATTGAGGACTTTCCGTATCATCACATGCGGTGTACGCGAGGTCTCACTAATGTCCAATATGTCATCTGACATTCGAAAGCCGTAGCAGAGAGTTGGAAGGCGAAGCCGCCTTTAAGAATGGTCATAGAAACGCTCAAAGATACGATGTATCGTGAATGTGACAATTTTGAGAAGAAAAGGATGAGCCTGGTGGATTCCATGAGCACAATATGAGCCATTGGGTTGTTTTCTAGTTCCAGAGTAGTCCTCTTGGAGTGTATGGCAGATTTCTGGACACCAAATGAGTCAGCGGATTCCATTGTACGGGGTGAACAAAAGACAGCGCTTCCTTTCATACCCACCGGTTCCAGTCCTTCAGAGCCCATCATTTAACCGTCTTATCCGACGAGCAAAATCTATGAATGAATGCACTGGCCACAACCACTACGGCCTTGCCGAATAACGCAAGATTTAGGAGACTAACCCCCTGTGATGAAAAAAAAAAGAATTTATAGATTGGAAAGGTGAAGCAACTACATGACTGAGGTTATTGCAAAGTTTGTGGCGCTGTATCAGATGAGTATCCTAGCAGAACGGCATTCTCCGTTGATGGAAGGTTCCGTCGGTGGCTGACCCCAGGATTCCGGATGTGGCGTACTCAGAGAGTTTCAAATTTACCAGCAGCTATCGCTGCATGATGGAAGATAAAGGGTTTTAAAAAGTGGGCTGTCGAATAGGCCGATTGGGCGGGGCAATTGGGATAACCTGCGTGAGAAATGAAAGTGGAAAAAGTACAAAATCAGCCTTTTTCCAAGGTTGATATCCGCGAGCTAAGAGGAATCTCAGCTTCTTCCTTCTCATAGACGAAGATATGAATAACATGTGAAAAGAAGACAAACTGGGATGAGGGATTATCTACCATGGTATGAGTTTCTGGATACTCCCCTGACTTTCAGTTCTACGCCATTTGCATCCACTGAGTGATTACATGTGATCAACTTTGAAGGAAATTCCCAAAGTATTGCGGTCCATTCATTTGCGCGTGTCAAATTCAGCTAACTAGCTAAACCAAAGCTCACTTATTCGGAGGCTGGAAGCCAAGTATATATTCTCTATTTACGTGCGAAGATGTCCGGATGAATAAACTAGCACTTTCCGGATAGGTCCATCTCCTCTTAAGTGGTGCTTTCGTTTCTAATCCGTATACATACTATTCTACGTCTCCTAATTTGAAAGACTTTCATCTTTATTGTTAGTAATTCAATATGGAGATCTAGGCTATCTTGATTAAGACCTGTGTCAGCTTGAAACTTTGCCATCTCAATATTATTCAGCTTTCGTCAAGGAGTGTCTCTTGGAAGGTGTGCTCCAGTTGAGACCGAACGGCATTTGAAGAGGTGATTATTCTCATCTTCTCCCAATAGGATAGAGGTACAGCTTTTCCTGCAGGAGTCGCTTAGATTCATAATACTTAGCTCTTGTCAACAGGTCGTAACGTACAGCTCTAGGTTGATCATCTCCTCTGACTGCACACTCTTCTACCTAGGTAGCCTTGTTATATTACACTCTAAAACCACGGAATTCGCAATAGTATTAAGGGGTCAGGTCCGTGCCCCACCGGGCTGGCTTCATCCCTACCCATTAGAGGATATTAGGGGACAGATATAACATATAGTAATTAATATAGTATATTAATTTAATATAACATATTAGCAAAAAGGGTTTAATACCATTTATATACAGACCAGTTAGAGGAAATATTAGATATTAAAAAAGCTAAGTTTTTAAATCTATAATCTTTATAGTATAGGGGTTAGAGTAGTAAGTAAGAGATAGCTTGGGTATAAGTTTAACTTATACCTGGATCAATTTTTTTTTCCTTGGTAATTTTTTCTACACATAGACTAAGTATTATACCCTTTTTGCCAATATACCATGTTAAATTAACATGCCATGTTAGAATAATATAGGATGTTACCTTTTTATGGTATAAATCTTATTATATAGCATATTAGCCCTCTAGTTGCCCCTAACGGGTAATTAGGCCGCTTTTTTCCTCACCAGCTAGGTGGTCACGCCTTTTTGGAAGTTGGTCGTTTCGAGTCGCATGTGGCTACCGAAATACAAGTGGTGAGGACAAAGAAGAAGTTTACAGGAAGATTCTACTGAGATCATCGAGAGTTTACCACGGGAAAATGTGGGAAGAAAGAGACATGGCACACAAGGAATTTGGCACCGATGCCAGCAATTTCTGAAATGTCGCTACATGAGAGATTTCCGTCACCGCTTTGACACATTCACTTAGATGACCTGTCTGTAATCAGGCAGTCCTCTTTAAGATAATCCCTAGCCTAGCAATATTTGGGGTTTTGAAGTCTAAGCCCATGAATAACATCGCTCGTCAGAAGCTCGAGTGATCCTCATAGGTTGCCATCAAACTGTGAGGATTTCGCGGGTTCCGTCCTCAAAGATCTTTAGTGTCGCCTTGACATCAGCCTCGTGTGTATCCTTGAAAAAGCATCTAGTACCCCAGACACAAGGGCGGCCGTCGTAGATGTTCTTGCAATGGTGTCCGCTCAGACAATACGGGCTGTCACACCACTGCTGATCGGAGCACACGATACCGCGGCTCTTGTGCCACAGCGCTAAGCGCTCTGACGACGAGAGCTTTGCTTCATGCTGATACTCGCAGTTTTCGTTCTTGTCGCAGCTGCCGGTCAAATGGTAGTGGTTACAGAAGTTGCAACCTTGGGCTCTGGCCTTATTCTCGAGGGACCTGACTGCCATCGGATCAGCGGCAGGGAGGCGCTCATCAACTCTCAGGTTAGAAGCATTGAACAATGCGTACTTGAGTTTCGGCGGAGGCTTTTGCTTGCTGTAGATGTCGATAATCGGACCGTTACTAAGCTTGGCAGTTACGGCCCAGGTGGATGCACCACCGTTGGTACTTCCGGTCACACTTCCGTTGCCGTTCGAAACAGATGGTGCTGAGCCACTGGAGCCTTCCTCTGATACAGCATACTGGCCCGGGCCAGGAGTCAAGCATGGGGCGGGCGGGAATGGCTGGATGCCGATATCGAGACCAGCTGGTGATACTGGCGACATTGGATATCGAGCACAGATGGTATCCATAGGTTCGGCCCGAAAGACACTGGGGAAAGTGACGATAGTAAAGCCGAGGCTGATAAATCCCGGCCCGGCCGGCTCTGTGGTGACCAGGGTGAGCTTCTCCTTCTTGATGAGATCGTGCTTGTACTCCTCCAACAGGTTTAGATATCCATTATCGCGACAGGGGCCGAAGAAAACATGACGGCATGAAGTGGCGTGCAGCATCTGCTTCAGCATGGCCTGACACTTGTGATCGGCTTTGTCTTTTCCGTAGCCAACATCAACAAAGGAGAATAGGCTATTGGCGCGACCGAAGCCTGAGGCGAACTTCTGCAGGTCGGTCCACGAATTAAGGATGCGGCGCGCGGCGAGTGCCTTGCCCAGGCCGTCCATATTGGCGTAGAAGAACACCAAGATATTCCAGTTATCGGTGCTGGTATCAGGGTAGACCTCCTGGAGCTGGAGCTTGATCTGAGTCTTCAGTTGTTGGGCTGCTTGACCACCGCCGTTATCGCCAGCCCGGAAATACTCGTCTCGAAATTTTGCACCGTCACCATCAATGATCATAACGACGAAAGGGTGAGATTCCTGGCAACTGTTAGTTAAAAGACTACTCTGTTGTCGCAAACTAATACAGGGATTCCGCGAGGCAAAGGGCTTGCCAACAAGTATTACGATAAAAGTGCCGATGCAAAGGAGCCAACACCATGGGTAGTAGGTAAGCAGCGTCAGGTTAACCTGGTGGAGGGGCTGGGCAAAGAAAGAAGACGGGTCTTACATTAGCAAGCTTCGACTGGTTGAGCTGCCGTCGGGCATCTCTGGTTTCCCTCTGCCATATCTCACGGTTCTCCTTCTCATCTTCGAGTTGGTTCATAACACTGCGATATCTGATCTGCAGGTCCTCGTAGTTGCTGAGCAGCTGAGTGATTAGGACGTCGCGATCGTTATCAGACTTTCGGAACTGGGCATAGCAGGCCTTGAAAGCCTCAGGGTCGGCAAGACCCTCCATTTTGAAGGAAGCGCGACCGCCGTGATGAGATGGATGACGGGCCACAGGACTGAGAAGAAGGCCGCTGGTGGGAAGGAGGAATGGGGAGGATGGAAGAGAGAGACCGAGGTTGGTCTGGGAGGCGACGTGCTGGTTGATGTCGTCGTTTGCTCGTGAAGGCAGGGAGGCAGGAAGGCAGGTAGAGCCTGTGCCTGGGCACCTGAGTAGGTAGAGGATGGAGATGGGTGGGTAGCAGCTGCTGTGTGTAAGTATTCTGTCTGTTTCGGTCGCGGCAGCTGCGAACAGGGATGCCTGGGCAGAAAGGCCAATGGGCAGGCAGATTGGGGGCCTGGCTGTGTAGTGAAGAAGGAAAGCATGCACATGCAAGGCGCGGCCAGTGTTCTGGACAACGCAGAGTGAATTTGGCCCCGTTTGTAACCCACCCAAACAGAGTGTTTTTCCTTTTGAAGGCGACTGCAGAAAGGAGGCATCTGGTGGCAAACATGGATTTGGTCGCCTGCAGATTTTGGGTGTCAACCTCAGAGCAGGATGGCCCCTTGTGCTTGACTTCGTTGGGCTTTAATCTAGGTGTAGTTTAAATGCGAGCATTTTGCTCTAGATGACAATCCAGTCTGTAGAGGGTGTTTCTCAAGTCCGAGAGATGAAATTTCTTGAACGGTCTTCTGACAAGGATGCGGACAGTGCAAGCAGCTTCGCCTTTCTACTGTGGCACAAGGACCAGAAGATCAATGATGAAAGGGCAAAGGCAACAAGAGCAGGCTGCCTTCTGGGCGCTCGTCTTGTGTGTGCAACAAGTCCATGGCTACTTGAAGGAAGGCGTTGGATAGGTAAGCTGTCATGCCGAAATCGTGCCACTGCGGGCTGTTGCAGTAGGCAGGAAGGGTTCTTTCAGTCTTTTTTCACCGACTAGCTGGGCCCGACTGGCAATCTGCGAGGCAAGGGTCCGCTAGGACAGACAGGATCTTGACCCTCGGAATTCTAACTTCAATTGAGCGGACCGGTCTCCTTAGGATCTTTCTCAGGCCAAATCTAGAACGGCCTCCCAAATTTGATCGAAACTGGCCGCCTGCCAGATGAGCCTGCCCAACTAACAGGCCAGTTTTTACTGTGACAACATCCAGACATAAAATTGTTCTAACAGTACCTGCGGGTCTTGGCAAATTCCTAGTCTCACAACTGAGACTGTGTCTATGCGATTGTCCGGCCGGACTGACTCAGGCCGGGAGCCAGCTAATACACATATGTACTAACTTCCTTGAAGGGGACAAGCTACCACATCCAGAGCGGCCTACCGGGGCACACAGACATTGTGGTAGTTGACTTGGGACTTGGGCCCAAATTTCATCACGGTGATGTGGCTCTTGACGGCTTCATGCAGCAGTACCTCCTCTCAGTAACTAGTTATTGGCTTCAATCAGCTGGCCAACATCGCTCAAACAAAGAGAAGCATTTCAGCCATCTTGGGGCCAACCGCGGGCGCTGTGATTGAGTTGTTCTGGAGCTTGTGAGAGGCTAGAGACCCCATGGGGGATCTAGATGTGCTAACATATTGGCTTCCCAGGCTTGCTGATACGAGCAGTGCTGGTCGATTTTGAAGGGTGGATGGAGGTGGACTTTCCAATGGAAGCTGAAGGAATAGGCTGTCAAATCATGTCAGCCTCGCATTAAGCCTGGAATCGTTTCTCGCTGACTGGATATGAAGACAGACCAGTAAGGTTGTCTTGTAGCCCACACGACAAGCAGCGTTAGCTGCTTGCCACCAAGCTTTGGAGGCGAGCAATTAAGCACATGGGTAGACAATAGGTGACTGCGTCAATTTGAGCAATGGTTCGGGGAAGGTATGACTGTGCTGACCTGCGGGTTAGGGTTGGACGGCTGTTTTAGTGGAGTCCGTCTGGCCTGGCCTGGCCTGGCCTGTAGACGCCTTTCTTTCCCCGCAATTCTTGGGCGGCCTGGGCGGCCGGAACTCGATGGGGACAGGGGACTCCTGTGGAGCCGCGGAGGGGATGGCAGGCGATGGGAGAATGGCAGAGACGGATTGCCGAGGCACACCGGCTCAAGGACGGACCTTGGCCACGACACGACACGAACCGACACCACAACCGACCTGCGTCTCGCCATGCCGTCCACGACTAATCATCATCATCAACATCATCATCATTCCCCCTTTATCATCTCTCTTCTCACTTCCCACCCTGCAGACCCATCTTGATCTCTTCTATTCCGTCACAAACAACAGGCATACAGACCACCCCCACAGACATCAATCATGGCTGTAGAACGACTGGGCTCCATTCTCAAGCACTTGTCCCCCGGCAGCTCCCTGGCCTCGGTGTGAGTACTTCCTGCTGACTGAACGGGCATGCGCACGCATCGGCACCGAGCAGATGCTGACCTGGTCTTTCATCCCGGCAGCACCTCCAAGAATGCCGACGACATCGTCATTACCCTGGCTATCCGGACGCCGCTGGCCAAGGCAAAGAAGGGTGGCTTCAAGGACACCAGCCTCGAGTACATGGTCTACGCCCTGCTGAAGGAAGTCAGGGAGCGATCAGCCCTCGATCCCGCACTGATTGAGGATGTTTGCCTTGGTAACGTATGCGAGCCCCACCGTGGCCACAAATGCCGCACGCAACCACCGGTGCTTAGTCCGCGCCGCCGCTGAACGACCGTTGCCTTCTAGGTCTCTGATGCGAAGGCCGCCTACAAACTCCGCGCCGCCTCCCTCGCAGCCGGAATTCCCAATGTCTCCGGTGCCTCTTCCATCAATCGTTTCTGCTCTTCTGGGCTCAAGGCCACTGCCGATATCGCCAATGCCATCTCTGCCGGCAATATTGAAATCGGTGTCGCAATCGGCGCCGAGTCCATGACCATCGGCGGCGACGCCCTCGACGAGCCCTTTGATGAGGCTGTCACTTCCCAAAGCCAGGAGGCCGCCGATACCATGCAGCCCATGGGCTGGACGAGCGAGAACGTCAGTCGAGATTTCGGTATCACCAGGGAAGAGATGGACAAATATGCCGCCGAGAGTTTCCAGCGGGCCGAGAAGGCCCAAAAGGAGGGTCTCTTTGACGACGAGATCGTGCCCATCAAGACCAAGGTTAAGGGGCCTGACGGTGAGGTGAAGGAGGTCGTCCTGACCAGGGATGAGGGCATTAGGCCCGGCACCACTGCTGAGACCCTGGGCAAGATCAGGGTCGCCTTCCCACAGTGGGGTCCTACTACCACGGGTGGCAATGCCAGCCAGGTCACTGACGGAGGTGAGTCAGCTTTGTCACCAAGCCCATTGTCTGGGCGTCACATGGTCTGTTCCAAGCACACTAACCCCCAACGTCTTTGCTAGCTGCCGCTGTGCTCCTGATGAAGCGCTCCACGGCCATCAAGCTGGGCCAGCCCATCGTTGCCAAGTACGTCGGCTCAACCGTTGCTGGCCTGGCCCCTCGCATCATGGGCATCGGCCCCAGCATTGCCATCCCCAAACTCCTGACCAAGTACAACCTGTCCCTGAGTGACTGCGACGTCATCGAGGTCAATGAGGCCTTTGCGTCCATGGCGGTCTACTGCCGCGACAAGTTGGGCCTGGACTGGGCCAAGATGAACCCCAGGGGTGGCGCGATCGCTTTGGGACACCCTCTTGGTGCCACTGGTACAAGACAGATTGTCACAGGCCTTAGTGAGTGCCGCAGGACGGGCAAGAAGATCCTTCTAACGAGCATGTGTATCGGTACGGGCATGGGAATGGCAGGACTATTTGTGAATGAGCAGTGAGCTATGACTGACCAAGTATCGAAAATGTCACACATGAACCTTGAATATCTTATGCAAATGCTTGAGCCATTCCGTACCTATGACTAGGTTGTTACCAAGTCCTCGGTCCTTGCTTCACCGGATTCGAGTGTGGCCACCCATGCAGCGGACAAGGTAACCGAGCAGTTCGCTAACAGGGCATATATTTGGCTGACATTCATGAAGCTTTTCTTTCTCATTAAGAATCATCTTCGGAAAGACGTTAAATATTTCCAGACCTTGGAGTCAATTATACGGACTACTCGGTTGAAAGAGACAAGCACGTAATTTGTTCACAGAATGGTGTACGGGTTTTCACGCTTGGGACCCGTGCCCTTTTACCGAATTGTTCAACGTTACACCGCGACCAGTCCACATCAGTCACGAGTTCACCTTCTCTGTCTGTGCCAACATTTCAATTCTTTCATCCACCTATTAACACTAATTTTGGATTGACAATTAATTGAAAACATGAAGAAATGCAGGAAATCACACGGAGTCTCAAGCAAGACTTGAGGCCTTTTTTCAATTTTTTTTCATCAGTATTTGCATTCATCAAGTCGTCTCTAAGTAATATATAAGGATCGTTACACACAGCCTCCAGGGCCACCTGCAGGTCGGAGGAATCTCTCATCATCAGCCCTTCCATTTTCCAGCCCCTGCCTCAAGAGCTCGGCCGCAAGCCCAATTATTTACAAGTCCGATATGCTCCTAGCCACCAATTAACTCGCCCCACCTGACAATGAGTCTGACGATTTAGGCCTGGAAGGCACGGGCCTTCTTCATCTTCTTGCGGTACTCCAGAGCCCTCTTGCGAGCGGCAGGGGTCTGCGTGAAGGCGACGGCACCACCGAAGGGACCCGCGGGGGTGTTGTTGCGCAGGCGCATGACGCAGACGTTGGTGGCAGAGCCGACGGTGGCGTCACAGGTGGTACCAGCGGGCATCTGCACCTTGACGGGGAAGTCGGAGGTGGTTGTGGCTGAGATACCGGCGACAAGGCCGGGCACATCCTGGGTGACCTGGGCCTCCTGGAAGGCGGCCATGTCGGTACCGCCCGAGGTGCCGTCGACCATGGCCTCGAGAGGACCGGCGCCGTCCTGGTTGATCTGGCGGAAGGTCACATCGACGGTGCCGTCCTCGTTGGCGGTGGGCAGACCCTGGCTGGCTCCGGCGCCGGCCATGGCCTTGACCATGCTCTCTGGGGGCCCGGTGCTCTTGGTGCCCTTGGCGTTGTTGCCGCCACCGCCGCCGCCGAGGAGGCCGGCGAGCAGCTGGCGGACCTTGTTCTTGTTGTTGCCCTTGGCCGCGGCGGCGCCACCTGGGGCCGCGTTCAGGTCATCCTCCTGGCCGACACCCGAGTTGGCACCGTTGGTGGGGGCCTTGGAGGCGTCCATGTCTCCCATGAAGACACCGATCATCATGGCCGCGTCGACGGGGCCGTTGCCCTGGGTCTTGCCCAAGGGACCGACGGCGCCCGAGCTGATCTCCCGGTCACGGATGATGGCTGTGTCGGCCTGGGAGCCGCAGCCGTTGGAGGAGCAATCACGGGGTGTGCCATCAGCAACTGTTCGCCTCTCATGTCAGCCACCGTTGTCGTCGTCACATATCGATGCCGAGACAGGGATCAGCGGTAGAAAGGAGCAGGGCGAGTATGACTTACCAGTCAGGCCGGGCATCTCAACACCGTTAGCACCGGTAACCTTGGTGACGACACCGTGGGCCGAGACGGAGGCGGCCAGGCAGGCCACTGCGACGGAGGTGGAGGAACGCATTTTTGGATGATGTTGTTTGGAAGGAGGTAATAGGTAGTAGTGACTGTGTCAAACAGGTCAAAAGTTTGTGTGTTGTTGTCTAAGTTGGATTAAATAAGTCGAAGTGCCTCCCGGGCTACGAAAGTCGAATGAAAGTGTGTGAAAGACGGCTTGATGATGAAGCTGATGATGAGAGACTATTTCCGACTGATGGTTGGGAGGAATCAGTCGGATTGTTATATACAGCTCTGGGAGTCCAAGACATCACAGTCTGGTCATCCATTTTCTCCTTCGGACGCATCTCATGGTCCCTTGTCGCGGCGAGGCTTGACCCGGAAGTTCGTGTTTCCTCCATCTCCAGAAACCCCATCTGAACAACTGAGCAGTGAGCCGTTTCAGCAACTCTGCGATGAGTGTTTTGCCCGGCGACGGCGGCGTCTGCGATGCCCTGCGCTACGTGCGTCGAGGCATCTCAGCCTCACTGGACGGCCAAGAGCCTGCTGCGGGAGCGAATCGCAATGCAGCAAAACAATGTGAGGGGCTCCTGTGGCTGCAGATCACGGCCCGCATCGACCAGGAACATGGCGCTATCAGCCGCCCCCGTCAGAGCCGTCACCCATGTGGTGAGGCTCCTCAGCCGTGCGCGGTGCCGAGAGCCTTGGCAGGTCGCGGGTTGGCCCTTGGCGTTGCACCAAGTTGTGGGCTCGGTCGCCCCTGCGCCTATAAAGACATGCGACGCTGCCCAGTGAAGCACTTCCAAGACCTTCCAAGAAATCCCAAGACTCTTGGCCACGCTGCACAACAGCAAAACAAGCATCATCTCGGCACTCGGAAGCCCTCACACGGCCCACGGCCCACGGCCCACAGCCCACAGCCCCGTCACCGTGTGCAAAATCCGGAGCTGCACGCGAGCAAGGGTTCGACGCCCTCGTGCCCATCCCGAGTGATTGGCGCTGGGATTCGGTCAGTCCTCTGTGGGATAATCGCCGGCATCAAGGGCCTGCTGCGTGTCCACAGCCTGCGATTTGTTTAGCAGCCACGTCGCATCCAGAGAAGCGATTGGCGAGATCCTGTTGCGTAGATCACGGAATCCAAACGTTTGGGAGATCTTTGTGGATCGACTTATGATCATCATGATTGTCATGGGCAACCGCCGTCATCGCCCGCCCAGCCGAGGCCCTGCCTAATCCGTGACTCTCTTGCGGGATGCCTCATGCTCCTTTCTCATCATCACGTGGCCACCGCGGATCACTCTCTGGCTTTACTTTCCACAACGACTCGGCAGGCCCAGTCCTGCCTCCAGAGCCCATGTGGTACGGTACCGGAGAACACGTCGCCGAGCACTGACAATTTTGACAGTGCTGTCACTGCCGGACGGGAGCCATCTTAGACCCAACGCTAGATTTGCGAAAACGCCTAATCATAACTTTCAACCTTCGCGGAAAGAATCCTCTTCTTCGGACGAAGTCGAAGTTTATTCGGAAGGCCCCAGCTCCGCATGAAAGTTGGACAAATATCAGATCAGAGGATGTCCAGATGGCGTCTGCACGCACGACTTGAGACAAACTGGTTCAGCGGGCCCCAGGAACTCCAACCCAGCGACCATGCCCATGGCCCGCACAAACCGTCGTCAGGCTAGGAGTACTAGAGAAAAGGGGGGGCGCGCCGGGTCAAGCGCATGTGAGAGCCGGCCTTTGAGGGAAAGGAGGAGGTTTCAAATATTCCAATTCTGAGGGAAAGTTTCAACAGCTGAGGAAGACTCGAATTCGTGTTGTCCTTTTCGCGGCCCAAACTCGTTTGGGAAGAACTCCCCTAGGCACATTGTGCTTTTCCATGACGCTGTGGCAATGGATTGTTTCTGGGGCTGTTGCAAACATTGTTGCACTGCGGCGCAAAAGGTCACGAACCGCTGTGCTCACCCTGTTACGGGGATATATGCATATCTCCCTCGGCTTGACTGCGGATTTGCACAAGGAGCATACGTGCGCATGAGTCTTCCGATTGCTCCTTGGACGGAACGATGACCAGACACCAAGGCCTGAGCACTACTGCAATGGTTTCGAGACATGACTGCCCTCAGCCACCCACCAAGACCAGCCCGCCATACGTGAAACTGCGTTTCTGCTTAATAGGAACCCCGGAGTGCCCTGGCCGTGGAGGTGTTTGACACTGTCTCCTGAGCTTCCATGTTGTCGGATCACGAACTACCATGCCTATCCGTCGAACTGTAACCGTGATGCCCTCAAGAATCCCAATCGTTTAGACAGCTCGAGAACCACATCCTGATCTCAATTTAATTCTCCACGTTTGGAGAAATGCCTTGAACCAGGGACACCTGCACCCGGTTCCAGCAAACCATATGAACTCCGGCATCCGAGAGTCGTGTTTCGAGGCATTGTCCTAGATGGTTTCTATCGCTAGCTACATTTATCATGGTCGTCTTGCAGCTACGATGCAGACTGCGAGCGCTTCGCTTCCAACCTCTAGCCAGGAAATTCAGCATCAGTACAGTCCCTAGGCCCCCTTCGCCTCAGTCTTCAGCATGCACCTATTGAGTAATTCCATTTGCATTCGAGGAGTTTATTGCCCGCAGGATTTTAAGCAAAAACATATGCCACACCATTCCCCCGGACAAGGAGCCGCTAGATTGTCCTTAGAACATTGTGGAATTCTTGGAAGGACGAAATAGGGGGGGGGGGGGCACAAAACTTTTGAAACTTGACCTGTTACTTCAAGATTTTTCAAAGTACTTGAAGGCATGGCAAGATCCAGCTTGACCACCCCTTTTCGTTCGGGTTCTCGGCATGCTGCCTCTTCTGCGGTTTTCCAAGTACGGTCTACTCTGGTATTGACATAGAGCAAACACTCCCAATACCATGATTCCTTGCGTTGAATAATCATGCTTTCTTATGCTACTGCTTGAAAGAAGCCAGAGGAACTAATCCGATGGCCCGCCCTTAAAAAACGAAGAAGTGTCATTCCATTGTCCTCACCCACGATTTGACACGGCGAGGATTGAAAACACTATCAATTTACCAATTTGGACAAATTTGACTAACAGATAGTGGAGTTCCCTGACTCTGATCATTTTGTCACTACCGCCGCTACCAGTTGGAGATTAGGTTTCTCTTATATTTTCATCGTTCATTTCTTCAACAGTACATATGCTAACGTTTGCTTATCATCATTATGCATATCCTCAGAATGAACAGCTCGATTACATATACAGTTCCTTTCCTGCGCCCAGACCTCTGGATGGACAATCCACCAATTTATCTGGGTCACAATACACAACTTCACATGCCTTTCTTCCTGTGGCGACGCATAAAGCCGACATTCTCTAGGCTTCGCTTTTACTAAAAAGTTGACCATCGGGTATGTTGTGGTTTTCAATTTTCTTCTACTTGACAGCAAAGCTCAGGCCATGCGGTCACGATCGACACAGACTGGGAACATTCATATGAAGTTCCGCTTTATAATTGATTGTACCTAGGTCACTTTCACTGTCTTTCCCACAATGCGGATTGTCTAGACCACAATCTTGTCCCTCCAAAGCAAGAAATCGGAATAATCAAAAGGCATGAAAGCAAAGACTAGCCTTAATCTATATCTACCCTGGGGCAGCCCACTGGGTTATGTCCTGAGTCAAAAATCAGACATACCTATTCAATTTTCTCGATCATATCGAAAGTTCCCGCCAGAAATACCAACCTCTAAAATGCGCAGTAATGCAGTCTTTACCACTATCAGTTGCCTCATGTTCACGGCGGTGGACGGCCTTCCAACGCATGCGACCGATCTCGGTCATGAGGCTCGACGACGCTTCCCCTCCCGACAACTATGCTCAGCTCAGATTATCTAATGGGACCAAACTGGCCTATCGGAGGCTCTAGCCAAGCTGGCAATGCCATGATGGGTGCCAAAGCCGCGTTTTAAAATTAAAAAAGCTACTACTAGCTTAGGGTAAAAAGTAACTAATATTTATTTTTAAATATTTAAAGTAAGTAACTACTAAAAGAATTTTAAAAGATAAAGATATAATAGATAATTATATATTTATAGAGTAAAGTAAAGGGGGCAACCGCCGGCCCATTAAGGATTGCAGATACTTGAGGCTGATGACGTTGTAGTTTCATCTTCTCGTGGCACTCAAAGGTCGATTCACGCACTTGTTCCTTTTCTTTTTCCTTATTTTCCATCACCTCATATTTCTCAGCTTTCTCGTTTTGCTGCTTACGCACTTCCGGAGACGGCGAGGGAGCACAAGTATATTGTAGTTTGCGTGCTCTATTAGCTATTGTTTGTTTAGGCAATGCCATAACTTGGTTTCGGACAGCACAACTTCCTTTTACTTGTTTTACTTTATTATTCGGAAGACATAGTCCCAGATCACATGTGAAACGAAATGGATTTGTCGAAATACGGGATCCTCGGAACCAATTCTGCATTCAGGTGAGGATCAGATTATCTCTGCAAATGCCAAAATACTTGGTAGGTATCGCCAATTTACATGCGCAGGTCCTCAGGGCACCCCAGCTTCATGGCTCCTGCCTGCAAGACACATCGTCCCCCCGCCCCCTACCAAGGAACTACATCACATACATTATTTCCGTAACACCGTCACACTTCCAAAAAATTCGAAAACGTCATAGCGGAGCCCCCTGTGGCTTGACTACGCTTTGCCTAGCAAAAAGGTTTGCGTGCCTCTGCACACGTAATTCCTTCAAAGTGTAGCTTGATTCCAGCACAGGCGCCGCGGGCCCATCCCGCAGGCTGGGCTCGCGGCCTCACGGATTTATCACATAGATCCCGTGGCTGCGAAGCAGACACCCGAGGCCAAGCTCGTGTATTACTATATCCTTCTTCAAGTCTCATCATGTCTCGGACGTCTAGATGTCTCTACTACGTTTTACGTCAGCGAAACGGGTCCGACGTATAGCCTGTGGTTTAGGAAACGAGCACGGTACATCCGAAATTGAGGGCATGAGATCGTGACGACCAGTAGGATGACCTTGGCTGGTCGTACTATCCTCTACCACAGAATGTTCTTCAAGAAGTCAACAGGCAGCATTCCTCAAGTCGACATCTATTCACGTTACACACATGCAGCGCCTCTTCCCCCTGCTTGGCAATTCTGACTTCTGAATTCAATCCACTACTGACTTTAAACCTATGTTTGACGGAAAGCGTAATGTTGATTGGACTGCATCTAGTTCTACTAGGATGATCAGTCTTAGAAGCTTCAGCACGGTAGTTGTAACAGCTTGCTGGAAGCAGAATCTTCCAGGGCTTCCGCCTGCTATGCCGCCGGGTGCGCACCGTTACTATACATTTCGATTGTGTCAAGTCGTTGGCCATGGCCTCAACGCATGCTTAAGTTTCGAGAGCACGTTATCGTTGATTCACAGGCTCTCGAAATGTGTAGCACACATTCTCGTTGAGACGTTGCTGTTGCATTCAGAAACTCTCCCAAACCTTCTTCCACCACGGACGGTTATCTGATAACAAGCCCTCCGCAACCTCTTCGACCTCCTCCAAATCTCGTCTTCTTCCAGAGCGCAGGTCCACCTCATGCGATTTCCAGAACTTCGTCTTGTAGAAGAACTTGTAGGCAAAGACGATGATTGGGAACAGCGGCAAAAGAATGTACGCATCCACAAAGCCGCCGGCATTGAACGGGCTCAAGTTCGTCCATCCCTGGACAAGCGCCAGGAAGATATTGGCGCCAAGACCAAAATAGGCATTCCAAGGATACCAGATGGATTTGAATGGTAAATCCGCGTCTGCATATCCTTGAACCTTCCATGCGTTCCGGAACTTGATGTGGATATAACTTATGCTCCCCCAGACCAGGAATGTGGATACTCCTGATAGATTCACGATGTAGCTGTACGCCGCTCCCGCCCCGGTAGATACGTTCATCATGCTCAATGCTCCGCACGCATTGGTAAAGATGATGGCGGGAACTGGAACGCCTCGCTTGTCAGTCCAGGCTAGTATGCGTGGAGCTTTCCCATCCTGACCCATGAAGAGCAGCGTGCGGCTGCCAATATATATAGAGCTGTTGACTGCCGAGAGACAGGTTATGAGGATGAAGGCGTTTATCAAGTGTACACCTCCTTCCCAGCCAGCATTCTGGAGGGCGACTGTCATTGGGCTCTGCAAAGCCTTGCTTTTAGCAGAGACAAGCCCCTCCGCGTTGGATGGGCATGTCAAGCCGAAGAAGAAGGCCGATCCCATGTACACAAAGACGATGCGCCAGAAGACCTGTCTAATCGCCAAAGGCACCGCGACTCGTGGGTTCTTCGTCTCTGTTGCAGCAACGGCAACTGATTCACAGCCGGCATAGAATGTGGAACAGAAGACGAAGACTGTCGCAACACCGCGAAATCCGCTGGCGAAGGCGCCTGGATCATGCCAGTATTTGAAACCTATACCAGGCACGCCCTGGATACCGCCCGCTGCATACACAATGGAGAACAAGAAATATGCGACAAGGCCGCCGAGTTTGATGAGGGCAAGCCAGAATTCAGCTTCGCCGAAGGTCTCGATACCAAGGAGTTGGAAACCAAGGAAGGCAAACTATGACGAGTGAGCAGGTTGCTGGATTGGACGTGGTTGAGAATTGGACAGAGATGCCACCGCTACTTAAGACGGAACCTACCCATAATAGCAAAAAGTACCCCCACAACGGTACCTTATCACTCCAGAAGACCAAGATGCTGGATATGGCGTTGTATTCATTCGCCAGCACTGCAAACCCTGTTTGGTCATTAGACATTAGGTTTGCGAGGCATAAG
Organism: Diaporthe citriasiana; assembly: GCA_014872975.1. Lineage (NCBI taxonomy): Eukaryota > Fungi > Ascomycota > Sordariomycetes > Diaporthales > Diaporthaceae > Diaporthe > Diaporthe citriasiana. The sequence continues at coordinate 106,405 of JADAZS010000112.1, read as the reverse complement.
AGCTTTTCGTAGAGACGTGGGATCGCTCGCTTTGGGGGGGGGGAGGGGGAGGGGGGAGACCACTTGTGCTTGTCGTGATTCTGCAGAAGACAAGCCGGGAAATACAGCAAGACAAATCGCTTACAGATGATGAAATAATTCCAGCCAACTGCTACTCCAAAGGCCTTGTCCACAAAACGATCTGCCAGTGCCGTGAAAGCCCCTCCAGAGGGATATAGTGTTGTAAGCTCCCCAAGGCTTTGCATTACTGAGAAGGCCAGGACACCGATAGTGCCGAATCCGATCAACAGTGCGGCCGGCCCTCCACTAGATAGCGCACCACCCGAGCCAACGAGCAGACCAGGACCGATGATGCCAGCCAGGGCCATCATGGACAGATGCCGAGTCTTCAGTCCTCGCTTCACGCCGCTGTTCGGATCGATAGCCCGGAAATCGCCCGTGGCTTCGTCGGTCGACAACCCCGATGTCCCGTCTCCATGGTGGCGGGTTGGCTCGACGGCGTTGGCCTCTAGGTAGTCCTTGTCCGGGGCGCGATAGCCTGACATCTTGACAGCCGGCTCCAGCCGGCCCTGAATGCACGCACGTGGTTTCTGCTAGGAACAATGCGGTCTATCCTGGTCGGTAAAGGGCAGTTGTCAAGGCTCAAGGAGCAGGCGAAACGATTCAGGATGTGGCGCGGCGCAGGGGAAGTTTTATACGTGCGCCAGTTTTGATATTTTTGTATGGTTCACGTTAAACCTCAGCACAATGTCGGCAATCTTCGAGCTGGGCCAATGAGGGACGCCTCCGCTCCATTGGTGCCATCTGACCAGATAACTGCTTTACCTAATGGACACCGGAAGTTGGGAATTTTGGCTGCAGAAAATGACGGCAGCGAAATGCAGAATCGGTGGCCGCGATGGCGTTATCGCGCCAAGCACCCCGATCCCTCGACGCCAAGAATCCCAGCTTCCAGATGGTATGGTCGACTGTAATATTCACGTGTAGATACGGCTTCGAATTTTTGACCATTCAGGATACTAGACAAAACTTCACGTCTCGCTGTGTACATTTTGAGTCGGTCAAGAAACACCACATGCACATGCACGAATGCCATTTCAGGCAACAATCAACCTCATTTCCTCTTTTCAATTCATCACAGTTGCACAATAGAGTGAACCATCTGCAACTGTATGCGATGGACCGAGCCTTATGCGCAAAAGCACTTGCTTTATATTTTCATGTGTAACGCCACTTGTTGTCACCAGTCTGCCGTCAGGAATATCGGCACAAACTGCGTCGACATTGTGAGCACGAATATGCTAACTAATAACGACACTAGTAGCCATCTGTTCAGATGACACAGCGAGGGCATTCATATGACTCGTACCCTCTGGGTCGCGGGGACGGGTTGAGCATTTTTCCGATCACACAATTCTATTGACGTGATGGGCAGCATTATATATAAGTCTAGCAGTTTGCGTCATTACCTAGATTCCCGGGATTGCTATCCCTATACCGTTCCCGCGATCATGTATTTAGGTACATGGTCTCAAACCCAATGACCTCGTGCTCGCCTGTCTCAGTGTTGAGTGTCAGGATTCACATCTGCCTCAATGTACGTCTCCGTGTCGTGGTTGTAAACGGGCACCGTCCCCTCAACCGTTACATTGCTTGCGTCAGGCTCAGTGTATGGGGCCACTCTTGTCCAGAGAATCACACTGTCAGGGTATGGGTCCCCCGACGCGACGCCGTGAGTAAAATTTAGCTCAGACGAGCTGTATGCAATGTTGCCACGCTTCAGGCTCCGCCGAGAGATACATATGATCGACGTGTAAACCAAGATTTGCATGTTCAGTACGACGTGACGGACTGTGGTAGTTGATGTTGCCGGTGAATGACGCAGTGACATATTGGAAGAGGGATGCTCCAGCAGCGAAGAAAACGAGCGAGCGCATAGTCGCGGACGAGTCGAAAATCAATTCTGATTCTCCTGAGATCAGGATCAGCATTTTAGATCATTCTACATCTTGCTATTTAAACGTCTCTCCTCTTCTTTTGAGCATTGTACGGCTGTTCTGGTGATCTTCCTCACACTTAGCACCACGCACGTTGAGGGTGAGGAGCCCCAAGCTCAATCTTAAGTCGCAAAATTGGAAATACATTGAAGGCTTAAGCCAGGGGCAATGCAAGACCACACGCTTCTTTTAAGCATAGGCCTGAACGGAGTTGCGTATGGTTTGAAAAGGGGCTTTCACTCCAATTGGCGAAACTGACAGTGCTCCGTGACAAGTTGACAAGGACATGAACTCGGCTAAAAGTATTCGTATTTGAGATGGCATCTGTCATCACATGCCGAGGGCCTCGAGCATTGGCTCAAAAAAAACTTGTGCGCACGGGCATCTATAACCTTTGATCCGATAAATAGGCCAACAGTCCCATGAATTCGCCAGGGCTCTCCAGCATGTCAGTAAGGCCTGAGATCATTCTACAGCACTGTTTCAAGTGTGAGGCGTCGGGGATCAAGCTTGGCTACGACCGTCGCGTGTCAGCCTCCACCAGCTACTATTATCATGAGCTTGGCGGGTTAGCAGAGATTCAATGTTGCGAGCAAGCTTTGGGTTGTGCAGCCTCACAGTACACAATACGATTTGGGCGAGTATAAATTAGACGTGTTCCGCAGTCATTGAGCTCCAGGGCGGTCCAATCATATAACCCCCACACAAGCGTTGGTATCGATCACAGCCTAATCTCTTCAAGCTTAATAGCTACTTTGAACAAGTAAAAGCACGCCACTTCTTATCACCATGCAGTTGAATGTCCTCATTCTGTCCATAGTCGCCTTGGCTGCCGGGCACGCCGTTGCCAGTAAGAAAGCACTCCTCGTACACCATTATCAACACTTACAACAACCGATCCGAAAGAGTGCTAAACTCCATTTTCAGAGGAAAGTTTTCTCGCCAGAACGAGCATGACTTCAGCGGTTTCATTAATGGCGAAGGAAATGTCGTTTTTGGTAACGAAGGCGTGGAGTGTGCGGTAGACGGCGACGACCTCGGGAGGGAGAGTGCAACCAGTTCGATTCGTGCTTCAGGCTCAATGTCAATGAGGTTGATACACTAAGCATACAACGCGCTAGAGTGTATTGCAGGGGGTGAGATTGGTGTTTTGGATGAGGATGGGAACGTAGTTCCGAATCAAACATAGAATGACTGACCACTTTCTTTTCTCTCTCCAATCATGCTTGCACGACTCGATCGTTTCCTGGCCCCATTTGTGCCCTCTTGTTCGAGGATATTTATTTTGAAAATTCACAACTCAGGTGTGATATCCGATGCGTTCAACGATTGGAGTCCGCCTTAGGAAAGTAAGCGAATGGATACATCTCTCCGTGGTGCCGCAAGATACATGTCGATTTGAAGACTTGGTCCACATTGCGGACGGATCACGGTCTGGCGATTAAAAAATTTTCTTGTGCTATTGCTATTGATTTCAGGCTATCGAGTAATTACAGGTGCCTTCATGTGAGCCAAGAGAGCCAGTGAACTTTAGAATGGTCAGAACGGTCATCGCCGTAACCCTTCTCGTATCCCCTTCCAAGTAACGCGTGCTCGCCATTGGAGATAACGGGCAGTGATCTTCCCTAGGCTCTGTCGCGGTGCTATTGTTGGTCTTCTGGCGTATTCATTTAATATAAACTACCAGAGCTACTAAACGTCCCCTGATCTGTGCTAGAGCCGCGTGTGTCCTTGGTCAGGGTGCACCACACGAGCGAGCTCGAACATTAGCGTGATCATAGTAAACAAAGGCTTGAATCTGACATGTCCAGCAAGTCAAGTGCTACCAAATTCCGATGTAGACCGAGCGATGATGGTTGGTAGCATAGCTACCTCTATGCCGCATACTCTTGGCTGACCGTCTCGCGAGATGCTGCTGTGATTGCTATCGTTGACACGAACAACAAGACGTTCGCCACTTCCACAGCCTTGCAAGGCAGCTTCCTGTATTTGGACACCTTCACTTCCGCCGGGTACGCAGCCTGATATAACTCATGGGCAAATACGAAAACGTGAAGTATTCAGGGGTACCTGCAGCTCTGAGTGACCTGAGTGTAAGCAAGGCCCTTGCTCTCGAGACTCACTAGAGCCATCACAAGCCGCTTCTTGCTAGCGTGCGCTCACACTCACGCTATACAAACTACAAGAGCTCTTGCCAAAGCGGATAGTAGATCCGTCAGAAGCCAGAGTATCTAAGGCCTTGTGCGAGGATAAATGCGAAACGATGAAGCCAAGTAGAATCCTGGGTGTGAATGTCCCACCCCCTGGCCACGACTCTTGCTTCTCCATTCATCGTATCTTCACCTTGGCTCTACAAACCTCTCATATGTTTTATTGTCAAATTCGACTGAAATAGAATGAAGCTCAACGCTGTTTTGACCATATTCAGCGCGGCGTTCGTATCGTCAAGGACTACCAGCGTGCCTGACAGCGGGGACGATGCCTGGGACACGAGAATTGCGGACACAGAGATGTCGCCACCGGGTCCTAAGATCCCGGGCCAGAACTCATTGAACCTTTGCAAGGGCGACCATAGCCCTGATGCCGTATGTATAGAGTTCCGGCTGTCTCATTCCCCACTCCACTGACTTTGCGAAATTCGGAGCCCCTCAGAAAGGGCTCTGTAGACCCAATAACATGAACATTGCTAATTAAAATAGCTTTTGATCAACCAAGTTGACCTAATCCCTAACCCGCCCCAGAAGTAAGTTTGGCTATACCTTGTGGCTTCCAAATGCTCGCCGCGCTGATGGTGGTATGACAGGGGCAAGTCCCTCACAGTTGTGGCGGCTGGCACCGTCAAAGAAGCCATCGTGCCGGGTGCGGTCGTTGAAGTGAAAGTCAAATTCATCGGCGTCCAGGTATACCACGAAGAATTCGACATCTGTGGCGAATTGTCAAAGATGGGACAGAGCTGTCCCGTGGCTATCGGCCAGTTCTCCTTCAACCAGACGTTTCCCGTCCCCAATAAGAACCCCCATGTAAGCAGCACCGAGAGCTTAGGCAGCATCAATGTCCCTCTGGGTTTCTACTAACTTCGAGATGATTAGGGGACCTATTCCGTTTACGCGGTGGCCAAACTTCCGAACGGCCATCCCATCACCTGCATTGACGGAAAGCTCAAGGTGGAACATTCAATGCTTGATGATTGACTGATGAGATTGCATGACATTCCGATGTCTGCACAATAAAGAGGCTCAACCCGTCTGTGAATAATTAGACTGAGAAAGATCACGTATAGTTCATTGATTCAAGTAGACAATATTGATCAGTACAGTCTCTGACATGGCTCAAAAATAAATGATCGTATCGTGACCCACTATCGATCACTGACCGACTTGATTTTCTCGCGACATTCGAAATCGATTGAAACCTCCGGGGCCTCGATCTCAATTTGAATTGTGAATCTCGGTCTCGAGAATATAATGTCAAATATGGGTGAGAAGACAGCCGTTCTTCAGATACTGAATTTCTAACAGGCTCCCATGCGGTGATAGCCCTTAAGTACCAATATCCAGTCGGCTCTGAGGATTTTTCCAGCGCAATCCTTACTTAGGTACTCCTGCGACCACAGAAATAACAGCGAAACCTCACTCGTCCCCCACCCCCCCAAAGGAACAACGGAAAAAGGACTTGTTTCTCCTTGAGAAAGTTGAATGTGAAGAGAAAAGGAATGAAGAAAATGAAAGGCAAGAAAAGTGCGGGTCAAGGGGCGTGGGGACGAAGTGCCGAGGAATGATGATCTTTGTGAAAGAAAGATGTGTAAGAAGTAATTCTGGGCGCACTAGGTGTGCGGATCATAAAACCCCGGGGATACCGCTACAGAAGATCAGTTTCGTCAGAACCGTGCGAATACTGGCATATCAAGCCAGACTGGAAGTGATCGGGAATGGGCCGCCCAGCATACGGATGTGTCGTCTCCAGTGAGCCTCCATATCAGCGGATTGTGCCGTGGAATGAGTGGTAAGGTCGACAGCTGATTCTAGTTCCTCGCCTGCCACAGCAGACGAGCTCATATTGGCAGCAGTAATTAGAGTGAGCTTTATCCTTGAAGGGGTTGTTGGTGTCGTTATTGATTTGTGGCTGCGAATAATGGGTTTGCCGTTGCTGTTTTAGCAGGCGAAGAATAATGGGAGACCACAAAATTGCTGAGTTGAGGGGCATAGGTATTTAGATCAGGAATTCTCGACCTCGCCTAGTCCTTCTTCCAGGACTCATAAGAACATCCTCATAATTTGTTTGTCAATTGTCTCGCCCGATAGTCCCTGCCGTTCTTGCGATCACAACCAAATCTCTAATAAATTCTTCCACTCGGACTCACTAGACCACTGACAGCAAATGGCTTCACCCACAGCCGTCGCAGAATTTCCCAGTCAGGAAAACATTCAGGATGGCAACAAGCCAGACAAGCTCCTCGCAATCCAGTAACAGCCGAGCAACCTAGAGTACATCGTGCCGCTGTGTCGTACGACCTATATTATATATTTCCTGGGTATCGAATCTACCTATGCCCTAAGTCCGTCCAGGAGCCCTTCTAAAGTCAGCCAGCCCTCACTGCCCTCCCAATTCTCTTTGCCCTTGCCCATCACGCTGCGGATCGCCGCCCTAGCCTTCCCCTTCCACCTTCCCCCCACTTCCTCCACCTGAGGGCCGTAGTTCTCCAGCACTGCTACCAACTCGTCCGTCCTCTGCACCACGACCTGCCATGCCTCTTCGTCCTCGAGCCAATTCCCGCCGCTGCCGCTGCCACCTTCCCTCAACCTGGACGCGGCTGAGTCGGCAGTGAGTCCGCCACCCATGGAGCTCGCGCCCGACGTAGCTCCCCCGACGGACGCACGCCACGCCTTCTCCGATGCGTCGATGGCGCCTGCGTAGTCCCTCCTCCACACCCGGAGGCGCGACACTAGCTCCCACAGCTCGGACCGGTTCGTGATGAGCGGCACAATTTCGTTCTCCATCATCTCGTTGACATTTCTCTCAACGCTGCCGCGGGGCGGCTCGTACATCCCGTCCGGGTTGGCGTCGTTCTTCTTCTCAACACCCAAGACACCCTCTGTCAGGAGAAGCCGCAGGATGTCGTCGTCAAGGGCGTCTTCTGTTTGGCGGAGCCGCATGATTGACCGCACCGCCTGAATAATCTCGAAGAAGGGCATGGGCCGCATTCGCGTGGCCAGTGTGATGACGTTGTCCCAGATGCGCCAGTTGTCGCCTGCTATTGAAGCACCGCGTTTGTAGGCTTTCATCGATTGCACGAGCAGCATCGCTGGATTTCCTGGGCTCTTCCCGGTCGACGGCTGTGGCTCTTCATAATCTTCCTCATCGTCTTCGTGCTTATGCCCGTTTTTTGGCGCCTCGCTCTCGCTGCCGCTTTCTTTAGCCATCTTATTCTCGCCCACAGCCTCGAGATACATGCTGTACAGAGCACTGCCCAGATTGCTCCACGTCCGCGCGTCCTCGCCGCCAGAGGTGTCGTTTGAAGCCCCGATTGCTCGGGTGAACGCTTCAGCCGCGTCACCGAACAACCCCAGACGAAGATTGATGTCGCCCAGCCGGTTCCACAACTCTGGCGCGATCCGGTTTACAGACACGGCTAGATTGTACGCCTCACGAGCTTTGTGCCAGTCCTTAAGGGCGAGATAATGCTCTCCCAGAGACCTTTGTGCCCGCGCGTACCTTTTCTTCGATATCTCCCACGCCCGCTCGTAGTGCGCCACTGCCGAGTCGGACTCCATGTCGCCCAAGATACAGAACAATCTCGGTGCATTGGACTGGGGCGGATTCCTCTCAGGACCGGCAAAGTCCTCGGCCTTAAGCGTTGATATATCTGTGTTCTCGTCGATATTGTCGCCGGGCGCTGCAGGATCTTGGTCTCTGCGGTGGAATAGTCGCCACCGAATAATGGCTCGTGCCTTCTCCTCACCGCCGCCCCCCCTCCCGCCGCCGTCCCCTTGGTCGAGCGTTGCGCTACTTGCCAGGCAAAGCGCGACCTCAGCCCAGAGTTTGAGGCGTTTGAAAATCTCAAGCGCTGAAATCAGGGACCCGACACCTGTCCACGCGTATGCCAGCTCCGACTCGAGGTGCCATCGCGGAGGTGACGAAAGAGCGTGTATGTATTGCAATCTGGCATCCGCTGAAGCTGATTCGGTTGACCCACCAGCAGAAAGAAAAGAGTATGGTTTTCCATCCACAGGTGCGGCTGATTCCCTGTCCAGCTTTGTCGCTGGTTCCTCTTCGACCGCAGACACTGATATAGCTGGAACATTCCTATTTTCCGTACCTCCCGTCGCATCCCCTCCATGGCTCGGACTAGAGTCATCGGCAGTATCAACAAGAATCTGGTCAATCACCGCCTGCATCTGTAGCACCCCTCTCTCCACAGTCCTGCTGTGATGCATCTCGATTCTCGACCGCACTAGCAGTGCCTGCGTGTAGACCTGCCAGTTTGTGCTCTTGTCATTGATGACTCGTACCGCAAATGGTAGGATCTCCTCCAAAGTGAGGGTGTCTGCCGGCGAAAACGCATCTTTCAGCGTGGCTTCTGTGAGAAGGATGATCTGGTCGAGGGTCGAAAGTTGCGGCTGTTGGTCCGCTTTGATGTCCCGCAGCTGGACAGGGAGCGATGATTCTGTGGCTGTTATGTTTTGCTCGCCGTGCTTTCCGTCCGCTCCGTCCTTGGAAAACTCGACGTGCTCCAGGAGGGTGTCGTCATTCAGTCGCAGCGCTTGAGGGGCCCCCTCTCCTCCATCCTTGGGTCCCTCGACTGAGCTCTTAGCAAGCACCACGAGCTGGCTGGTGCTCTTGTCCTGGAATCTAGTCCTCTTTCCGAGCGCTCCGGACAGAGCATAAACAAAGCCATTGAGCTCCGCTGCAAGTTTTAGGGCGTCCCGTGCTTTGACGTCCTGGCCCAACATGATGCAAACATTCGCCTTTTCGACCAAGAACTGCACCCTTTCCTCTGATGAGTGTTTTGACGCAACGTCGGAGACTTCCCACGCTTCGCCAAGGACGTCGCCTTCGACACGGGCGAGCCCTTCCTGGATTTTCTCTACCAGGGTTGGTACTTCGCTCATGGTCACATTCTTGGCGAAGACGCTCCCTGAGCTCAGGCTGGGATGGATGAAGAGCTTGTAGTGCCATACGTGAAGCCTGAGCTTCATCCACGCCAGACTCACACCCCCTTGAGGCCCCGCTTGAGCTTGGGCCGCTGCCCACTCCGCCTCTGAAGCCACATTCTCGATGACGTGCCTCGCCAGACAGAACAAATTGATGTGAGGAATAAAGGGGTAGACACTGACGCCATCGACATCCAGGGACCGGATGCCCAAATCTATCTCGGGTGTATCCAAATATGGGGCCGCCAGGTCTATTCGGTCTCGCGTGAGAACAGGGCCGGTGACGTTGGCCTGGAGGAAGGCGTTAAAGGCAGCCAAGCCATCCTGCAATGATGGTGCCATTGAAGAAAGAAAGCAATCCAACTCCAAACTGCCAGGATGAAGGGTGAGTTGTGAAGACCAAGACACAATCAGAGGCTTGATTTCGAGGTTTGGAGGGGCGATTGGTCATGGAGGGGCACCTGAAAATTTGCTGGGTTAGGGCTTATCTTATCAGCCAGCTCATTGAGAGTGGACTGCCACGCTGCGAGGACAAGCGCTCCGTCCATGACAGCCCTTTAAACAGAAATGCCACCCGCAGCATAGTAGATATTCACTGATGATGGGATCCGCAACGAATGGAGCACACGCCAGTGCCGGGGGGGGGGGGGGCCACAATGCACCTTTTACCATTTTACTACTTCTGCTTGCTTAGAACAACTACCGCCACCGCTTCTTGCTCAACGAACGCAGCCAAAGCTGTCGCCAGGACCAAGATGACTTCCACAAGTGAACAACACATTCGCTGGGGATTGCACCACTTCCATAAGTCTTATCCGTGCCAGACATCGGCCCCGGAAATGCAACAACCCCACACAACTTCACTGGCAGAAGACCTTGCTCTTGTATTCCGACCATTCATCAGCCATAGCCCGCACATGTGACCAATCGGTTCAACACAACGACGCATTTTGCAGCGCGTCAATGACACCTGCCCTCCGTTGCTTCTTCACAACGGCTTCAAAGAGACGGGGACAGGCTTAGGAACTGGCTCATTTCTTGCCCTTCTTCCTTCCAGGCACGACCTTGAAGCCAGCCGCACCAACGACATCGGCATCCTTGGCCTGGCTGGTCGAGCCACCCTTCTTAGCCACCTCGGACCATCCGCCAGCGCCAGACCCAGACCTAGACTCGCTGACTGCAGCAGGCTCGAATATGCCTTTGTCTGCCTGCTTCTTTCGCCGGATGAACTCTTGTGCGAAGCGCGGAGCGTCCATGGTCGAGCTCGCCCCGTAGATGATGTCCTTAATCATGTCGCTCTCGGGAGGGATGCCCGCGGTTAGGAACGCCGCCACCTCGTCAACTGGAGTGCCAGGGTTAAGACCTCTGGTCAACTCCGCCTTCACCCACTTCTGAAACTCGCTCTGCGCTTCGCTAGCAGTGCTGTTGGTCTTGGTGGCCGGGGTCGTGGGCGGCTTGACCTGGGCCTTGCTTACTAGAGATGATGGGGAGCGAACCGTGGATGGGCTCGGGGACTGGGCGGGGCCCTGAGCCTGAGAGGAATGAGACGCAGGCCCAGTGGGTATCTTGACCCTGCCGCCAGCCCCAACAGTTGCCCAACCGCTGGCCGTAGTAGGCGAAGCATTGGCGGTGGCAGCGGCGGCGGCCGCGGCAGTTGTGATGCCTGGTGGCCCGGTCTTGCTAGCGAGCTCGGCGTAGCGCTTGCCCAGAGTGGAGGCGCCGGCAGCTGCAGCTGTCTGCGAGGCCTGCTCCTTGACTGCCTTCTGCTTGCGTGCTTCCTCCTCGCGCTGGATCTCAGCCAGCGTCTTCTTGCGATCACCATTGGTGGGAGTGACGGGTGTCGCCACTACACCTGCCTTGACTGTGCTAGGCTTGGACCACGGGCTGGACACGGACGGAGCCGGGGATCCGCTTCCCCAGGTGCTGGAGGTAGGCAGCCCGGGGAGGACGACTGGGTTGGCTTTCTCACGCTCCTTGGCCAGTGCAGCCTCTTTCTCTTGGGCGGCGCGGCGCTCTGCCTCGAGCTTGGCGGCCTTCTTGGCTTCGGCCTCTTGAATCTCCTTGAGGCTAGGTCCCTTCTGTGCATCGGAACCAGGATCACGGGCCCATGGCGCCAAAGGCGGCGGTGCCGCAGCAGCACTGTCTGGGGTTTGGCTCTGAGAGCGCGACTCGGCGTACTGGTCGGCAATGTTGGACCGACGCTGGGCAGTCGGGGCGGGGAGATGGGTGGCCGTTGATGATGGCGGAGGGAACGGCATCGGGAGGCCGGTGGACCCAGACTGTTTTGCCCATGCATCTTCCTCTTGCGCCTGTCGGTGGGCGGCCTGGGCAGCATCGGCTTGCGCCTTTTGCACCTGTTGGGTCAGGGACAGGCTCTGCGTTGGTTGGGCCTGTCGTTTCTGCTGCGACTCAGCATGCTTCGACTCGGGCTGCGACTGGGAAGAGTCCTGAGCGGCCTCCTTTATCACCCGAGCAGCCTCGGCACGGCTCGCAGCGACGGCTTCGTCAGCCTGTCCCTTGGTTGGCCCACTTTGAGTAGGGCCGGGTTGGGCTTCCTCGTCGGCGCGCTGTGTGGGTATGCCTTGGTATTCCTGAAATTCCTTCAGTCTATCTTTGAACCCCTCGGGATCCCTCTCCAGTTGGTCGACGTTCGGAAGTCGACCCTTGAGGTCTGTTGTAGGAGGACCGACAGGCTGAGGCGGGAACATACCGGAGACGCCACCAGGTCCGTGATAATTTGCCATCATTTGACGCTCTGAGTCTGTCATGTCCTGTCGGAGATGGTCCTGCCCCGCGCCCATGGCATTCGGGAGGCCCGCGGCTTTGTTGACGGCCGAAGGCGGCTCAAAGAAGCCTGGCGTAGGCGCGCCAATTGCGCCGCCGATGGGCGGTTGAGGGGGCATCCCGATGGGCGAAGTCATACTTCCAAAGCTTGGCTGACTCTGCAAGCTGTGCATACTGGCTTGGTGCTGCAAAGCACCGGGGAGCCCAGTATGAACGCCACGGAAGTGGCCCTGCTGCGACATCACCTCCCTCTGCCGGGCCATCGCTAACTGCTCCTCCTGCTTGCGACGCTCCAGATTGTTCTGCTCCTCGGCGGTCAAGGTCTTGCCGTAGCTGGGGACAACGCCCAGTAGGGGTGGGATCACACCACGGGCATCACCCCCTGGTGGAAAGGTGCCGGCCTGAGGCGCAGGACCGTGAGGGATGCCAACCTGAGGCACAAGGAACGGCTCGCGAGAATTGCCTATCCTCCGAATAAGTTGGCCGAGAGGCTCAAAGTCCGGGTCCTCCACCTTGCGCACCCTAAGATCTTGCGTGAAGTAGTTGGCTTTGTACCACTCGTTCATTTCAAGGCCTGTGAACGGCCCTTGCTGTTGGCCTTGAGGGTCCATGTACACCCAGCGCATGCGATCTGGCATGACCATAGTCCTTGCCTGCGATTGAGGAGGTCCGGTAGGTACAGGATCAGGAGTGAACGAGGTCGATTGTTGAGACGCGCCAAAAGGATGCCCTTGCGGCGCTGTGGCGAGAAGGGACTGGTTGTGATCGGCTGTGGTGAACAGACCAGGCGAGCTGACCGATTGGGGAGCCGAAAAGAGGTCCGCTAGGCTTCGACCTGCCATCGGGCCAGGACTATCGGTGTCACGCTGAGAGCCAATCGTGCCGGCCCCTATAACACCCAGCGGGTTGGTCTGCCGCAAGTCGGGAACAGAATCGGCGAGCGATTCCGTCTCTTGATTCTGCATCTGGGCTTGCATGGCAGGAGGGAACAAGGATTGGATCTTGCTACTGCCTCTGAGGGAGCCTGTTCCTCCGAGGCCACCGTTTCCTGGCCCAAAGAGCCCTCCAATACTGCCCAAGCCAGGAGAGTGCATGTCACCACCTATGGGACTGAAGACGGAGGTCCCAAAGGCACCGCCGAAGGCAGAGCGCTCGCGGTCGGGGGTCGCACTTGGGAACCCAGTAGGCCAACCGCCTATGTGGCCTAGAGATGGGTAATTCTTGGCACCTACGCTCGAAGTTTGGCTGCGATCACTGCCCTCAAATGCGGCGGCGGGAAAACCGCGGATTGAGCCAAAATTGGAGTTTTGCTCGGACTGTGCGCCGATCGGCTGAGACCTGTCGTAGCCAAAATCGCCATGCTCGTTGTCACCACGCTCTGCCGGGGGGCTCCGGTAAGGATTAGTCTGAGAGGGACTAGCCGAAGACGCATTTCGCTCCCGCGCAGTTCCCAGGCTGAGGCCTGACATTCCAAAGTCGCCCGTAGTACCCTTGGCTGGCGTGTCGAAGATCTGTGGTCCCGTTGTTGGCATTGGTGGAGGGCTTGTGTCCCGAGCACCACCTAGAGCAGCGCTGCCGCTGAGGCCCACGTCCCCCACAAACGGGTCTGTGTCTGTGCGGGACCGAGATGCCCATTGCTGGTTTCCATTCGAGGCGGTGGCGGCGTCTTCCGGGGGAGGCCCGTTATCCTCCTTCCTGGAGAAGAAGCGGGAGCCAGTGCTGGCCCCGAAGCCCTTTTCGGCTGCGCCAGGGGTGGCGATGGCGAAGTTCCCAAAGCCGCCGAAACCTGTCGCAGTCACGGGGGTCGTAGTGGCCGAGGCACCCCACACGGACGGAAAAGCAGCACCACCTGCGGTGTTACTGCGAGCAAGTCCAGTGAATCCGGCTGTCCTCGCGGGGTCCGTAGCGCCGCTGGGTTTGTTTGGTTCGTCCGGCGCGTCGATCTCCCTCGTGTCCGCGCGATTCCTTCCCAGCCAGGACATATCAAATCGGCTCGGCCCAGCGCCGGTGGGCGAAATCAAGCCTCCGCCACCCGAGAACGGGTTGGTGTCGGTGGTCTCCCTGCGGCGGGTTGCAGGCCTCGGTGCGCCAGCGGGCGACGTAAGATTGTGAGACATGGATGATTTTCGTCCGTTGACGGCTGCACTCTGACCGCCCTCCTTGTTCTGCTGGTTTTGCTGCTGTTGCTGCTGTTGCTGCTGCTGTTTCAGGGGAGAATTGACATCCGAGGCGTAGAGCTGCCGGCGACAGATTGATTAGCCATGCACAATCACACAAACCGTAGAAGAAATCGCGGATCACAGATAGTACCCACCTCCTTTTCCTCGGCAGACATGTCCTGGTGACCAAGTGGGCCCAATTCCCCGTCTTGGTCCCAGCACACGGAAGGATCGTTGTGAGAATGTGCGTCATTAGGTTTGCCCCAGCCCCTGGTATTTTGCCCGTTGACATTGCCGCCCGGACTGAAGCTTGACATGAACAGTGCTCGCAGATCAACATTGCCTGGGTCTGTCATCTTGCCGAAATCCAACAGGTCGTCTCTGGAGTATTTGCCATTCGCAGAGTCTTGTGCAGGGGCGAATTGGGAAACGGAGGAAGGATGAGGCTCGTTAACAGAGCTGTTGAGCAGGTTGTCTATCGCAGGGAGGGCGGATGCTTGGTTGTTGAAGGGGGTGGTCGATGATCGTCGGAGGATGGCGGTTCCATTAGAACGGCCCTCTCTTCGTAGCCTGGGTGAGGGGCGGATATCGTTAGAAATGACGTGCGCGCAGAGGGCAAAAGCGGCCCAGAACAGCCCGGATGGCTCGTAAGGATGGGATGGGGCGCGCAATATGCAAGGACCGGGCCATAGAAGAGGACGGATCGCAGCGTCTGGAGAGGGTGGAACGGCGTAAATGGGCGGGTGGGCGGAGCGGCATGCAAGAATGATGATGCGCAGAGGACAGAGGAGGATATTGAGAGGTTCACGAAGGAGAAGAGCAGCATCGGGAAGCACTTACCAGTCACCACTACCGCTGCCACTGCCGCGGGAGTCACCTCTGGTACTGCCTCTGTCGCGACCGGAATTCTGACCTGCTGCGGCCGAAGCGAAGCTGGATGGCAAGTTTGGGCCAGCCATTGTTCGTGTGTGTGCTTGGACAATTGTAGGTAGGCGTCGAGGAGTGTCAGGAGCGGTCGTCGTGGCTTAGGGACGACTGTGGGCGACGCTGGTGAGGAGACGCGGTCGATGCGAGAAGCTTCACTTGAGGGGAGGGAATGCGGACACGGGACGAGACGACAAGCTCTGGCGTGGTCGATCGGGTTGTCTGACGCGTTGGGACGGGGTGGATTGAGTAATCAAAAGGCTACAGATAACTGTAAAGAGGGGAGTGGTTGGGGATTGGGATGGAATGGCAATACCAGTGCGAGAGGAAGCCCTGTTTTGGTCGTTGGTGGTGCTTGACGGGGAAAAATCAAACATCAAAAATCAACATCACCGGCAAGGCTTGGAACGGCGTGGCCTGGACAGAAGCCCGTCTACTGGCTGCCAGTGTGACGAACGAAGCTTCATAGGTCAGGGCGCGCTAAAACCTTTTGCTGTGCCCGGTGGCCACAGTGGGGAACCTCGAGGTGGGTTACTTGCCAGTACAGTGCGTGAACCGGACGGACTGAGGTGGGCAGGGACTGAACTTTCCCCTAGTCCCCTACCTAGGTAATTCGGGAGGCAGGGCGTTTTGGAGATTCCGTACGGTGCACATAGGTACCTGACCTGCCTGGCAGGCCTGGGTGGCCATCGAAGCCAATTGCAGGGGGCTGGGTCGGTGGATGGCGGGCACAGAGCAGACATCAGTCCTTGCACCGTCGCTGACTGTCTATTGCATAGGCTATCCAGGTGGCCTGAGTACCTACCTACCTTAGGCATTCAAAGTACCTAGCAGTGCACCAGGTGGCTAGGTACCTCCACTAAAGGTAGGCATCCATACCTACAGTAGGTACTGCTTGTTCCACCCGTCTCCCATTGTCGAGGTCGGCAACTCCCATCAAGCTCTCGACCATCCCTTGCAGTTCACGTGAGGGAGCACGTGCCCATTTCGTCCTTGGGCGTGGCGCCTCCTTGCTGGCACAGATAGACTAACTCAACTCATATATGCAGACAGGGCGCAGAGTCCGCAGACACTGGCTGTCGACAGCATTGCCTTCTTTACCCAGTCACTCTGCTCTGGCTGAACGTATTCCCGCCCGCTGGGCCGTTTTTCCCCCTCGCATCTTGCCACTTCGAGGCTGTCACCACCAGGATCTAGTCGACCATCGTCGCCCTGCCGCTTTGACGGTGATGTCACCCATGTGAGGAACCCGGGGCCAGTAGCAACCTTGTCGTACAAGGCTTCTGCCACGGCCAATCTTGGACAGCTGCGCACCGTTTGGCAGACCGCTCACCAGAACATCGAGTCATTTTCACGTTTCGCGATTCTTCTCCTTCTTTCCCCTCTTCCTCCTAGTCATACTATCCCGAGATGCCTACTGAGTCCGTTGTTGGTGCATTGTGGCGGCTGCTAGCCGAAGCCAGTGTTGCAAGGTGTTCAAGTCCTACGCAAGTCATGATCCTCTGCAGGTACAAAGACCATTATGCCACCTGGCCGCCTTTGTTGTTGCGACCTCTTTACAACTGTACATTAACCCGCTTCGTCAATTTGACAAGCAGGAGTCTGACGAGATCCATTGTGCTTGAAACCAGCACATCCAAGAGTCTGCAGATTTGGTTAAAGCCTAGCATTGTCCCCCCCCTTTCCTTTCCTTTCCTTCTTATTTTTATCAGAGACCCTTCCACGGAGCGCAGGAATGTTACCACCGCGGTCGTCCTACCGAGCCCGCTTTGCGAACCATGAATATATTCCACATTCATTTATCACATCTCTTGACCTTTCTGCATCCTACGTGACCCTCGCTTCTCTCAATAAGACGTCGGAAAAGTACCTTTCCATTTCAGGTGAGCCCGCCCACGCTAGGAATGGCACAGTTGAGAAGTTTTGTCTTGTCGTACTATACCCATAGACATGCAAGGACACAGTCTTAAGTAAAGTGAAATTGTACAATGTCTCCTCAAGTGTTCCCCGGCGGGGATGCCCGCACGCGGGTCAGTGAAAAGCTGATTGCCGCTGGTCTCTGCATCGCGTCTGCGTCACAAATTGGTGATGGGGTAATATGCTTTAAGCCTACATCTAAATCCGGAACGCAACGTACTGACGATCAGAAGCATCAGGGTTTGAATTAAGTGAGATTATGGGGTACATAACAACGCGGCCTATCTAGAATTTTTGACCCCCCAAGCTTGAGGTGATAGACATGAAGTTCTTAGAGTAGGGGTTACGTAATCGCGGTGTCGACGTTATCTGACTGCCGATGGCGCAATGAGCAAAAAAGCACACAAAATCGCGGCTGGCGTCCGGGTCACCGATCGAGAGCCGACCCTCTTGGACGATCCGGCCTTGGGTTTTTTTGCAGTCGTCATTCTTGAGCCGCCGCCATGAGCAAGAACAGCGACTCGGATCAGGACCAAGACGTCGTCCCGGACGCGGCGGCTGGGAAGGCCCCTGCTCTTGTGGCCGTCGAGCCCCGTCCCATCAACCATGACCCCAACGGCAGCAGCAGCAGCAACAGCGGCCACGGCCACGGCCACGGCCTTGAGGATGGCATCAACGAGGCCAGTGTGGATGACCACGGTGGCGATCTCGTCACGGCAGCAGAGCTGCACGATCTCAAGCGGGGCCTGACCGAGCGCCACCTGGGAATGCTCGGTATCGCAGGGGCCATCGGGACCGGCCTCTTCCTCAGCCTCGGCGGGGCCATCCAGACAGGTGGCCCCCTCGGTGCTTTGCTTGGGTATGCGATGGTCGGTGGAATCGTCTGTTCTGTGCAGTATGCACTGGGCGAGGTGACAGCCCTGTTACCGGTGAGCATTTGAACACCAAAACCCTGGCGCCGTCCCGGGCGCATAGCTGACAGGTTGCAGGTCACAGGCAGTTTTGTCAGACATGCTGGCTTCCTCGTAGATCCAGCGCTCGAATTTGCCATCGGGTGGAACCTTGTCTACGGGAACCTTCTCAGCATCCCCTCCGAAATCACAGCTATCTGCGTCCTCTTCCAGTTCTGGACCGACCTCAACAGCGCGCTTTGGATCGTTATTTTTATCATCGTGACTGTCGTCGTCGGCGTGGCTTTTGTTCGAATCTTCGGCGAGGTCGAGTTCTTCTTTGCCATCTTGAAAATCCTCCTGGTTGTGTTTCTCATTATTCTCGGACTGGTCATTGATCTTGGTGGCATTCCGGGAACTCCCCGCATCGGCTTCAAGTATTGGCAAAATCCCGGCCCATTCGTCGAGTACATCGGCACAGGCGAATGGGGGAAGTTTCTCGGCTTCTGGGGTGTCATGACATCTGCCGTGTTCTCCTTTGCAGGAGTCGAGTCTATCGCTATGGCAGCCGCTGAGACCCACAATCCACGGCGCGCAATTCCTCGAGCTTGCAAGCAGGTCTTCGCTCGAGTCCTCCTGTTCTACATGCTTGCTGTGCTTGTGGTTGGGATGCTTGTTCCCAGCGATGACCCACGCCTGGGTGATGAAAGTGGCACCGCAGCACAGAGCCCCTTTGTCATCGCTGCCAGCGCCGCTGGTATCCGTGCAATTCCAAGCGTCGTCAATGCCATCGTCATTACAAGCGCATGGAGCGCAAGCAACCAGTCGCTTATGGCTGGGACGCGGGTCCTGTATGGGCTTGCACTGAAGGGTCAAGCCCCTAGGATCTTCTTGCGGACTACGGCGTGGGGGACACCCTACATGTGCGTTGCTTTGTTCACACTCTTCATGTTCCTCAGCTTCCTGACGCTGAGCAACAACGCCATGACAGTCTTCTGGTGGCTTGTCGACCTTACTGCTGCGGGCGTGCTAGTCAGCTGGTGCACAATCCTGCTGAATCACCTCCGCTTGAAGTTGGCGATGAAGAAACAGGGGATCCCCGTGGCGAGATTGCCGTGGCATAACTCTTGGACTTGTAAGCTGGAACCATCTATAAACTGCCCATGGCCAAGTCAATACTAACGCAGCCGCGCTCAACAAGTTCACAGTTCTTCCATTTCACTATGCTTATGCGTAATTATCCTCCTAACAAATGGGTTCAGTTGTTTCACCAAAGGCAACTGGGACCCTGAGACCTTTGTGTCATCATACTTGTCAGCCCTCTCTGGAACGCCCTTTGAAGCCAATCAACTTCTAACCTTTCTTTAGGGATATCCCTCTTGTCATCTCCGCCTTTTTGATCTGGAAGTTTTACAAGAAGACCAAGTTCTACTCCTTGGACGAGATACCCATTGCGGATGCGTTGAGGCAGGCTGATATAGAAGAGGCGGCCAGGGTCCAAAGATACCGTGACTAGATGTTGAAAATTCGAACAATTGGCTAGATAGACATTCCGAAGCCTGCATCAAGGATTGCTGCACCATGGTAGAAGCTATGGAGCAAGGGTATGATGAGTTTAATAAATTAATCAGCCATGGTCTGTTTTGTGTGATGTCTAACTACGCCTTGGCTGCGAGGTAGTTACTGATGGGCGCCGTGCGAGCAGGTCGAAACCCGCCTTACATAATTATACCTTGTGATTAACCTTTCCCACAACTCCGGTTCAAATGCAAATGCAAACTCTCCAGGACACCAAGCTGACGACCAGCTCAGTCATCACTTGCGCCAACCTAAGACGTTGAAAACACTCCGTCTCGGATCGCCCCTGCCTTGGTCCTCAAATACCCTTTGTCGCGACGCCTCACTCTCAGCACTTTGGTACTGAGCAAACATCCGGTCGTATGTGCGGGATGATTTTTGCAATTGCCATTGGACATAGGTCGCCACTGCGGACACTTTATATTTAACAAATTAGCCATGCGTCTTGATGTACAAGGCATCAGGCCTTGCCCCCCCCCCTCAGATGTCATGTGTCTGGGAGGAAAAGAATAATGGCAAGGCGTTATGCTCTACGACCCAAGGGTCGCCATATAGCTCCCACGCAGAGAAGTTCTGAAGGTCTGTGGATAGAAATTCTGAACTTACAAGAAGCAACGGCTAAAACTGCTGGCCCATATTTGGCACCAGGTAGTGGCTTCATCGGTGTTACTGCCGGCATAGTGAAATGAACTTCGATAAGACTTATACTTGGGTAATTGGCGCGCGGCAGGGGTTAGTAGTAGAGATGTCCGGCCAAATTGTTCGACGAATAGATACGTCGATCTAACAGATGACAAGATCTAACCAATTGAGTCTGAATTGTGGGTTCAATGCGTTCGTGTGGGTTGAGGATGCTCTAAATGTCGTTGAGCAATGAAACGATGGTCTTGATCTATATAAGTTCTGTTCACGTCCGCGCATTCAATTGAGCTGCTGGAACCCTAAGCATGACATGTCCGGTTCTCAGCAGATGCCTAGAATCGTTCGGTCTTAGGCTGATGGTGGTGTGATCGTAGGATTCTGTCAGCGGATGATTATTTCTGTGTCGCCTTTTCGGGAGCGATCGGTAGAGGTGGGTCGCTGGCCCCAGTAGGTGCTAACCCGTTGCGGAGACCCAAACGTACGTTGTTTATCCTGATGTGATGGGTAATGTGAAAGGGGTGGTCAATCATTTGCCAGATTTGCGAAGCGAGACTGTGTTGGCTTAGTTCTCGCAATGTCATTTCCCCGGATTCTGCCGCACCTCGTAGGCAAGGCCGGGGTAGGACCTGGCGGGGAACACGCGAAATGATTTATCACATCCTGCTATTCTCTACCACAGATTTTGGACATACCTCCAGCTTATCCTGTCTCTCGTGTGCTGTGTTGACTAATTTTGTTCCGGGATTCCTGTCTTCTATGGCACAGACTTTGCGCACGTACCAATGTTTACCATCTCACCTCAGTCCTGAACAAGTGATTCAAGGCTAACCATATCATCGAGAGTATCAGACCAATACCAAAGGTGGATAGAAAGTAAAGCACAATGTTACAATGACACGGCCACATGACCTTAAAATAAGAAAGGATTGCGAAAATTTCATTGCAAAGGCTCCAGGAGCTGGCTTACCTTCTGCCCGATCAACCCGTGGGAGGTTATCCCACAGGAGGTGGAACAGTGAGCTTCGCCCATGTGGCTTACCAATATACTAGATGTGGTGGCCATGAAGTGGACGCCCGAGCAAACTCTGCCCGCTGATTATCACATCGCGGAAATAAAGTATGTCAAACGAGTAACAAAGCTTGATGATGTCAGCAGCCTAAACGTTGATGGCACGCTTGACAAGAGACACAGATCAAAAGAATATAGATTCGTGACAATCTGAAGAACGAAAAGCCCGGCTAAAAGGCAATACATATAGTAAAACTGAAGAGATCGGAATAGAAGTATGAGGACGGGTTTCGTTTAGATTCTTTGGAAACGCCCCCGTGATGTCGTCTCCAGAACCATGGCAACATTGCTGAATCTCCTTGCCGCAACCTAGCAGTAACATAGATAATACAAGATTCATAGACAAGATTTGTGGACAAAACTACACTCAAATGGGTAATCACCCAAGAATACATACGAATATCTCATGACACTCTTTCTTGACAGGTTACTTGAAGCCTTCTTACTGCAATACAATGAAGAACATTTGATCACTTGACCACATGCAGGACTCTGCATACTAGTATCGCTACGTCTAGTGGCACGAGGAATTGAGCAACAAACCCAATACTATAACAGTTCTGATGCGTAGGTCATGGTTATGACCTTATTGTTGCTCAAAGAAGAGAAGACTAGAGACTACAAACTGATAGCAAAGCCGTGGTGTTTACATAGTGGGCCGCGGTAGTTCGTGGGTACTCTGAGAAGTTCGATGTGCAGGGATTATGTACTCATGATGCCACGCTCAAGAAACGGTCATGACGGATACCAATCATTGAAGATTTCGTCTTGATGAGTGTTTACAGGCTTCAACAGAGACCAATCTTTATTTTAGAAGAAAGCTGGTTGCCTTCTTGAGTCTCTGCAGCTGCTCTTCGCAGTTGCGATAAAAGTGGTCAGGCCCAACACTGCCATGCTAAGCCCAGCCCGTTGGTAGAATCATGAGCAACACAAGCAGATCTAGGCGGTGCTTGCGCAGTGTATCTCCATACTAAACAATTCTCATCTACGCTCAATGCTATCGGATCCGATGCGGCTGAAGTCTTTCGGTACGGTCAATTGCCTTCTAAACCTACAATTTATGTCTGCAAAATCATTCAGGGTCGTTGCTGTGAAACGTGCTCATCAGGGTGAATCGCCACTTTTCGAGTCGTAGTTGTTCGTCAATTGACTCGAGCTCCTGAAAATGTGCTTCCAACACATGTGACCTTGATAGCCGTAAAGGATGGGATCTGGGGCACACAAAGCATGAAGAGGTTTAGGACGTATTCGCGTGGCGGCGGAAAATTCTGAGACAAAGTCCGAGCCATGGCTGCGTAGATCAGTGAGTCCTCAGCGTACAGGCGCCTCGTATAGATCAAATTGGGCCCCCTTGCGTGCGAGTGACCAATGAGGACGGCGGCAGAGCGAGATGACATTGCCTCGATTTTCCGATTCGTCTCAATCGGGCCATGTCGATGGCCACGATGACCGCAAACATGGAAGATGTGGCTTGCAGGACGCGAGGGGCGATCTCGATGCGGGACTCCGACAGTTGGCTCCTGCTGGCTGACATCCACGCTTGATGATACGGAGGTCAACGCAACCTGTGCGTAGACTACTTTTTGAAGCTACCACGCGGATACGTCCGCCCCCTGCACTTTTCTCCTTCCGCCCCCTTCCAACATACCGGCCCTGTACAGCGTGGCACCTCGAACCTCGCTTCATCAACGGCCGTTGCAATGCGAGGCAACAGGGCTGCACAGATGGCAGAACATCAGAAGCGCGTTCGACGTGGTGGCGGGTCGGCCTGCGGATGACTGCATTGCTTTTCCCTCGGAAGTTCTGATGATACTGGTCTGCAACTGTTTCCAGCAGTCCGTTCCTTATTAGTATAGCCCGTGGTCGATGCCAGAATCCGTCCATGCATCTCGGTACACGGAGACCCCCGAAGACGGCAACTCTGGCGCCGCTGGTGACGGACGGCCTCGGCCACGAAACCTCTTGAAGCAAATGGCTGATTCGCCACGGTATTCCAAATGCAGGGCAGGGTAGCCCGGCGCAGTACCGCGAGTCAATCACTCATAGGATCAACTACCAGTCCCAAGCACCATTGGCAGGCTTGGAAACGTTTTCTACAGTCTGAGATCCCACGTGTGGCCCGCCCGTTGGCCCTATCGATGAACTTCGCAACATCCCCTGCGTTGACTGAGACATGATGTACGGTCCGGCTCAGCTTCCATGGCCCTAGCAACAGCTTATCACAATCTCAGAAGCGTCTGACAGCTTCAAGCCCATTTGCCTGCCTGCTGTCCCTCCGGCGGACACTGAGGGAATCTGCCTTATGCATGCACGGTGCGGTTGAGGTAGCCGAATACGACCCTACCAGATAGGGGGCGAACGTACGGAACAACGGTCGAAGGGCATGTCCATTTGATACCATCTAAGAATAGTTGCCAATAGCTCGCCATACTTAAGTCACAAGACACGGAGCCGCACAGCTTCAAGACCGTTTGGTCTCTTGGCCAACACGGGATCACCCAGGACGGTTTTGTCATTGGCAAATGGACACCCGCGTCTGGGAAGCTGCATGATCGAACAGGTTAGAGCTGAATCCTAGCTCTCACACACAGAGGGCCGAACGCGTCCGGTGCGTTAGATACACGGACAAGGTTCCACGGATGGAATTGGTATGCCATAGAGTAAGAGGACTCGAGATGGGGCCAAGATGGTGGATCTCTGCTGACTGCATGATCCTCTGTCAGATCCGCTAAAAAGGCTGCAGGGCGAGGACTGCACCAGTTTACCGATCTACGCATGCCTTCCTTGCATACAGGGATAGCGCAGTACTATGATCCAGCAATGCCGACGACACGGCGACTCCCGGGTATCGCAGGGGCTCCACTGCATGCTGGTCTCTCTTGAAAACCTGCACACTGTGGGATTTTCCAGTAGCAGCCTCATATTCCTGGCCGATACGACTTGCTGTTCCCCTGGTCAGAACACTGGCCTACAGCGGCGACAGGATCAGCAAGGAGCGTGCTCGAAACGATTCATGCCGCAGCGACTCAACCCCTTCAGGAAGAATGTGCTGTAAATGGCCATCTGATGTAGCGATCAAGCTGGGGAAAAGCAAAGAAAGACGATTGCGTGAGCTTCCGGTGTCTTATGTCATTATCGCGATCGTAGACCGACCGTCAGCACCTGACTCTTGTAATACCGCGGCTGGGCAGAAGGTGTTCCTCTTACGGACGCAAGCGAGCACTCGTGCGAGGCTCACGGCTTCACTAAAACTCTAGCACGAGCGCAATGCTGCAGGATCTTGGTTTCTCCCTCCTAGATGAAGTGGGATGGCGGCTGGCTGCAGCACGAGGGTGCTCCAGGCGTGGCCAAGGTCATGCTGTGCGACCAAATCACCACATCTCGTCACACAGCCCCTCATGTATCGATCATAATACTTCGGAGTAGGTGACTACTCTGAGAAGGGTGTGAGCTCTTGAATTCATGTTCTCGGAGATGCAGAGCAGAGTTCCATTTCAAGATTGAGGAGAGGGGGAGGGTAATCCACCATTTCCGATTTCCTGGATTACATACAACATGAATCGGGAGTCTGGCCCGCAGGGGCAAGATGGTGGTACAAATACAAAGGTGGAACGCGGAGATGGCCGATGGGTGGCTTCTCACGATGCCTCTAACCCCATCGCGGCCTCAGAATGAAGAAACCACAAAGAGGCACCGCGCCAGAATGATCTTCTGCAAATTACAAGAATGCACACGGTGTTTTGAATCAAAGCGTTGACCGAAGACGAAATCAAGCACATTGTGATATGGAAGGGCTGTCGAGGACCGGCAGTCACATCTCACTAATGGTTTTGGTAGAAATTTGAAAACAATAGGACATTGAACAGAAGCGGCGAGGCACGAGTATAGCATCAGAATTGATTTATTAGAGAGAAAAATACTATTCTTGCATTTTTCTTCTTTTTTCCCCCTTCCTGACCACGTCTGAGGACAAAAGTGTTCGAATTTGCCGGACACGAGTCGCAACGAATATGCTTGACATGGGGCAATAACTCGCTAACCGTAGCGCTTGGAAGTCTCAACGCCTGACTGTCCGGACGTTTGAATCTCGTCCTCGATGTTATGATTCAATTTGCGATCTGGTCCGAGTGGTCTGGTTGGCTGGAAGCATCGTGTCATTTGCCGAAATCAGTAGCATCATCAACCTGGACCCTTCAGCCCCGAGGACATTTGTGAGAACTAGTGGAAGAAATTCCGGAAAGCGGGACCGACATCTAAGTGCATAGTATGTTTGAGAGGCTACCAAGCTGTGAAATAGACATAAAAGTAAGTATTGGACACTCGCGAACAACTTGGAACGCTTCAGAATCCAGAAATGGCTGTTCTTCGGCGTCCTCCGCCACCCGGAGCTCTGCGCTGAACGGCCAACCGATATTGCTTTCAACCTGAGAATATGGCTGTAGAGCCACTCCTGGAGATCCTGATGCGTTGCGACCGCTTGACACTTCCAACAATGAAAACATCGAGCCGAAGCCACTTGTTCATGTAGTGTAATTTGAAATGCGCTCAGTGCAGCTCATCAGCGCACAATAGAAATTCTGGACAAGATAATCTTTCGTGCCTACTATGGTTTCGGAGAAAGGACCTCAATGTTCCCCAACTCCGATCCTTACATCGGCCAAGTGACTCGAAACATGACCATGAGCAAATGCATGTGCGCGGATGAACCCACGCCTCCTACACCCTCTTTGCTGCGGCCGCACGGCGCGCGCGATTATCCACATGCAGGCTCGCTAACCGGTCAGCCTCGGACACGATTGATTGGACCACAGATCTGAGTGGCTTATAAGTAGCGACTGTCCGCGAAGCGCAAAGCAGGCTTCATCCCCGTCGTTTTGTCGTGTCTCGAGAGCTTTCGGGAACTCGCAGGGCCTCAGAGAAACGTGACGATGCATGGGGGTCCAGGCAGTTGTGCTGGTCACGTCGAAATACGCACGACCTTTTTCAAAATCGCCCACTCCATCCAAGGTGAATCAGTAGCTAAGTCTTACTCAATCCGCAACAGACCAGCCGAGGCTTGGGTTAAGACATGTTGGCCCAATGCACTTACAATAGTAGTCATTCCTGGTGATAGCGGGGCTCAGGCCTCATCTATGATCTGCTGGGTTGGGCACATCTCGTGATCCATAGCTTCTTGTCAACAAGAACGAACAGCTTGCGTATGCCATTAAGTACGCAGTAAGTCCTTGTAAGCTGGGGCCCGTTTCTCTTTGCCCTTCTGGACGAAGCTGGAAGAAGACCCGGTGAAGAAATCATGTGATATTGGTGTTGTACGTCAGTGCAGGCGATTTTCTCAAACTTTGAAGTCCCACAGCTTGTATTGAGTGGTGAACATAGGGGGCCACTGGCATGCGGAACCGGGCACCTCGTCAGACGCCATTTGCCTCGACAACACAACGCGTGTGAACATCTCTTGAGCCACCACGTAAATTTTTAGCTTCATTGGCCAAAATAGTCTGTATTTGAAAATAATAGATGCGATGGTTACATCGGGACATGAAATCTTATTTTATCCGTCATCGTTTTCCATTTGAAAGCCAAACGCTCGCGGTGGGATTACGCCATCCGATGATGGCCTTGGCAACAGTTAATAATGACCGTGGGCTCAAGCTCAGCGAAACTTCCTCTGGGGCTTTGCGAAGATTTGACAATGAGTTGACGCATAATTGGTATGAATGAGCTCCTGGGAAGGGGACACAGGGTAGAGTCCACTGGACTCTAACCACTCCCCATCAGTCTACTGATGGCACGCTTGGTATCACTCACACCGTAGCAACACCTGGAGCTCCATAAACGGAAGTACTGGGAATGATTATCACTTCACTGTTACGATACAGCCTAATGAACAAGCTACCCAACTGTGATTAAAGGGAGGGAGCCTTGGATTCTCTTTTGAAGAATCGGGACCAAGCACCTGCAGACTGTGAGGCCGATCTGATCAACCACCGCAGCGAAGGAATTTCATTGAAACGAAGAGACACCGCAAACAATGACATCGATTGCAGCGATCAAACTTTCGACAGGTCCAAGCAAACGCGATCCGTGAATCGGATCGCCCACTTCGGGATATGCCAAAAATTCCACATGTGTACTGGAACATACTGACCATGAATCTGTCCAGAGCCACGCGAGGACGGAGCCCAGATCGGAAATTGTCGAGGTCGAGCGGCACTCGCGAGTGTGATACGCCGCTCGAGTGCTGGGGCTGTGTCCCAAACGACATCCACGGCGAGACACTCCTACTCAGCTCGTGAATCACTAGGAAGGTGCACCGTGATGCGTGAGAGTAATCCAAGAAATCGGATGAGAGCCAGGTCTAGGTGTGACAAAGTCACTGAGAATCTGACTATCATTGGCCGGGCAAGTGCAGCAGGGGTTCCTCGCGAATCTGCGACATGGAGCAGGCCGCGGATGAGTACCGAGATTTGTGCCACCATGCGTTATTGCAATGCGTGAATGGCGGATCAACTTTGTGACAGTGGCCGATGGATAGGTTCTGGTCTCCCAGGGCCTCTTGAATATCTGCGGGACGTAGACCGAATTGTCAGGCATGATTGCGTCCATGACGACTTTTCGAGCTCGATTCGCATCAGATTGTTTAGGAAATCTCGTCTGAAATTGGTACTTAGTCTAACGGCTCGTTGTGTGACAGGACTGCAGGGTGGCGTTTTTCAGAGATTCACAGCCGCCAAACAATTTTGGCAGGGTTTGTAGGCGAGATGCCTTTCGGCGAATTCCTGGCTGCAGGCGACCCTGAGGTTGGGGACCTCGTCGATCTGCAGAAGATATGTGTTTACAGTTGCCAGCGAACGCTGCCATCTCACAATCCGTGACACGGCTACAAATGTGAACTCGAAGACGAGCCGTCATCCAGCACAAGTACGAGGTGCCTCTTGATAAAGAGGTCTCCACCTTTTCGGATCCTAACTGGTGGAACCGTTGAGATATGGACGGCTGCATGTCCCGCATGTAGCTTGAGAGATGCTGGACAGTAAAGACGCAGGCGCGAAAGTGTCAATTCCTGAAATGATTTAGTTGAACCTATCTTTGTACGGCCGTTGAGTTCTGTTCAGGGCCGATTGCGCGAGCAGTTCCGAGGTTTTGCAGTGTCTCCCTCCCGCCGGGGCCCGTGATGCTGTGTGTTCGTGACACTGGTCTTGGGCAATATCACCTTGCCGCGGTGCTGGGACCGGCATGACACGACACGACACGACACGACACGACACGGCACGACGGGGCTCAACATGATCATTTTTTATGACTAGAGTATGCATGCGGTGGGCTGAATGAAGCTGCAGCGCGGGCTGGGATGCTCGGGGCTCCAACTTGGAGACTGGATGCTTGCTGCGAAAAGCTCTTGTCGCAGTCGATCCTGCTGTGACTGAGATTCGGTGTGCAAGGTGAACGCGCCGCACGTTAATGGAGGCTGGGGGATGTGGCATGGCGGCCGGCCATCACCGGGTGCTCACCCCCCGTCCCCCCCCCCCCAACCCGGGGCAAAAAAAAAAAGGTTCCTGTGTAGGGAGGGTTTTTGCCTTCTTGTGCTCGCCTCATCCATGACCATGACCATCCCCATCACCCCTTCTCTCCCCCCCCCCCACACCAAACACTTTGCCCCGGTTCTGGCAGTCTGGCCAGCCTCATCCACCTGGGAGTACAGGATGCGCCAGAGCTGCAGGCTCGGCGAGTTCACATTGCAAAACGGGGGATCAGCGTTGGAGGGGGCGCAATCACCGTGCACAGCGCAGCGCCAAGCGACAACCTGATCCTGGGGGGAGGGCAGGGGTCCGACAGCCGAGAACAAGCAGAAGTGGGCGGAGGCTCAAGACGATCGAGTTTCTCAGGTTGTACATCAACGTTCTGTGTCCAAAATGATACGACAAGCAATGAGATGAGATTTGCATTAAAATGAGATGATGCGAGGCGAACAAAGGTAAATGACAGGCAGAGGGAAAAGGAGAAGGCGCCGCCCTGAGGTAGCTATCTGTTGCCTCCAGGCTGTAGCCAAGGGGGTTGTCCTAATACCATTGATCAAGGTCTCCGTGGCACCACAGACCAGCAGGAAGGTACATGCCCAAGAGGTACCCGACTATTTCGTACCGGTGGGCCAGCACGGCACCAACCCCCTCCTCTTGGAGTGGTGTTGCTTCTCCACCAAACTTCAACAATGTGCACTCCTGGACTGGACTGACTGGCTTGGATTATCCCGTCCTGATGAATGCCCTTGCCAGGATTCGAGAGCAGCTCTCTCACCCAGATCATCAGCCTCTCCCCTCACACCGATCAAACGGACCGATGCAATAGTCCCTGGAGTGACTAGCCCAACACAAGTTTGGCCCAGCGGCCCCGCGAGCGGATGCATATATCCCACACCAAATGCCACGTCTCCACCCGCTCGTTGAGTGCTGGCAGCACGGAGATGATGGCGCGATAGCGGCCGTGTGTCGATCTGTCTGAGCCCCGGGTCGGGGATACAGGGAGTACATCTAGACACATCGCGCCGTCAGAGGCCAGAGGCCAGGATTTAGTGGAAAGCTGGGCTGATTGCGCCTCTGGCTTGTAAGACATTCCTTCTACTGACAGCATCCTAGACGATACCCTGTGCAACGTTCAGTCGACTCACAATGGCAACGTCTTTGGCTGGCCCGTCCCTGGCCCCGTCCTGGCCCGCCTGGCCCGTCCCCAGCAGTTACCGTCTCCTGCCAGGATGCCCTCAGCCTCGAGTCTCAACCTTCACATCCTCCGCGAGCCGGCCCACTGCTGCCTCCACGACGGACGCGTGATCCTGCAGGCAAATGACTTGAGGCGAATACTACAGCACATGCATGACATGCAACTGTCCAGAGCTCGCCGTCTCCCGTGTCTGCGGCGGATCACACTTATCCCGTCCATTTGCCTACTCGCCCACCTACTACTCAGCCAATCGATCTGATCCTTTACGCTGCCTCCAGGCAGATCTTCACCGGGATGTGAGAGAGGGAGAGAGGCAGAATGCATGCCCCCCCGGTCGCCGTTCCACATACTTGGTACCACGGACCGTACGACTTTGGAATGCACTCTGAAGACAGCTCGCCTGGGGTGGGTACTTACACACGGCACTCAGGATCGCCGTCACCCGGTACATGCCAATGCGATGGCCTGCTCCATATGGCCTGCTTTACTACACAGCACTTATTCCAGCCATCGGTTTACCACATGAACCCTATCCTCTTTCGCAATGGCTCAAGGTCATGGAACACCTTCCGAAATGCCTGAGGGAGCCCGCCAGTCTTCCCTGCAAGCCGCCCCCCCCCCCCCGCGATCACACGCCCCATCAACATGTACCCTTGCCCAGGAAACTTGAGAACTGTCTGATGCTCGACAAGGGGTAAGCCTCCTGGCAGAGCCTCGTTTTCCGCCCTGAAGGGCTTCCATAGTACAATACCCTCAGTAATCAGCAGCTGTACCTGAGCAGAAACCCGGGTGTATCCATATCTCTACTTGTTCAAGGATGCTCAGTCAGTAGTAAGGGATAACGACACACCATCCTTTAGTGGCAGCATCTGGTAATCGACACAATTGGATTTGCCTTGCACCGTTCATTTTTATATCAAGCACCTATGCCTGCTTTTTCATGCACTTTCTTTTCCCGCTTTCCCCTCCAATCTCCTGTCAGAAATAAGGCGCCAAAAAGAAAGCCGCCCCCACCGACAGCTCCCAGCAGCGCGAACATTCCTAGAGAAGCTCAAACACGGATTGACCCTCCCAAACGACAATTGTGAGCACTTTGCTTGATAACCATCCAAGGCGACCTACAGCGGCCCTATGAAGTCACTCTCAGGTGGCTCTAACCTTGCGAAGGCAAGTTGTTTAGCTGTCCTGTCACTTTCTCCCCTTTTGCTATTTTGTTCCATTTATGCAATGCCATGATCTCCGTCAGACTTGCCCCTTAGACGAGATGTACCCGGACCGAGCGACCGGATCTCCTGGCGACGCTGCAGGCAGAGATGGAGCAAACACAACGCTTGCTCGGTCCTGGGCTTTGTTGACAAAGATGCGCATTACCTGCAAGTCTTCCCTGGCCCGAAAATCAACGGCGCTAAATTCCTTGGCCTTTTTGTTGGGCTGGAGTGCCATTTGGATTGACGCGATCGACGGCTGCTTCCGCTGCCAACTCATTGCCATCCGGGCCAGGAACTACGACGCCGTGGCTTGGGTCCAACAGCCAGGAAGGTAGTCACTCACAAAAGTCAATGACACAAAAAGAAGGAGACGAAAAGAAAAAGCACTTAGCTGACAGGGCCTGTAAGGGAGACGGAAGAGTTGGCGATAACCTGAGCCAGTACAGTACCAACTGCGGTCAGGCAACCTCGATTCGCCATGGCCAACATCGTGATTTTGATTCGCGACTTCAGCCACAGAGAAACCAGCCAATCATAAAGGCCAATCTAACAAACTTCCAGCGGCTCTGAACGAGTCTGTGCCGTGTGTACAGTACAGTACAGTACAGTACAGTACAGCAATCGTATCCCGAACCGCTGCCGCGAGCGAGCGAGCCCACCTTTCCAATTAGAGTTGGGAGGCAGATCGTCGGTCGGCTGATCTGCAGCTGGGGGCCTTGCCGCATAGCCCGGAGGATTTTTGGCGGACTAACCAGCCCCTCTATCTGAGATCTGCCCGTATCGCGCAAGGCAATCGCAAAGGGCCGCAGCTAACAGCTATTCCAAGATATAGACTTCCTTTTTCAAACTCGAACGAGCCACCAGAAGGCCTTTTCCGTAGCCGGCAGGATTGTGTCAATAACCGGCGAAGACTTCTATCTCCTGTACGCTGCGTTACAGGTCGACGCCGATCCTCTGCGGTACTTGATTCCGGGCCCCACCATCCGGTGTAACCTCGACACCCACCCGTCCTACTCATCCCGTGGTCTCATACCAGTCACGAGCCAATCATTGTACACCCTTTCGACGAGGACCACGCTTCTTAAGTACTGTGACCCCCTTGCTCGATGGTCTCTTCCCCCTGCCCCCCCCCCTGCAACCAGAGGTCCCACTAGTACTGTCATCGATCGCTTGGTAAGGGTCCTGGTCCCTGTTCTGTCATCTTGTGTCATTTGTATCCTTTTTCTGCCTTTCTTTTTCCCTCCTCTCGTGGAAAATTGCATTCTGGGTGCATTCTTCCCTCTCCTATCGCGTCGTCCGAGCTTGCTTAACCGGCACCGCACACCTTGCTTCCATTCCGACTTATCAC
Organism: Diaporthe citriasiana; assembly: GCA_014872975.1. NCBI lineage: Eukaryota > Fungi > Ascomycota > Sordariomycetes > Diaporthales > Diaporthaceae > Diaporthe > Diaporthe citriasiana. The sequence continues at coordinate 74,026 of JADAZS010000112.1, read as the reverse complement.
TCGCGATGGCTTGCATCCTCCAGGTGTCGGCTCGGTGCTCGCCTGTGGACCATGTAATCGCGGGAGAGCGTCCATCTCCTCTTCTTGAGCATGCCACCATCCCAGCTTCTCACTTGATGTTCTCCACGGACAACAGGTGCATGGGGCCGCAGAGTCTGGCCCCTTACGTCGACCGCAGAGCACTGTTTTCTCATTTCGTGCAGACCCCTTTGCTTTTCTGTGCATAGGCCTGGGCAAGTCACCCATGGCACACAGAATTTCTTACCGGCCCCTTCAAAATGAGAACAAGAAAGATGCTCGGAGCAGTCCTTATCCCTGTCATCTGACACTTGCAGCTGAGCAGGGCCTGGGACAAAAAGCCCCTAGGCGGTCAATATCGTTAAGGGCACGAGAAAACACTCGCAAACAGGGAGAACTCCAGAACCGCCTAGCTAGGGAGGCTCGTCAAGGCTTCGACGCCCGTGTCTCTGATACCACATGCTACTTCGCCCTTCCTGGTGCACCAGACCCCACAAACCGACCGTGTATCGCGCTCTCCACGGTCAGTCCGGCCGTGTCAAGAAATGCGGCAGACTGTCCTCCCTTTGCATCTTTCTTGTGCACTTTCCCTGACCACCCTAAACATGCGCGACAGGCGTCTTGCTTTTCTGAACCACCTTCCCCTTCATCCCGTCTTCTATACTTCATCCAGATCTTCCTCCTACCAGCGCTGTGGTGCGTGGTGTTGCGACCTTGTCTCGCGTACCTTCTTTCGTCCTCATTATCATCGTTATCCTACACCAGGCCCATCATCATCGTCATCTTCGAACACTCTGCCCCATGCAAACGCGGACGAACCATTCACGGGAGCCTGCCGCTGCCCGAGCCATCGGATCTTGACCTCTCATTGATTGCTGTTCCTGCCAACACCCTCGCCCATGCGAACACGTTCGGGGTGCCCGCATGAGATCGAATACCGTCTCCACACAAGCCGAGCCGATGAAGTCCGTCATCCACTGACAGCACGGCGCAGCATCAGCGTCCCGACGGAGTCAGACTTTTTACATGTTCTCTTTCACATCCAAGGTACGCCAGAGTCTGTGACCTTGGCTCGTGGAACGTTTTGAAGCTCTCCCATCAGTGCAAGTGCCACAAGAACCGAGAGTCGACCAATGGGACGTCGCCCTGATCGATGTGGCGCCGCTGTACAGCACTCTCGATCCTCTACCCCAGTGATATCATGCATAACATGCTGACCGACTTTCTTCTACAGGTCAGTACCATATGGTCTCATGTTCTCTCTTTGATTGCCACTGCCTCACAACGCTGCGTTGGACGGAGGTGCGTTACTCTGCCGAGACCCTCAACCCTGGTCCAGCGTCGCTGTTGGCTGCTACGGCCAACGGGTAGTGGCCGTGTCTGAGTCTTGCTGCAAGCTAGCTCTTCAAAGGCTTCTGGACCTGGTCTTAAACTGGCAGAGATCCCTCTTGGACGGCAAGGAGGTCAACGTCCGGTCCGGTCCTGGATCGGTCTGATGTCTATCAGTTTGAGATTCGACAAGTCAACAATTCAACCGACCCAGGATGCTCCTTCTTTCCAATCTCAACATTTGACCAAGATCATCCACGTCAAGCTCCGCATCGATTTAGGGCGGTTTCGTTCTGAGTGGCGTGCAGGAGAAAAAGCAGGTTGCTACAGCGCAGCTACCTGACCATAAGCATCCCGTGCGAAGAGCTTTCTTTCCCCACAGACAGCAGCTTCCAGTCGGATTACAGGGCGAGAAAAATCAAAGACATCCTTCGGGAGCCACTGTGAGATCAGATCAGATTGGATCGGACAGCTAAACTCACACTTGAATTTGCGCAGGCCACACGCATTGCACCATCATTATCACCCTGCCCCCAGCATTCGCTCCCGAGACAATTGTCTAGTGCCGGCTCTTTTGCAACTCGTACATCTCGAAACATAATCAGCATACAACAGAGTGGATGTCTGCCCTCAAGCTTGACCAGCCCATGTACAAGTTTTTTGAGGTGAGTCAAATTGATTTGCCTCGCAATGTTCTCGTGTTTCAAGGCGTGAAAGCTTGACTGCCAGAGGACTGGCACAAACTATCGAGGCCAAATTACGTCAATCGGGGCCATGAATCTAGCCCCGCAGCTGTTCCCACTGCTCCACGATGCCTATGGCGTCTTCGTGAAGGACCTCCCCGCGGGGGGGGGGGCGATTAGTACTTGACAAATTTGTAGGACTCTGCTGACCCGAAAAACAAATCGCAGTCGGGGATTCATTCTCAACGGCCGATAATTGTCGATTCAGACGCCCTAGAGTCACCTGATACAGTGACCCTTCGATACGAGGAGGAGGCAGCTGTGCGGGCCAACGGCGGAGGAGGGGACCTGCGAGGCGGCTCGTCCCCTGATCTCTTGCCGATGGCGGCATACAAGCCTCATCCCCCCCAGATGCATGGTATTATAACCCTTTGTATTTCGTGTTTTTCCGAACATGGTGACGCTATCAACACTCCAGCACATAAAGTGGCAGTGCTGACCAGCTCACTATCATGCACAGGGTTTTCCGAGTCTTCCTACAACCAATACAGCCCGCAAAACCTGCCGCAAACACACCTGCACCAGCAAAACGAAAATGCCGCTGCGCAGATTAACCAGATGGCCTACGCGGCCAATAATGCTGCAGTCGCGTCAAACAGCCGCATATCGTATAATTTCGCGCTGGCGCCGTCCGGGTTCTCGGCGCAGGGCTCACAACCAAGTGCAGGACCTGGTGGCACCAAGATACACTTGCGCGTTTCTGGACAGTACGACATTTTGTCTGTGACATCGACGACGCCGTATGTGTGGGTGCTCTTCGGGAATGCAGTGCAAAAGAGTCCGGCGCAAATGATGAAAGAGTCGCAAGATGCTACGGGCGCATGCACGTACAGTATCACGGTGGACGCACCTCCATTTGTGGTCACAAATTGGCAAGCGTCCTCAACTGTGCCCCTGACTGTTGTCATTGAAAGTGCAGATGGGCATGAACTTGCACGCGTCGGATCCGCGGGGTCATTTACATATACGGACGCAGCAGGTGCAGACCTTTCCCAAGGGGCGGCGAGTCCACCTGACGGGTCTATCACAAGAAGAAGTACCACCCGCTCACCCCTGTCACATGAGCATGAAACATCAGTCCTCCATGTCAACAGTCCCCCAGGCCTCACCGTACGCACCAGTGCCACTACCAGCCCTACGACTGAACACCTTCCCGGCGCGCATCAACTGCCACAGCACGATGTCGCAGATCCGTGTACAAATAACTACGGCTACCCGTCCGCTGCCGTCGCGCCGTCTCAGTCTCAAGTTCAGGTGCCACAAGCTCAGGCGACGACTAGCTTTGGAGCGACAGCCTACGGCCAAAGCAACGACACAATGCTGCACGCTTACCGAACTTCGAATTACTCGCACAACCAGCACCATTACCAGCGCAGCCCGACCGCACTCCGCTCACCGCATCATGGACTCGGCGGATGGGCTACGTATGGTGGCTTGGACGGCCGCACATCGACGTACTCGTCCGCCCACCACACTAATATCACTAGGCCCAGTTTGCATCCCTCTCTTCCAATGCCAAGCGGCGGCCCTCCAACTCTCGTCCGCACGACAAGCATACCACAAGGGACCTCCTCGATGGGACTGGGAGGCGCTTACAACCCCTTTGTCACGCATCACAAGGCAATTCTCCACATCCAGGGGAACTTGGAATCGATGACGGTCGGCTGGACTCCCGAGGAGTGGGAGAATCGAAGGCGAATCGTCATGTTCAAGAAGTCGCAATCTGGCAGCCGCCTCACAGCCACCTTTCGGGCGGTCCCCGTCAATGAGAGGCCGCCCAACAGTATATGCGTCAGCTGCATATGGTGGGAAGAGAGACACGAGTGCTTCGTCACGTCGGTCGACACTATTCACCTCTTGGAGCAACTGGTGGTCTCCCCCAACCGATTCACGGTCGAAGAGAAGAACCGCATCCGACGGAATTTGGAGGGATTCAAGCCGTTGACGGTGAGCAAAGCGAAGGCAGATTCGGAAGATTTCTTCAAGATCATCATGGGATTCGGGAACCCCAAACCGAGGAACATTGAGAAGGACGTGAAGGTATTTCCCTGGAAGGTCCTTGCCCCGGCCTTGAAGAAAATCATCGGCAAATACAGCGCGTCACCATCTTCCACGGTGCCTCATTCCTCACATTCCCATCACACACTGCTTACGCCAGTCAGCGTAGGCAGCAACAGCTATGGCCTACCTCCCACGCCAACGACGGCGGCAGACCCCACAGGGGTATCGGGGTACCTTGGGGGTGCTGGCCTGGGCAGCCACTCAGCCCTCAGTGACAGCATCCCATCGCCACGGTCCTTGACCGGTGGCGTGCCATCCTCGTGGGCATCCTACAACGGATCGGGGCGGGACGTGAGCCGGAGCTACTCTCCAACAGGGTTGCTGAAGACGTCATCCCCAGTGCCAAGCTCGAGCTTACGACTGAATGCGCTCCCGACATCTTACGACACAAGGAATTCGCAGACGGGGTTGTCACACTCGAACCACTACAGCCTGCCGTCGCAAGGTAGCCACCACGGCCTATCCGGAACACAGACAGGCCAAAGCGGGCGATGGGACTACAGTGTGAATTCAATATCAGACACGGGTGGATATGGAAGCGGTCGAGGAGGGTACAGTGACTACAGCTCGTACGGAGATGGTGCCAGTCAGCGAGCGTGAGGGCAGAAGGTTGCAACACGGGGTGAGGTCATCAGAGAGAGAGAGAGAGAGAGAGAAGTCAAGAGTCATAGACAAGAAAGGGTTGCCCGGAGGGAGGGTGCTATAGATTGGGACGAGTGGGTGTAATAATACGGGACTGGTGCGAGGCAACAGGCTCGAGTAGGAGCGGTGCGAGGAAGTGAGACATGACCAAGATGGCAAAGATAGAGAAGGCGAGTAGGCATCAAGTGTACGGGGAAGTGGGATGCGACAGGTGGACGACGTCAAAGCAACAAGCTTGGTAGGCGGGCCCAAGAGAAGGGCACTTGGGGGGGGGGGGAGGAAGAGAGAGAGCGGAGCGGATTGGACTTTGAGTTTCTGTAACTTCTGAGATACCTTACCTATCAACATTTCAACTTCTGCACGAGCGAGGAGCATTTCCAAGAGACGAGGCGCCACCCGCCACCGGAACGAATCCAATGCATGTCGTCAAAAACTTGCAACGGCGAGGTGCCGGGGCGGTCAGCGGAATCAGGATAGACGTCGGGACAAGCGCGGGAGGCGACACGGCGCAAGTCTGATTGATTGTACTTGTTTTGGTTGAAGGGGGGGGGCGAGGGATGATTTGAAGGTCGGGGCGTTTCAGCCGGCTGGACTCGCATTGCGTCTGTATGTAGGAGGCACACATACACACACACACACACAGTGTTCTGTTGATCAAATGCAGCCCAGGAGCGAGGGTGAGATGGGCGATGTAGGCAGAGGTGTGGATATCTAAGTAGTGCGGGTATATCTACCTACTAAACCAAGTCATAACCAGTCATGTAGTGTACTGTGTATAGGTATGGATAGGTATGTGTGGGGAAAAAAGGGTCCTCTTTGGCCGCAATGGCAATTGAGCTGCAAGTGCGCCTAGAGGAAAAGTCAGCCCATGTAATATTTAAATAGATACAATAAACAGTAGACTAACTAGTGTGAGTACTACTATGCAAAAGTGGTGGGGACTCTTGCCGGCTGAGGCAATTGGGTGGGGCGTGCAGAGGCCGTCATGTGGGACTGGGAAGCCAATCAGCCCTTGATGCAAGCCTCCACCAGGACGCACCTAGGCTTGATCCGAGGTGAACTAAGGGGACCGGTGATCAACATGAGCCCGGCGGATGTCTACCTGCAGTTACCTCTGCGACCTCTCGACTGCGATTTGCAAACTCTCCGGCTTTGACTTGGAGCGGGCGGGCGACTGCGGCGACGACTGTCAACGGGTAGAGCCCAGGTATGTACCGGCTCCATTACTGTGTAATTACCTGCCCATGCCGCGAACAGATCAGGATTTTCGACCACACCTCACCACCACCAACCACCACGTCCCCATCCCCATCCCCATCTCCATCTCTCCTCCTCGTCCGCCACTTCATCGTCTTTTCCCCTCTATACGTCGCCATGGGCCGTCGATCCTTGAGTCCTGCACCTCCTCCCTCCTCCCTCCTCCCTCCCCCCTCCCTCCCCCCCCCCTTTTCCAGGATTGACACGAACCCACCCGCACCTTTTGCGAGCCTCTCCGTGCCGCATGCTGCTGTACATGGCAGAAGGGTCTGGACGTATGACACCACCCAATGCTACACTGCAGCGGATGATCTGGGTCAATTGCCCAGGGTTCGTCATGCCGTCCTTCCACCACCCGCATCAAACCCCCACCAAGCTATGTGCGGCCCTAAACCAATCCATCTCTGCACCTCGTGGGTTGGGGGTGTCTAAAGAAAGGTGGTAGGGGGATAAAATTATATTACACAGTCTTCTGCTGATCCTGCGCGTCGTGCTCCCGTCCTCAGCGTCCACCCCCCCCCTCCACCCTTCCTTTTCTCCCCCCCCCCCCACACCGCGGGGCAGGGTCGGATCCGGCGCCCGTTCTCAGATACGACGGGCCCTACTGCACGCGTGCATGCATGTGCGTGTTTCGAGCTTGTCTTTGAGAGCCCACTGGGCGAGGGCAGCGCCGGCAACCCAGGGAAGGCGTTGCATGTCATGACACGCATGACGCATTACCACTGGCCTCAGCCCGCACTCTTGATATGCGCGCAAAATGTCCTTGGGTGCGGGAAGGTGGTCGTTAGCAGCCCGTCTTGTGTTGGTCCTCCGGGGTGGTCTGCCTTTCTGCCTTTCTGCCTTTCTTCTATCTGCCCTTCTGTTTCTGTTTCATGCAGCTGTCACGCCAGTCATGCTTCCAAATTTGCCAATCACTCCCGTGGGTCTCCCGCTCGGGTGGATTATCCCACGATACTTCGGCAGCTCGACCATCTGAGGTCCTTCATATTGCCATGCCTGCATCATCACACAACACCGCCTCCTGCGCCACCTCCCATACCCTGACCTCGGACGGACGGCTCAGGCAATGCGAGATCGTCTGATCTTGGCTGATCGCTTCCCCATCTCTTGAGCACACGGACTGATGGCAGTGCCTCACCTGGACGACCTCATCCACCGCCCTAAACCCTTCTCATCCGTGATCCTCTGCTCACGCCCATCTGCCCTTTGGCCCCATGCGATCCGGCCGCGGGACTTTCCTCATAGGGCCCCCTTGCCATTCCCGAGGCCGCCCGCCTCATGTCATGGGCTTGTCATTCTGCCTCTCTGGCCGCCCGGAGTCGCGCACTTGTGTGTGTGAGAGAGAGAGAAGAGAGAGAGTGTGTGTGTGTGTGGGCCAGCGGTTACTACCGTGCGCAGACACACCTCTTAGTTATCTTCCTGCACTGTCGAATCAGATGACCACATCTCATGTGGGGCTCTAAGCTTCTAGGCTACAGTCAGCCACACTCACCAGTTGACCGTCCTGAGAAATGCCCAGTCGACTCATACTCCCCCCCGAGTCCGGCGTCACCCTGTTTGATAGTGTGCCCCTGCTTATTGGCTGGACCCTTGCACACACCCTTCTTCTTGAGCTCCGGAATACGACCCGGGCATTTGTACGATACATGACAACGTTGCAGGCTTGCGTTGAGTCAATCTTCCCTGACGCGTTCTGAGATATGGCGACGGTGTCCTGACCGGCCTTGGGAACGTTTCAACCCAGGTCATGTGTGCCCTGGCAGAGACTGCCGTCGTGTTCGGCACTGGAACGCGGCGAGGGCACCCTGTCTTCCATCAAGGGAAGTGAACTTCATGGAAAAGTGCTTACCTGGGGGTCTGCTTCTCGTAATAATTGCGTGCCTGATGTCACCGGTGTATCCGCACCCAGGGAGGAATGGTGTCTTTGCTTGTTGCGCAGTGTGACAAATAATTGTCCTTCTGCCTGCTGGTGGCTTGGGGCACTTCAGAATATCAAAATGCTCATGCCGCGTTCGCGGTGCACGAATCCTCTGGATTTAGAAGTCATTTGAGAAAGAAAGAAAAAAAGCTGGTAATAGATTAAACTTTCCAAGGCATGCTTCAACCGGTGGAACTCACCATGACTAGTTCGACACTGCAGGAATGCGAGATCGGTTGTCTGAAGTTACCCTAGTCTGATTGATGACTTCTTTGACCGGGTCATCGCAGGTGACTTTGTGGTTTGATTTGACAGAGCCGGAATAACTATTGTACCTCACTCTTACCAGATGATTGTTTTCCCATCCTGATCCCAATTTCAAGGCCTGTCAGTGTCTGTTTCTATATCAGTCGCTGTTGTTCGGAAAGTCAAAAAGAGACAAACGCACGTCCGTTCTGCCGACCTAAGTGTCAAGACGTGTCTGGTATTGCTCAATTTCGAGGTGTTGATACAATTATAGCAGTTAATTCTGTGGCCTAGTTCAAGTGCTATGACCTTTATAATACTTCAAAATTCGAATGAGATGATGTACAAAACATGGTCGTAGAATATGTCAATGTAATGGTAGGCAATTCGACAACAGACAATAGCTGAATGTCCACCTCTCTCCTACCAGTTTTCGTTTCTCTCGGTCTAGCAAGTAAACTAAACAGAGAGTCATTTTGAAGCACACATTGCGGCCGAGTTTAGACCTTCTCAGTTCTCAGACTCAGTTTCTCCTCCTTTCAGCAGTGTCATTACAAGGGCCCCTTTCCCCATTCTTTCAGTCTGGTGACAGATACTTCCACGTCTGCTCGTATTTTACAGTCGAGGAGCAAGGGAAATTAAAGCTGACGGAGTCATTTCTATCGTCAATTCCGAAGTCAGTGAATGGCGGCTGGCAACCTCAATGGACCTACTCTTTGATGCGGATGATACAAAGCAGTACCGCGATTCACTTTTTGAAACGTCGATAGTAATCTTCAAGAGGAGGTCACCCTGTAAGAAGTGATCCGGTCACCACGTCCAGGTATGTTACGGGGGTGTGAAGCTGCTGTATGAAAGGCATTCGAACATGCCATGCTCGTGAACCATTCAAGTCGTGGTGTGTTTGTCTAGCCACTCTCAGCGCCGGGTGACTGTACAACGTAACTGGGAGATTTCAATATGCCAGAATTGAGCGTTTGCCTCATTTTTGCACGTTAGTTTAGCCTGTACTGGTAAACAAGGGTCAGTTTTTGTTCTGGTGCCTAAGATTCTTCACTCTTCAGGGAGATACCAGAACGGCTAAATGGCAACTCTTCGCTGAAATTTGTAACTTGTTGGCGTTTTCGAAGCTCTTGAGAGGCTCAGGAACTTCAATCCACTCGGGCTAGTCTCGTGCCATCAAATCTGATCCTCTTGACGCATGCAAGTTGAAATCTGCTTCGTATTGTACACTAATTGCAAAAAACTTGAGGGCTCATGTGCTTGCATACACGACTCGTCTACAAGGACACAAACTGGTGAAAGGTGAGAGATCTGTTGTGGAGTATCTCGCCCCTTTCTGCTATGAATCACGACGCAGGCCATCGTTTGAACTCAATGTGTGTCAGATCACTCAACCCTCATCTCACGTAAAGCTCAGGCATCCAACATCTCAGAGTTTCCCGTTGCGAAAAATCTGGAACAGATATTCTGACGCTTAGTATATGTGTTGGGTCAGGGACGTATTTGCTTCAAAATACCCTTTGCGCGTACTTTCATAACTACCCTCGAAAGGAAGGACAATACTTCAAGCCTGGGACTTGGACATCGTCCTTTGACTGCTAATTCCTGCTAATTGAATGCAATGAATGGTTTCGAGAAAGGCCCGTTTATGGCATCATTGGACATGTCTTTAACAGCGGCGATAGTTACTAAGTTTCGGACGGAAAACGAGAGAAAAATGTGTCTATCATGCACAATCACACACGTCTCGCATAAAGCATCACTTAGATGAGATCCAACCAAAAGATGCTTGGATAATTATGTCATGGCGTGCTCTTGAGCAAAATTACAAGAGAACCAACGACTTTGTAGGTTACATGCTGCCACCCATAGACTGCACGTAGATAGAGCATGAGACTGTGGTACCGCTTGTGTGCTCAGATGATGGAAAAATCCACCGCTGGCTGGCCGGAGCTCGCATCGTCTGCATCACTAATCGCTCACACGAGATGGGTTTACCTAGCTGTTTGAAGCGTGACGTACTAGGGAGCAAGTTTACAAGAGCCGGGGTAACGTTGCGTCGTATGCGAAAGCAATCCTGAGGGGCGATCAATAGCTTTCGCCCACAATCCGGTGCTCCAATATTTTTACACAAATTGTGGGGAACAGTGAGCGTTCACTCAGACCAAGTCACGGTTAAACATGGTAGACTAGGTAGGTAGACTCATTTTGGCGTTCCACGGCCATCGCAAAGCGTGAATGCTTTGGCGCCTAAAAGCGGCAACTAAACGCCACCTGGGCAGGACCTGCAGTGATTTAATGCAAGGGGTAGCTTATGGTCATTTATTCGTGAGCACTAAACCAAGAAGCCTTGAAACTGGAAATCTAGCCGCGTGTACAAAACAGTATGCTGACGAGACTGCATTTTCGCCTCCCTTCCTGCATCGGCTTCAGTCGGCCGGCCGATGACCAGCAACTCGCCAAAGGGGGCCCCGTCATCCAAGACAGGCAAAAGTCCTAGACCAAAACGAGAATTGGCACATGCAGGAGGACCGGCTGGCTACACAGTATTTCGTCCTATCAGCCAAGCAGGGAGACCATCCCTTTATTCGCCAGCAAATAGTAACGGCAGCTGCCGGGGAGCTGACAGCCAGTCAAAGGCGAAGCGGATTGTGCATGTGAAATGTCAACTGCAGATGACCCCTGATTCAGACTTGCAGCTGTCACTTGAGGAGTGTCCCAGGATCGTGGAACGGATTATCATTGGCAATCTAGATAAAAACCAGCATGCCTGTCGAGTACCACTGATGAATCTGGGCGGCTACACATTTGGGGGTGAACATTTGAACAGATACATTCTATCTAATTAATCTGAGAAACCGGTTGTTTGTATTGACAGCCATAAGGATGCCACGAGACCTGGAGCACAATCCCCAATGACACCGCGTGAACACAAGGCCCATAGAAAAGGCCCTATGCTTGTGCACCCAAATCAATGTCTTATCATGCGTGCGTAAAACTCAAACGTTGCTTTGTCTACGCTGGGGCCTCGATCTGTCGGTGGAATCCGTTCTTGTCGGCAGCCAAAAGTGCATGTGAGGGTTCTGCATGCTCCTTCCAGGCATCATCATCTGCACTGATTTTGACGCCTTCCTCGAAAGACCACCTCGTGCTCCTTCTCTCAGGTAGGGCAGATGGAGGATGGGCGCGTCATCTCTCGCCTAGGGGCGGGATTACAGTTACCTAACGTGGCAGGGAGGAAAGGGCGAGGAAGGTGCCACCCACGGCTTGGAATGCAACCACGCAGCCTCTGCGCCGGGAACCAGAACAGCGCTATGAATTGCACGCACACGAGACTGACGGCTCGAGTGAGACTTTGACGCCCAACAGACTGGTTATAAGTGTAACGAGGCTCCTAGACAGGAAGAGGCAAACAGAACTCAATAGCGAACTTCCAACCTCGTTTGTTTGTTGGTTTGTTTGTTTGTTCGTGCCAGGGCTCAGGAGTCAGCAACATTGATCAGCCCCTCTAAGTTGAGCGATTATCTCGAGATGGCGTCAACGTGTAAATTCAGGGCCATCATCGCCACTCTTGCCGTCGTCCTACTCTCGTTTGCCAGTGCAGGATTCAGCCCGTCGTCGAGAACAAATCTGGCCGTATATTGGGGTATGGAAGATCATACGCCATACTCACTGTGCCTTCGTCAGGCCGATGACTGACTTGGCCCATTCGTGCTAGGTCAAAACTCGTATGGCCAGAGTAGCTCTCAACAGAGGCTTTCAGCCTACTGCTCCAGTGAGTCATGGCTCTTCCGTACCCATGCCCCATCTCTATTAACTGACACAACCACAGACACTGAAATCGACGTAAGTAGACCAAACCATCTCGGAGTGAGCATATCCAACGCCGTAGACTTACGCTGCCGGCCAGATTATCACCATCAGCTTCCTGACCGAGATCGCGAATCCTGTGGTCAACTTTGCAAATGCTGGTGACAATTGTACTGTCTTCCCAGGCACCACATTGCTGAGCTGTCCACAGATAGAGTAAGCTGTGCACCCTTAGCCTCAAATTCACAACAGCCTGCTCATGGTAATTATCAGAGAGGACATCCAGCTGTGCCAAGGCACATACCAAAAGACCATCATGCTCTCTATCGGCGGGGCAACATACACAGAAGGCGGGTTCACTTCTTCAGCTGCTGCTGTCTCCGCGGCGAACAATGTCTGGGCCATGTTTGGGCCCGAGCAGGCGGGCAGTACAGTCAAGAGACCCTTCGGAAAGGCTGTTGTCGATGGCTTCGATTTCGATTTTGAATCGGCTACCCAAAACATGCCGCCGTTCGCCACCCAGCTCAGAAGTCTCATGAACGCGGCAACAACGGCGAGCGGAAAGTCTTACTTCCTCAGCGCCGCACCACAGTGTCCATATCCTGACCTAGCGGACGACGCCATGCTGAACGGCGGTGTCAGTTTTGACTTTATCCAGATTCAGTTCTACAACAATTATTGCGGCGTCAACAATTTTGTTGTAGGTGCTTCTTCCCAACCCTCATTCAACTTTAATACTTGGGACAACTGGGCAAGGACTGGGAGTGCAAACCCTAACGTCAAGATTCTCGTGGGAATCCCGGCAAACACAGGCGCCGGAGCAGGCTATACTAGCGGCAACGTCTTGCAGGCAGCGCTTGCTTACAGTCAGGGCTTCGGCAGCTTTGGGGGTGTGATGATGTGGGATATGAGCCAGCTATACCAGAACCCGGGTTTCCAAGGGGAGGTCGTGCGGTATCTCGGCCCAGGGGCTAGCCCTCCATCTACGACCACAGTGAGCACAAGCACAGCGCCTCCCAGTACGTCCAACACGGCGCCTTCTAGTACGTCCAGCACAGCGCCTTCTAGTACGTCTAGCACAGCTCCGGGAACGGGTCTGCCAGTTCCAGAGTGGGGGCAATGCGGCGGTATAGGATATACAGGGCCCACGAATTGCGCAAGTCCATTGTCGTGTCTTTGTCTAAGCACTTGGTGGTGTCACTGCGTCAACTCTCCGGCGACCACAATGGAGACAGTGGTTGCCAGATCTACTATCAGGGACCTTACTACGACCTCTGGGAAGTCGCCAACGGCAGCTGCGATTGAGACTGGTAGACCGGTTCCAGAGTGGGCCCAGTGTGGTGGCATAGGATACACCGGATCGACCAACTGTGCCAGCCCTTTATTTTGTGCCTGCAACAGCCAGTGGTGGTGTCAATGCAAGCGCAGTGCTGCAGGTGATGGTTCTTCATCCCCGGCAGAAGATTCCAATGAGAGGACAGTGGCGCAGTGGGGACAATGTGGAGGGATTGGATACAAGGGCCCGACAACTTGTGCCAATCCATACGCATGCACTTGCAACAGCGAATGGTGGTGCCACTGTCAGTAGGCATCGGCTGCTCTTGTCGGCCTTGGGGCTAGAGCTCCCGAGGGCACTACTTACTTCGGACACGAGTGATATATCTCTTACTAATTGATGGCAAAAGGACGGCGCACCAGGGCATTGGTGGTTCATTTTCTTGGTTTGAACATAACCTAGATCTCTCTAATGTGTCACTCAGATCAGACAGACGAATTCATCACACGCTCTTATGACGTTACAAACAGCTGTGAGAGATGACAGTCAAGAAGATGTTGGAACACTACGGGTAGCTGGGGGCCGGGGCGTTTCATCCTAGTACATTGTCTCTGGGCCTCTGGCACCAGAAATTCATCGTGGTGTTTGCCGAGCTTCTACTGCGGAGTACTACTTCCTATTTCCGCACTTTATCACATTTGTGCACGTGATAACTGAGTCGATGTAGTCTGGTCGAATCGCCACGAGCTTAAAAGTCGGTCATAACCTTTTCGTCGCAACGACTAATCTGGATGGGCTCAACAAAGGGCAAACTCGTAGCGAGACCGAAGAGTTTGGGCTGGAGTAAAGGCCGGGCCAAGCTTTGTGTCAAGTACGGACCAAGTTGAGACGATGAACTCTCTGCTCGGCAATGTGTGCCGTTGTGTGTAGATCATGAAGCATGCTAGAGCACATTTAAACATGGCGCGGTGCTATGATGCCAGTATCCTGGGACTCATCCGTCCTTGTTCGGGCCAGGGGTTGTCTCGGACAGGCAATTCTGGAACCTAGCGCGGCATGACAGCCCACCTTGCACGTCTCATTGGCCCTGCAGCAGGCTCTTGGACAGGGAGCGAGCTGGTGCCCGCCTTGGGCGAGTCACTTGAGACGATTGCAGGTGATGCCTCCTCTCAAGAAACCCACTTTGATTGTGTTTTGGGTACGCTCAGAGAAGGGTTTGGCGCCGTCGCAGCCGGCGTAAGTCGACTGACTTGAGTGTCGCGACACGGACCCCCCGGCACCATCTCCGACAAGCTGCAGTTATGTGTGCATGTAGCCCTGTCTTTCCCAACCACCCGGCTAGATCAGTTCGGATGCCTATATACCCCAGACTTGGCACTTTTCCGCTCCCCTTTCCCTCTGGTGCCTACTTTTGTTGTACCGCTGGCTGGTAGTGATCGTCCGTGTCATTCATTTTAATTCCCTATTGTTTTATATAATTGTATTTATTTCGCAGTGCCAGTTTCCTATAGGCTGACATGAACAGCAAAACGAAACAATACGACACGGTCTGGAGCGCCGATGACCCTGACCAGGAGGAATTCCTGTCCGAGACAGACGTCGAGGAGGGCCACGAGAAACAATGGCAATCAGATGAGAAGCCTGGTAGACGGTGGGGCAGGACTCAAAAGTCAACACGATCAACTCTAGGGGCCTATAGCTGGCTGATCGACAAGGCCTTATTACTTGTTATTATCGTGTTGTTAGTTCTGCTGCTCCTACGTCGGCCAGCACAGCAACTGGAAGGGAGGCAGATCGGAGGCGACTACACGGGCGCAGGCCCAGAATGTCAGTGACCCTATCCTCTCAGACGCACTGCACAGCGTGCGCGCACATGACGTTGATACGGCCCCGCCTGACCCAACCAAATGAACAGTCCCTGCAAGAATCGTAAAGTGGAATGCAGACGAATCGTTTGTGCCTCCCAACGCATCGGAATGGTTCTCGGACGCGCTGTTGGGAAGATGGAACACGATGATGCCAGCTGGAGCCGCACTACGCTCGGCGGAGGAGGTCTTCCACACGACATCGATGACACATTCGCTGCATTGCCTGGTGAGCCCGGTCCCTGGCCCCAATTCTCCGGCGGCCCAGAAAAACTGACAGCTTCTCCGCCATTGGCCAGTTCATGATGGGCCGCATATTCTCTGCGTTGTCTGGCAACATATCCGGCGTCCTACCTGACGACTATTTCACGCATTACATGCACTGCGTCGACTATCTTCGTCAGGCAGTCATGTGCAACGGAGATATGGCTATGGAGCCGCATCTGCCCACAGACGGCCCAGACAATGGCCCACTGGACGGGGGTTGGAATGGCATGCACGGTACGGGGCTCTTCTTTCTGCGTCGGCGCTGGTCGGCGGCTACTATCCTATTGATCTAATTTTCTCGGGATGCAGTGTGCAAAGACTA
Organism: Diaporthe citriasiana; assembly: GCA_014872975.1. Classification (NCBI taxonomy): domain Eukaryota; kingdom Fungi; phylum Ascomycota; class Sordariomycetes; order Diaporthales; family Diaporthaceae; genus Diaporthe; species Diaporthe citriasiana. The sequence continues at coordinate 58,269 of JADAZS010000112.1, read as the reverse complement.
CTCACAAGTCATTGATTATCTCGAAGGTTTGTGAACCCCCATGCCCGCCTGAATAGCATCAATTTTAACTTGAGGATGCTGAACATTCGCAGGACAAATCGTGGATGGGGTGCGTGTGGTGCTGCCAATTGACGACTGAAGAACAAAGACGGGAAAATAATTGGACCCTCGCGTCTTGAAACAGTTGCTGGCAGCGCTGGCAGCGTCCTCCCGGGATTAAGGCTGTCATATGATGGGTTTAAGAGAACCTCTCATACGATGTTGAGTCACCAGCGCAGCAGCACGGCGGGAATGGAGCTGCGGTCTGGAGAGGAGGTTCGCGGGATAATGGCAGGCTAGCAAAAGACCAGCCCACAATATCGTTGGACCCATACAGTAGCATTCGAGCACTTCCAACTCACCCGTGGGGCATCTTGATTGCCCGCACATGCAGTGTCGATCAGAGCTCGGACATTCATCCGGAGTATAGCCCATTCTCTAGTGATGGTTCTTGCGTGTTGATTGCCGTTCTCGGAACCAAGGTGTATACCAAGGTGTATGTAGGTATGTATGTCTTTGCTGTTGAGAGAGGCATTCGGAGATACCGATGTGGCTAATATCATGCATTGATATGTTGGGGGGGGGGGGTTTGTCATGAATTTTCCAGCGGAAGCATGGGCCCATCACCGATCGCCAGGGCGGCTTGTTCGGGTTATGTTTTGAGTTCGAGCCCTCGAGTCGCTACGAATCGTGGCACAGCCCACCACGACGAGCATTGCCATCTCATTAGCGTTCGGGAAGGGAGCCATTCGAGGCCAAGGTGCCAACCACTGCAGCAGCAGCGCATTGATAGCCGCCGCAGCCAGGAAAGTCGACGTTGGCAGCCCATCCCGCCGCCCCACCAGTTCGCCTCGAAGGAAGGAGAGATATGTAGTGATGGATATGTAGTGATGCGTCTCGTGCATGTTACGTGGGGGCCCACGTCCCCCCCGCCGAGCCCCGTCTGATCGCAGGACCCAATGGACGTCGAGACGGGTGAGGCGTGGATGGGGCAGCAAGTTGCAAGCTGCAACCCAGCTGTCAAGGCGGCGGGCGTTGCTCGAGGACCAAGCCCTTCCCGCTGTTAGTAAAGAGGGTGATGCGCGATCATGAGGACATCAGTTGTCGGTGAGTTTCCGTGGGCCTTCTGGTTCGTCTTTCCATTCGCCTTGATCCTGCACCAAGTGGGGAATTACGATAGGTTTTTGCAGGGGGCCCTGCCTGTTGTAGCAGGGGTTTTATCTTTGATCGATGGAGGCTCAACGACTTGCAGATGGCTGCTAGTCCTATGAGCGGTGAGCACGTTTTGGCGCGTCTATGCTTGTCTATGTCGCGATGTCTGCTTTTGCTGCATCCGAGCTTACCAGTTTCCTGCCCCAGAGGTGCCGGCTTGCCATGAGCATCAGCTGATGTGTGTTTTGTACTGGAAGAATACATAAATCTGATGCATCTTGCTCTGTCTCACATGACTGCCCCGGTCCGGCCTGCTTCTCCCTTGTGTAAATCGTCGAAATCTTCCAGGAGTTCTAGACTTTGAAAAGACATTTTCCCTGAGCCCATTCTCCTGCCCTTGCTTGACGTTGTTTTCCGAGGAGGGCATTCGGTCCCTTATCCTGCTACCAACAACATGGCTCAGATACAAAGAAGAAACACCGATATAGGTGACAATGTCCGCGAGAAACAAGAGCGACGGAAGTCCGGAATCTTTTCCTTCACTCGGTCATTCAAAAAGTACGCATCTGCCTTCGGGTATTTTTCTTTCCTGTTTCCGGCCGTCATGGATTTCTTGGGTTCCCCTATTTCCTCCTTCTGCGAAGTGCCAAATCCATCCTCAAATGGCAACATGCAGCCGGCGAAGCTCGCCACTGCCCACGTTGAGCTGGAACGTCTCCCTCTCAATGCATCATTTGCACCACAAAGTTGAAGGTGGAACTGAGACATTGGCCTCGACACGGCTCTCATGTTTTTCTGCCATGTTCACGGAGCTCTGCGGTCTTTGGCATTGCTATGGGGCTTGTCGGAGGCGGATTCTACGTTCCAGCGGAGCAAGCATTCTCATACAGATGCAGTGAGCCCTTGTCTTTAGCAGATGTCAAGCTCGGCGCTTTACCAAGCCGCCGCCGCCTCGTGAAGTCTCGCCCTTCCACACATGACTTTCAAGGAGAGCTGGGCCACGATGCACCCATGCCTTACGAAGTGCAGCGCAAAAGACGCGCTTCTTTGCCCTTATCTAGCAATCCGCCGTTCCCAACAATTCCGATGCGGGTCTCTTCCCTTGGGTACTTTCCACTATTTCACATGAGGATGGATTTCATTATATACCATGAAATCAGACACGCTGACTTTGGTTGCTCAGGTCCTCTACAGACGCTGGAAAGGGTGACACAACGTCGTCACCAACGACACCGCCACTTGAGCCGGTGCTGAAGAAGACAAATTCTTCTCGCAGTATACCTGCTGCCACACAGACATCTGAAGTCACAGCCGAGGCAGAACGCCCCTTGGGCTCCTCGCCCCCTCGACCCCATACCGCTTCGTCCACTGAAGCGCTCCAGAGGCTGGCAACCGGGGGCACCAAGTCATCTTCTGGTGAGCCACTGGAGAATTCAGAAGGTCTTCCGACACCTCCCGACACCCCAGGTCCTTCAGCAAAACCAACTGCCACATTAGAAGGCGCCCAGGACACAAGCAATACAAACACCAACGGAGACGTGACAGAGGATTCGGCTCCCGAATCAACAGTTCCTACGTCAATAGACGAGTCTGGAGAGTCTTCATCGCCTGAGCCTGACAAGAAGGTTTTGTATCACGAAGATGCCGACCTCCATATCAGAGTCCAAGAAAGGGATGGCACAAACGCGGTCTACTCTGTCCGTTCCAGCAGCTTGGAGAGCGTGTCTCGTATCTGGAAAGAGGAGCTTTCGTCACAGACACACAAAACATACCAGTCTATCGACCCTGCGTACGGTCTGGATGTGATCTTCTCCATTGCCCACTATAGGTTCCACGATGTCCCCAGCATCCCAAGTATCGGCAACTTGTACGATGTTGCTCTCGTGGCCGAGAAATTCCAGGCTATCCATCTCTTGGTGCCCTTCATCAAGGGATGGATTTCAGGACTCCCGAGCCAGATCACGATTCCTGGAGCCGCAGTGGATGAGGACAAAACGCTGGTCACAGGATGGTTGCTTGGACAGGCCGAGTGGTTCTCTAAGATCCTGTCCAACTGTGCATACAACGCGCACATCGGGGCTGACGGTCAGCTCCTGGATTCCGAAGGCAAGCCATGGGGTGACCAACCCGTATCGGACGATGTGGTTGAGATCATCGCCGCCACGCGCCTGGCTGCGATCGAGAACATCATCAAGGCGGTGAGCGAGCCCGTCCAGAAGCTCTTGAACCCCCAGTACTACCCTGACGAGGACATCCGGTACTGCCACGCCCCTGAGGACGACGCCGCCCGCGAGGACTGCGAGCAGCTGCAGCTTGGTTCGGCCATCATGGGCCTCACCAAGGCCAAGTTGTGGCCTCCTCCTGAGCCCACGCGGATCAACGTCAGCCCCGTGCAGCTGGCCAACGCCTATGGCGACGTGCGCATCAGGCGCCACCAGGAGCCCGGTCTGCGCTTCAGAGAGGGTGAGTCCGTTGATGAAGACAACCATGCCAAGTGCGGGTTCGGACATCGAGAGGAGATCGAGAGCATCCTGGCCACGCCTGCCCATTTGTCCACGAGCGTAGTCAAGGAGCTGTATGTAAGGGCCAAGAGGTCCGGAGCCTTCAACGAAAACCTCTTTGAGGACATGAAGCACTTCGTCAACGAGGACTTTGGTATTGCCGTCGATGGGGATCTCAAGAAGAACGCTGCGGAGTACAAGCAGACTGCCGTCGCCGCCTTTCCAAGAGGGACGGATTCTGAAGCCCAAACCAAAGGTTGGTAGACATTGCAACCAGATATTTCATGGTCAAAAGCTAATTCAAGCATAGATAGTAAGTCTGATGAGGAGGTAGAGGACTGTGGAGACAGGGCCAACGAGTAGGGGTTTGAATCACTGGAGTTGAGTTTCTAAAAGCATTGGAAAGAGATCATGTGTTATGTTGTATGATACCAAATTTCTTAGTGTAATGTTCTGCCATAAACCGCCTGTGGTCTAGTAGCAGTCATCGTGGTGCTTGGATTGTCTCCTTCTGAGAAGCTGCACGTGGTGAAGACTACGGGTGAAGCAATTTTGAGAAAGAGGTTCTTGCCCTAAAATTCAAAAGAATTCTCTCGTTACCATTGCCGGCCGGTTAACACAAAGACATATCGCCCCGCCGTCGCTCCTCATCGCTATCCGTTGTGCCGAGTGGCATCTGAACGGATCCATACTGGCTATTTCAAGTCTTTTTGTGGCCGGTAAATCGCATGTTTTGTGCGTGGCTCGGATCCAGGCTGGGCAGCATGACACAATTATAATTTCAACATCAGTCTCTTGATGAGCAGATAGATATCTGTGTCAGCCTGCAAAAACAGCACTAGAAACGTGGACCACATACGTAAGCGAGATCGTGGGCGTCAGGATCGGTTCTCATATAGTGCTATGTGGGATGAGGCCATCCCATTACAAGCTGTCACACAGGTGTTTTTCCCAAAAGAAGCGGTAAAATATATGGTCCCTTGTAGGACATCATGACGTGCAAGATCATGTCCTACGAGAAAAGAGGAAGTCCCACACGGAGGTTTCACAACATGTAGATGATTGCCTTGAAACACATGATCCTATGGAATATGAGCCTGCTGCAAGAAATTAAGCAGGAAGGTATCCTATAAAAAGCTTTTTCACAATTGCTTATTTCCTTTCACATGATCCATCTGCTTTTCTGCAAGGCTGAAAAATGCAATGATGCTGGACTATTACCTTATAGGAGCTGCCAGCTGCACCTGCTCTTTCGGTACTACCACTGGTAGAATTGAAATTTAGGTTTACTTCTCGTCCTCTCTTAGATTAAAATATTTTCTGCTAGCCATCCAGACAAAATTTGCGCGACAGCGATATGACACGGCAACCTACATGCCTCATGCAGCTATAAGAGCTAGTATGTGGAGGTAAGCTGTAATAGATATTATTACCACAAACCATTCATGGGGTACCTAGGTAAATGCTTTGAGTTGCGGCGGAGCTCTCAGTAAATAGAGTCCACACACAGGCTCAGGCATTCCACATAGATTCTCAGCCGCCAATCATGTCAGCCTCCATGGCAGGTGCTTTCAAATGTTGTGCCTGTGCAGGCGAGTTCGATCAGGTGTTTGTTTGTCATATTATCACACAAAAGCCAGTAATGGTGGATTGAACAACTGCGATCCATACATTTCATGACAATCATTTTAAGATCCATTCCCAAATGCAATGGCTTTGTGTCAACAGAAAATAAGCCATTTAAAATAGACCGTTGGCAACCCCTCTTTCTGTCCCATGTCTACCAATTGCATCAGGTTCCTGCAATGCTACCTATAATCTTACTTTGGTGTATCACTACCACTATTAGCCGGGCAGCAACCAGGGTCCAGTGCATCACTACCTTACTCTCTCTGGTCTTAGTAAGGCTTCCGTTTGTATGACCCAAGCTTCGTACCTGCCCGCTCCGTTGCTACGTCTCTGCTGAATATTTGTCCATCATATGCGGAATCAAAATTCTTGATTCATTGCGTTCTGAATGCTGTCGTGCAACCAGTCATACGTTATGTTTAGCAACGGAGATTTTGTTTGCGCCGCAGCAATGCTGCTACTGCTGAAGCCTCGAAATGTGCTCGCTGTCCCGGACCCGTGGGAAGCTTTCAACGCGTCTTTGAACGGGCGATTTCAGTATCAGGTTCCTCTTGCTTTGCCGTGTTTCAGCAAGTACAATGGAGCTCCCAACGCCATGGACCAGCCACTTTGTTCCCAAATTCGCGAAAATTATACCTTGCAAACGACGCTTGTCTGTGCTTTCCCGGATGATCAATGCTTGTTGGACAACACGGCGAGTCCGGCTTCATTGCCGACCTCGAACAGCTCCTGTAACCAAGGCAATCTGGGCTCCTACATCCTCGAGGTGCAAGATGAGACGGACATTATTGCTGCGTTCGACTTGGCTCGTCAGTACAGATCCCCCCTCTCAATTAAGAACACCGGCCACGACTACATGACACGCAATAGCCGAAAGGGTTTGCTTACTCTCTGGGTCCATAACCTGCGGAGTATGAATTACCATGAGTCGTTCATCCCCGATGGATGTCATGCGGAAGATACTCATCACGTCTATGGCACAACTCTCACTATCTGAACCGGGGCCAGCAGCGACGAAGCCATGGCCCTTGGCGACGGAGCACAATTCAACACTGCTCGTAGGGCCCTCTCCCACCGTTTCGGTGTGCGGAGGCTGGATCCTTGGCGCAGGACACAGCGTTTTATCGCCTGTCTACGGTTGAGGTATTGATCGAGTCGTTCAATTTACCATTGTGACCCCGGATGATATCATCCGGACAACAAAAGCTTGTCAGAACACCGATCTCTTTTGGGCTTTGAGAGGCGGCGGTGGCGGGACGTTTGGAGTGGTCCTCGATGCCACGCCGCATCGTGTCGAGCCTGTCTTGCCGGTCGCTTTTGCTGATACGAGACCCCCCTCGAATACATCACAGGAGATCGCTCTGGATTGGATCACTCTCCAGGCTCAGCATGGGTTGTCCTTCGGCCGTCGAGGCTGGGGTGGTCACGCGGCCGGGACGTACCTGACACACGTGAACCCAATGCCCGACATCGCGAATCTGGGCGATGGGGGAGCCGCGGCCAAAAATAGCATGAAGGTTGCGAGTGACTTCATGCTGTCAAATGGTGGCACCAGTGTGGTCGAAGTACTGCCGTCGTGGAACGAGGCATGGCAAAAGTATATAAAGCTCGCCGCACGGCCTGTTGCATCTATTCGGATCCTGGGCGGTCGCCTCTGGCCTCAGGCTATGTTCGAAACTGAAGACGGTATTCATGCTATCACGGGTTATGCCAGGGACCTGGCCCAATTCGGTGTCAGTCCTACAAGCGCTTACATCCCAACAGACATGCCATTCTTGGTTGAAGGAAGCGAGGCCGGATATGATACGAACACTTCTGCTAATCCTGTGTGTTATTCATCCCTGTGGATCTATGGGGGCCGTGCCGCAATGACATGGAACAGCACCTACGAGGAACGACTCCAGGCCGTGGTCAACTTGACGAAGTCATCAGAGTTGGCTGAGGAAGTCATTGGTCCTGAGGGAGGAGCATGTGTTCACGAGTCAGTGTGTTCACGAAAGACTGGCAAAAATCGTACTGGGGCACCAACTACGACCGACTGCTAGATCTTAAGAACAAATACGACCCGGACTCGCTGCTTCACTGCTGGAAGTGTGTAGGATTCAAGGAAGAGAGTATCAGCAGCGAGGATTTCAATTGCCAAGGGAGGCTGCAGATGGATTCGGAAGACGTATTAACTAGGCAGTACACTTTGGAAGCTTGAGCTGCGGTCTAGAATACCGTTGAGAGACAACCACCTATGCATATCAATGCCGCAACGTAGCCACGTGCTCATAAAGTTCGCAAGTCAATAAAGGGTCCCTTGTGGCTGGCTTGCCTTCTACCAGGGTACACTATAGGGGATGATCGCTCAAGAGGTTACAGCATAGGAAGTTGGGCGGTGGGCCACTACCGGGTGATTGTTGAATGTTGTGGCAGTGTAGCGGCCACCCTCATAAAGCTCGTTCTTAACTAGGTAGTATCAGAGCCTGGATACATGCTATCGAGTCACTTTGTCTCCTAGACAGATCTCGGTGCCGCATTCTTTGTTGGCACTGCAATACCTACCTGAGAGAAGCTGCATGTGGATCGCGATGAGCCTTGCATGGGACAGGCGAATCTCCGCTGCACGACACGTAATTTTCTAGCGCCATTGAAACGGAAACATGCTCCTGAATCAACTCGGAGGCCAGGAGACCGCTCGGGCCCCACGCCATGAGAAGTGAAGATATCGGAGTCGGAGAAGATGCACGGAGGCTTCAGGATAGCGTCGTGGTCAGGACTGTGTCCAGCATTATTATGGACCTCATTTGGAGCAAGAGTCTATGACAGGTCATCTAATTGAGTGGAGTCTGGAGGTTATGTCAAAAATGGTGAGTTTGTCGGCATGGCGTGTCTATAACAAAGCCGATGACCATTCCTGTCCATTCTCCTGCCGCCATTGCCGGCCATAAATGTGAAATCCGGTAGGAATCGTCATGTCGTCCACTCTCGGTGGCTGGCAACATACACAGTACCAAAGCATGATTGATTGCAAAAACAAAAAAAAAAGGACCACAGAAGGTGTTTGACTCGTGAGCATGCCACCATGCCCGGGCACGACCCGCTCGATCTCCGCGTTTGAGACTATATAGTGAGTATTGTCCGTCCCATGTCGAAAGTCAGATGCAACTTGATTCCGCACAGCCGACCCCGCTCTGCTCCCATTAGCATCTTATGATGCGCTGATGGTAGGTATTGTGATGTCGTTATCTGAACCCACACGGCACTTGGCGATCTGCGGGTCGCCGTCCGCGGTTCCGATCTGCAAGGTCAATGGCAGCCAGTGCAGCCGGTAAGACAAGGACAAGCGAACAGGAGATTTGACGAACCGGCACAACTCCCCTAGCACAACCCCCCTAGGGATTCCATTTAACTTGTTTTGGATGGTTCGAGGTGGCCGAGGCTTGACAATCCCTCGAGATCGGTATTTGGAAAACCCACAGCATCCGGGTCTTCGAACGGGATGGCCACGTTCCAGGCTTTGGCACCGGTCGTGAGCTAGCCCAGGTATCTATTTGTAGCCGGATGTTCGGCGTGGGCGAGGAATCCAGGAACTCAGGGACTACTGCAACCTAAAAGAAGCACCAAAACATATTCAAAGCGCCACTGGCGCCTCTGCCTTCATCAGTCGCCAGTCCCGCCTCCAAACGCACGTGGCAGAGGCTCCCGGGCCGTCAGAAATCAGCAAAACAGCGTGGCCGCTGCAAGCCACAGACGTCCGGGCGCAGGAACCAGTTCCCAACTCCACCTCGTGATGCGCTTCCACAGTCCCAAAGCAGTTACCGTCCCCGCACGGCTGCGCTCCCGCAAAGCTGTAGCGCCAGGGGGGGGGGGGCGGATTGTGGATGCTAGTCAAGCGCAGCTCTCAAAAAAAAAAAGAGAGTTATCTTAAGTCAAGAAGGGGCCTGATTCATGATTCCAAGGTTCGGCACGAACCCAGCTCCTGTCCTTTTCCTCAATATTTGGACACCCCAGCCTGCTGCTGCCCGAGCTGTAAAGTTTCCGGTGCACGTATCCGACCAAGATGTCGGTATGGGAAAGCAATGACCTTGGTCTCGTGGCGATGAGGACCACATGGGCACTTTTCGGGGTCACGGCAGGTGAGTTTCCTCTCTAAGTACGATTGAGAAAAACCTGTGATCCAGAAATAGCTGACGGGTCATGAACAAAGTGGTGTTTGCGCTGCGGGTCTACTGTCGTCTGCGATACACACCAAGACTCGGCGGAGGTCTCTACGTCGATGATTTTATCACAGGCGGCTGCCTCCTGATGCTGCTAATCTTTTGCATCTTGCTCTCCGTTGCAGTCCAGTACGGTGTTGGGAAGCACTATGTGACCTTATCCGACCGCACCAAAGTCCAAGCTGGGATGTGGAATGCAATCCTCAGCGGCTTAACACCCTGGATGTGTACCTTGCCCAAGTTTGCAATCATCACGACGCTCAAACGGATTCTAAACTACGGAACAAAAACGACAATCCTACTGTGGGGTCTGGCCTTGACATCGCAAGCGAGCGTCGTCGCACTGACGGCCTGGGGCTTTGCCCAGTGCAGACCAACGCCTTTCCAGTGGGACAGGAGCGTTGCGGGAGGAACTTGCTCGGATCCAAAAATTTATGTCAATCTGTCCTTTTTCGTCTACTCGTACTCAACCGCGCTTGATGTATTCTTCGCGCTGTATCCGGTCCCGTTCGTGATGAGGCTCAGCATGCCGCTGAAAACTCGCATCGGTGTTGCGGCGTCGTTGAGTCTGAGCTGGGTGGGCTTTGCGATTTCGATTTACAAATTCTCAATATTCCACAAGATCGGTTCACTTCTGGCAACAGACCCATCGTGTAAGTTGTTCCTCCTCGATATGTTTCTGTCTTTGGCCAGGTCTGGCTGACGCACATTAAACGCAGTTCCTCTAGTCTACCTCTGCATGACCCACGCTGCAGAGGGCTCATTTCTCATGATATCGACTTCTCTCGCCACTCTCCGCCCATTATTCAGGTCGATGAAGCGCCACGTCTCGACCGTTGCAGGGAACAGTAATGAACCTTCGAAACGGAGAACTGTTGGGCACTCTCGGGTATTTCACTCCACTAGTCTCTCGCACGTCGATTGCATTATTACCTCACGAAGCAATGCTGAGTGGGTTCCTCTTGACAACCATAATGGAAAGGACATAGAAGCGAAAAGAGACATCATGGTCCAAAAGACGATCGAGGTCTCTGTATCGAACCAGAGTTTGTCATGCGAGACTTCTCAGAGTCATTCACCCGTCGATCGTGACCCACGTTACTCAATATAAGCAAGAAATGTCGCAATAGATCAGGTTAATGTAAATAATCAATAAACATAAAGTCGACATGTGTAGAGAAGAAAAGTAGTGACAAGTGAAGTTCGCGGATGCTGTGATTTGTTGGGCCACTCGAAAATGCATTTCTCACCGCTGTGACTAGACTCGCTTTTCCCTCGTTGATGACCAACAAAACCGGGCGCGAAATGATGACAGTGACTTACGGAGTGGGAAAGCTTACACATGTCACCCAATTCTGCAGAATCATCAGTGATTCATGTCAGAGCGGAGCACCGCGAGCTACGCAGGTGCGTGTGCTCATGTCGCATATAATTTTCACAGAAGTCTGTAAGTTCACAAAAGTCGCCATGTGATTGGCACATTTACATGAGCAAGAGCAGGTCAGTAATGAGACGTGACCACGACTCTTACAGCACATCTGTCACGAAGGACTGACTTCCATTTGCTAACTTGATTGATACCGCCCACAATTACTTGAGAGTGCTCCCCGAGCTACTTGAATATTAACCCTACTGGACTTCGAGCGTGATCTCGCCCGTCTTCAAGCCATCCGCCTGAGCGGTAACAGTGATCATTCCAGAAGATCCTGCCGGCGCACGCACGATTGCAAGCGCGAGACCCCTGAAAGCATTCCGCTCCTTGGATGGGAACGGGGTGAAATCCGTTGGGTCGCCATTGTCAGTCGACACGATCTCGCCCCCTGTGACGGAGAAGGTAATGGCAGGTTCGGCAGTGTGCACCACGTCGCCGTTGTCGTCGCTCACGGCGACACTCACGAAGGACAGATCGCTGCCGTCGGCGGCGATGGTCGTGCGATTCTGGTAAGTCGACAGGAGTAGTTGTGTGGCCTCTCCGGTCGTCCGCACTGTGGCCTCTGCCCACTCCTCCCCATCCTTGTAAGTCTTGACGTGAACCTCTCCAGGCTGGTAGGTCACGTCGTCCCACCGGAAACGATAGCCCGCCTTCGTCTGGCGGCCTTGGGACTCACCGTTTACGAATAGCTCAGCTTCATCCCCGGAGGAAAAGACGTGGACGGGAGTGACCTCGCCAACACGGTCCGGCCAGTTCCAGTGAGGGAGGATGTGAGCATTTCGAACTGTCGGGTTCCACCGTGATTGGTACAAGTAGAAGCGATCCTTGGGGAAACCGGCCAAGTCGATGATTCCGAAGTAGCTGCTGCGAGACTGTCCATCATAGGGTGTTGGCTCACCGATGTAGTCCCAGCCCGTCCAGACAAACTCTCCGGCAACATACGGGAACTGGTCCTGTGCATCAAACACCTTATCTGGTGAAGCGCCCCACGGGACAGCATACAGCTCGTAAGCACTGACCTGGCGGGTTTCTGGGTCGGCGCCGGTACCATTGGCGAGGACGATGGTGCTGTTGGCCGGGGTCACCGGGAACAGGTATGTTCCTCTCGAGCTAACAGCCGAGGAGCTTTCCGTGCTGAAGATCAGCTTGTCGGGGAACTCCCCACGGAAGTTCTCGAATGTCGGGCCGCCGTTGCCCTTGCCTTCACCTTGGTAGTTCAGGCCGATGAGGTCCACGACCGAGACGAAGGGGGTTTCGGGGCCCGCGTTGTTCATGCCCACCGAGGACTGACGCGTCGAGTCCTCTTCCCTGACAATGTCAGCGAGACGCTGAGCTGCTGCGGCACCGGCGGCACCCTCCTCCTGCTCGGCAATCTCGTTACCGTAGCTCCATGCCCAAATGGAGGGATGGTTCCGGTCACGACGGACAAAGGCGCGCAGGTCTGGCTCCGACCAGTCTTCCCACAGACTCGCGAAATCGTTCTCCGTCTTGTGGCTTGCCCAGGTATCAAAGATCTCGTCGAGGACAACAATGCCCAAGCTGTCAGCGAGATCAAGAATCTCGGGTGCCGGCGGGTTATGCGATGTCCTGATAGCATTCGAACCCATGTCCTGAAGGAGTTGCAGTTGTCTCTCAGCAGCGACGAGATTGAATGCAGCCCCGATCGAGCCGAGGTCATGATGCTGGCATACGCCCTGCAGGTAGATGCGCTCTCCGTTGATGCGCAGCCCATCGCCGGCGTAGCTGACAGAGCGGACACCGAACCGAGTCTCGTACGTGTCAATTTCTTGACCCTCTGCGTACAGGCGCGTAATGGCAACATGGAGAGTTGGCTCCTGGGATGGTCGAGGGCCCCACAGCTTCGGGTTCTCCAGGGTAATGGAGCCATTTGTTGACTCGATACTGCCAGCCCCGACGCTGACGGTTGTGTTGGGAAACTGACCGACCTTGTCCCCGGCCTGTCCTGTGGCCGAGTCCAAGACGTGGACGTCTGTGACGACTTGGACATCTGACGCGTCACCGCTAGTTGCGGCGTTCTCGACTCGAACGGTGAGATCCAGGGTGGCCGACTCAGCAGAGACATCCTTTGAGGTGATGTAGGTGCCCCATTGGCCGACATGGACAGTGTTGACCTTGGTGAGCCAGACGTTGCGGTAGATACCGGCGCCAGGATACCAGCGAGATGAGTCGAGCTCCTGGTCAAGGCGTATGGCAAGCTGGTTCTCCCCGGACTGGACATAAGGGCTCAGGTCCAGACGGAAAGAAGCGTACCCGTAGGGCCAACCACCGACGAGCTGCCCATTCAGCCAGACTGTGGCGTAGGACATTGCGCCGTCGACCTCTAGGTAGATTGTCTTGTCCTCGTCGGCGGATGTGATGTCTATTGTCCGACGGTACCAGCCGATTCCCTGGATTGGCAGACGGCCCATGTTGCCACCGACTGGCGGGTCGGAGCCCTCGTAGAACGGTCCCTTGACGGCCCAGTCATGTGGTAGGTTCAAGGCCTCCCAAGCGCTGTCATCGAAGGAGGGCTGGGCATATGTGACATTGCTTGGTCGCCCGGTGGGTGGCTGGGTGTGAAGGTCTGGGTCGCTGATGAAATTGTTGGCGGCCGGCAAGATCCACGGCTTCAGCTGGTCATAACTGAGACCGTCAGGATTGCTCTCGAAGCGCTTGAAGCGCCAGTCCGCATTGATGCTGAGGCGCTCGCGAACCAGATCTGGAGGGGCATCCTGGCGGCGGGTGGTGACGCTTCGTGCTTGGGCGGACGAGTGGCCGAGAGCTGCAAGACAAATTAGGGCGAGCCTGAGCGCCTTGTGTGGCACAGTCAAGAAAGCCATCTTTGGTGACAGCACTGGTGGTCGAGGCCAATGGAAGCAGGCACTTGCCAGGCATTTCTGCGGAACAGCCTCTCTCCCTCTCTCTCTCTTTCTCTCCCTCCCTTTATAGCTTACCTGACGAGGCATTCGCCTCTACATCGCGTCTGCTCGTCCACACATTGCCCATGACGGCGGCGCACTGGGAGGATGGGCGCGCCCCCGCTTCTTGTGAAATCACTTGGTGTTCGTTATTGGAGCGCTAGTAGTCGGCGACTTGGCATCCATTGACCAAGCCCAAGATCATCATAACAGCCTGATCGCACGAGATGAGGTCCAGGTTGAAGCAGCCAGACGGCACAGGCCGGCCAACAAGACGAGTGGAGCAGCGGCCCGCGCTGCCCCGAGGGAAACCTGGGGTAGGGCCACCAGGGCCCATCCCTTGTCAGTCACAGCAGCAGCTCCCGCAGCCTCCCCCCCCCCCAACCCAAAAAAAAAAACCCGATGCTCCCTAGCTCCATTTTTACAACCTCTTTTGCTACAAAAAAGAAGTCCGTTTCTTCAAGAGATTCGAAGATAATCAATCTCAATTGTGCAAATGCACAGGTGGCCCAGTACCCGGTGATTTCCATCACTCAGCTATGCGGACGTAGGAAGTCAACGAGTCGCCCAGGGCATGTTGGGGCATTTGGTGGAAATTCTACGTCACCACGATGACCGACAAGAAATGGCTGGCTAACTTATACGACATGGGCTCTTGGCTTTACAACATGCCGAGCATGGTGTGGATTCACAGACGGGAATATGCCCGCTCCGGACTAGATAGCACAACATTGAATGCCCCATAGCTCTTTTGACGTGCAGTTGAAGTCCTCATTGGCTTTTCGGTAATTGGCAGAAATCCAGTGCGGACACCAATGTGATCGAGTCCAAAACTGCCCACGGACTGTGGAATGTTGAATGAGAATCCCCAATACAACACAGCATCCTGCATAAGTCATGTCATTAATCACCCTAAGAGTGCATAGATGGAATATTATGTGATCAAATATCACACGAATCTGGAAGGAATTGTGAAGTCTATGACATCGTATGTCTCAGAAGTCTGCGCTGACTGCCCTCATGAAGCTCTCCCAAGGTGCATGATTGGCAGTGGGACTGTCATGAGCCCAAGACGGTTCATTAACAGTCAAGCCCCTTTTCTTTGTATACGGGTTCCACAGCCACCTCCACTGCCACTACTGCTCAAACCTACGCTACCCCGCGGTCCCAGAATCCCACTTGATTCCAATGAATATATTCCAAGCTGTTATGAACACCCTCTGTAACAATACTCCTTGATTTTATATTCTCTTTCGTTATTGACAGATGCTGCAGATACTCATGCTGGTGTTAGAACTAGTAGAAAGTACAAATCCTAGGTAATGCGGCTCACCTCGTCCAGAACTAGGTGGTTCTCAGCCACGGCTTGATTGGATCGCGGCAGGAGACCATCCAATCGCTCATGTCTCTGACAAAAGAGCACAACCTCTTCATCATCGATGTCGCGCCTCATGTCGCGCAAGTACTTGGAAGCACTTTCAACCAAACGGATTCAGTCCGGCTTCCGCAACACGCCCTGCCATTTTCCTCGTTAAATTTGTATCGATAAAGGATAGTGTTGGTCTGGCTTGGGTAATAGCAATTGCTTCAAATTGGTCTTCATTCGTTGGTTCTTGATTGGTTGATTGATTGGTTGCCGCGAGGAATCGTCGTCGGCTTGGATCTTCGTGATGATCACGTTTGTGATAGTGATGGTCGTCGAATTGCCCACTCAAGGGATCGATCGCTTGTGCGTAAGATGGTTAACAATAGATAATGATACGTTGACCTTGCCGCTCTGTGATTGCCTGAGCAATCACTGATCAGTGTTGGTCTGGCTTGGGTAATAGCAATTGCTTCAAATTGGTCTTCATTCGTTGGTTCTTGTGTCTCTCTTCTGTAGGAGGGAAGAAGGGGCCGAAGGCGCGTAGCGCGTACGGCCTTATATCCTCCCCACGGCAACGGTAAAGTGAAGCTATCTACAGTGAATGTTGCTTATCTAATAAGGCACCCTCGCCACAGATAGTGTTAGGTTTGAACTCCATGCTGCACTCTCTCCATTGGTCTCGAATGCGAAAGAGCGGCTGAACTTTGTCCCGGCTGCCTCGCCCGATTTTGATGCTCGTGGCTTCATTCCTCCTGCAGTAGCCGTCGTTATATCTGGCACATAACGAGGTACTTTGGGTAGAGGAACTGTACGCCTCCAGCGAGATTGAGCTTCCTCATTCTCGCCCTTTTGAGCAGGTCGAGGCCACGCTTCGCCTCCGCGGCAGACGCAATATGTGAAGTCTTGGCGGCGGAAAGCAGAAACCACCTTCTTTGTTGTGCCTCCTAGTGTAGTGGTAATTAACAGACATCGGAACAGGGCCTCCAATAATATGCTGGTAGGCGAGGTGGCCGGGGACCAATGCGATCAGAAATAAAATGACAAGCGTAATGGCAGGCTTGTTTTGCTGGGGCAAAAATATTTCACCGAATCCGTTTGGAAAAGTCACTGCGTACGTCGACAACAAGGCTAATCATCAAGTGGGCGGGCAGGACTGAAAGCAACGATCACAAGAGTAACGGCAAAGTGACATTGAGGGCGCTGTCCAATGTCTCTATTTTCTCGCGCAATTCGCCCTCTAAGTTGTAGCCATGGAAGCAGTAGTGTCTTTCACTGGAAGGAGCTTATGCTTTGACGACTATTGGTGGCTATTCTGTGTGTGCCATAAGCCAGCTCAATGTCAGGAGACATATCGTTGGGCCCGCAATTCTTTGCAAGATGCAAGTCTGTATGCTAATGACAACTAATCGAAACAAATCTTGACCAATGGACCAACTGGTCACGAACGCAGAGAAAAGAAGAATTAGACTTTTCTCCCATCTATTCAAATCACGGCGCTGTCAAGGTGTTCGTGAATCATTCCCAGCCAGTGATCCAACTCATCCTTCATTTTTTGGATTTTCTGGGCAAAATCTTTCAGCCCCTGAAATTTGAATTGGTTCAGCGCGACCGCTGGCTGTAATATGTCCTTTCGCGCATCAACCAGGTAGAACGACCTCTTAGCCATGTCGTTGACAATTTTATGGTGCAGGAAGGATTCGGCCATAATGCCCCTGTTAGTCATTGCCTCGAGCAGGAAGCGAATATGAGCATATTGTGCCATTAGGTCTATCGTGGCGTTATGAGACTGCATCACTGCGTTCGAGACGTCGCTCTTCGCCCTCGGTCTCAGGTAGATCAAATCTCGCGGGGCATGGCTGCCTTTACCTTGGGGTTCCGTTCCCACGATCACGGTCTTGAACTCCTCTTTGCGGCTTTTTAGGACGTGTTGGACTCGTCCCTCGAGGGAGCGGGTCAATTTAGCCTGAGAGAATTTACGAAGATCCTCGATAACTTTGGAAAGCTCCAGGCTCGGGGGGTCTTCAAATATAGCGAAGAGCCTCGTCAAGAGTGCGAGGTCGTCGACGGCCTTGCGTGTCTCCACACCACATACGATCCGTAAAACCTCGAAGAAGAAGGGTAAGATGGACCCCAATTGAAGCCGTCCGGCAACTTCGTTCATATAGCTGCCCAAGACGATGTCAGGTTTGTTAATGACCACCGGGCCTTGAACCGTCCTCTCGAAGTCAATATTCCAAGCCCCATACCTGGGGCACTGACCCGGGAACAATGTGTGGATGAAGTCGTACACAACCATGGTCGTCTCAAATCCATGGTTGCTTTCGTCGCTTTCGCGTGATTGCAGATCCTGTTCCGGACTTTGGTGAAGAACCTGCAAAGCCGTGGCGCCGAGGTCTACCACGGCCAGGAACATATCCAACGTGACACTGAAAGGGACCAAAAGCTTTCTGTGCAGCCTGTCTGGTTTGGTAGATTGTTCACGGACCCGTTGTGTAACTTCAGCGCCTCCAGCTTCATCCGAATCGCTCCACGACAATACCTCGATGAAGTCGTGCGGCTCCACCACGACGAAATCGTCAGCGGCAAACTGCACGACGTGCACAAGCACAGAATAAAGCTTGCAGAGCTCCTTTTGAACCGATGGCGGCGGCTGCAGATCTATGGCTCGCGACTCGCCCTATGAGGTTGACCTCTGTTGTCCGATCGTGGACGTTGTAGCATCTATCGCCGATGGTCCAGCCGGTCTCGGAGGTTGGCGGTGCTCGGATGGGCCTGGGATACATCCACCCGAAATCTTGCTGGCGTCGCGCTTCTTGGGCAAAGCTGGAGCGCGGTACGGCTCGGGGCTACCCAGACGTGGTCCGTCTCCACCAGAGGGGTTATCAGACTCGGTAGGCGGTAGCAGCGATGAAGGATGGGGCTCTTCGTTAAGGTCTTCGATTTTCAAATATGGCATAGGCGTGTCAGGGACTCTGACTTCGGGGGAGTATGGCGAGAGCTCTTGCAGCCGCTGGATGGACTTGGCCACCGAGTGGACATTTCCCTGTGAGCTGTTGCCCAGGGCCCCAGTACTGGCTCGGCTCGGTGTTCGTTCCATCATGACAGATTCCGCCCGGGAACTGGGACCCGGCACTCCTGTTTGGCTCCGTGTCCTCTCCATCATAATTGACGATGGGTGCTCTCTCCCCTTCAATGACCGCCTTAGTATCAAGGTCGTGTCATGAACCACCCCGAGGCCATCAAGCGGCAGTTCCGCTGCAAATTTGATTTCCTGGCGAGCTTGCTTGAGGAACTTGGCCGGGAAATTCCTGGCGGATGAGACCCTGACCTCCTTTGCTGATCTTTCTCCTGCATGTTCAATGTGCTGAGCGCTCGGCGTTTCTTCGTCTTCCTCATCGCCAGCAAAGGGGCGACATGGTGGCAGCCTCAAGCCTTGGGTGGGCATCTTCGGAGCCAGGGTCTGAAGGCCATCTGATACAGCAGGCTTGAGCGCCGAAGGCCCCTTGGCAATTGATGGCACGGGCTCTCCTTCTCGCTGCTTGCCTTTTTCTGCTGCCGTATAGCGAGGGCGTGCATCCTCTAGTTTATCCTCCTCGCCCGCTTCGGCCGACCCAGAAGCACTCGCTGCCCCGTCAAAAGAGCTGCCAGCAATACCTGTTAGTGGCCAGGGCCTAGACAGCTTGCTCAGAAATTCTTCCACGTCGATGGCCTTGTCATCAGCATGAATTTCTTGATTAGATGATTGACCAAAATCGAAAACGGGAATGGCTCGATTTGCCAGCTCACGGCGAGCTTTCAGTGTTTGATTGAGGAGAGTTTTGCGGTATTTACCCTCCCGTGGATCATAGACCTCAATGGCAGAGGGACCTTTTGGCTTCCTAGTTTCGTAACGCCGTCCGAGTCTCCCGTATTGTTTGTGCCATCGCTGTTTCAGGTCATCGTCGTTGGGCGAGAGGGGAGACGACCGCCAATCTGATCTGGGTGGCCGCCAAGGACTCATGACCGTCTAAATGCTTTCTTGTGCAGTGTTGAATGCTTCATTAGATGATGTCGCTCTGGCTTCGGCTAAGGATGGATTCTAAATGGTCTGTGATGATGGGATCTTGGGGCCTGATTGAACTTTTGCCCATGCCCAATTCACAATGATTCAGGTAGATAGGCGAAAATTGAAGAAGGGTGCAATGTGTTCATTGGGTTTGTTTGTTCCTGCCACGGTATGTATGATATGTAGTGGAAAGAACCATGAACACAGAAGAAAAGAGCCGTGAATCAATTTATGGAAGCAAGCTTGCTGCACGTCAGATCTCCACAGACAGCCCATTAAAATGGGCAGGCACAGATAACACTACCTTAATCACTTCGTAAAGCCATATCTGGGCCTCGAAATGGAGCAAGCAGTTTTTGGTTGTCGCGCAACGTTCATCCATCCAACAAGGTGTCTGGGTGAGCAGACTTTTGGAGTCAGAATACTCGCTGCGTGAAGTGTCAGAATTCTGACCTTATTTCAGCTGGCCTGTACAACTCCAATAATTAACAACCGAGGCTGCCTAATGGAAGGCACAAAGTCATTCCATTCACTCATAATGGCCCAGCTTTTCAGTAGGAGGATAGCGCTTTTCAGTCTACCCGGGGTCCGGAAGCAAATCACAACCCAGTGTTCGACGTTGGCGTGCGGTGCCAAATTGTGCAAAGTAATTCAAGGCGAAAGCTGAAAAGGAAATTATCCGTTTTCAACGAAGCTAAATGAGCTTTGCGACATCAACCCTGAGAGATATGAAGGTATCATTCCAATTGTTTATACAATTGTACCTGTCTCCTCACAAAGCTTAACGAGTTCAAAAGGACTTGTACAATTTCAGCAAACGAATCAAGCTTCTGCGAGGAGTTACATTTGGCCACAAGACAGAGAACACCGGCCAATCGTATCGAGCCTTCGCCAGGATTTGAAGCTGTGGGGTCTAAAAACACAGAATTGCTTGTTTCGGACATCGTTCTAAGTCGCCACGGGCTGTCTGCTTTGCGTGGATCAAGCTGTTGAACGGAAGTCAAGAAACGAGCGAGTACCAGTGAGTGGTTCCAGGGGGTGTTCTGGTGGATGTTCTGATCATGAGATCGTCTTGAACTGTGTCGGATGGCATGCAAGTGCGCGCACAGGAGGCGGTGCTGAATACAAGACTAGAGACAATCCAACTCACAAACTTGAACAGATAGAACATGGGCCTCTAATTAAGGCAGTATACAGAAGACGAACCCAGTCGTCATTCTATTGACACGTTACACAGATACATAGCAGCAAGGTTCCTATTGCCGCAGTGGATCCAACGCAGGTGGGATGGCACTGCCACGTATCAGCCAGAGTTCGCAGCCAGGTCTGCGCTCACTTGCATGTGAGAAGCTCGGACAGCCAGTCATGTCATGGCGGCGTTTCTACATCAAGTCGAGAAAATGCAAAATTCGCTTAGCCGTTGTAGAAAACGACTCGGCTAACTCGTATGTGCACATCCCATAGCATTCAAAATCTTTGCCAAGAGGAGTGAGATTGAAAAAAAGGCGAGGAACACGGTCGTGTATGCTTTCAAAGCGTTCATCCTATGGGCTGCCATGCTTTGCCGAGGGACGTCGTCCAGTCCAGTCTGTCTTGTCATGTGCTGCCGAAGGCCGTGTGCCCATTGCCGACTGTCGAGACCAATAGGGAAGAAAAAGTCCGGATGAAGTCGCAATCACGGGAGGCTAGTTTTGTTTCGCAGCCGCAGCTCGGTGATGAGGTTCTGGTTGTTTCAGAGAAGCGACTTAGCCGCTCAGAGAGGGTCCGATTTCCTGTGCGCCGGGCTCCAGTTCAAGGGGCAGGCAGATCGTTGGACATGCTTCGGCGGTCGCCCTGCGCGTCTTGCGCGCAGATCGTTCGGGGACAGGTGGTAACGGGTGCTCAAGACGGACCGTTTGGTCAATGTGGCGCTTGGGAGGCCGCTGACAGGATTCGGATTCGGCATGAGTTCTTAGGGTGGGCATAACGCGGGCGCAGGGTGCTTCATCCGAAGTGGAGATGCGGCGGCGCACAGAAGCGTCCAAAGATTGTCGAGGGCCCCAGGGCCCTTGATATATATTAGCTATGGTCAGGGTAGGTGTATTATCAGGTGGATGTCCGCGAGGTGGGTCGACCGGAGTGGCAATGCCAGGAGGCAGCCTCTGTGGCTGAAGAAGTGCCGAATCAGGTAATATTGTGGGCTCGGGTTGTCGACATGCTGGTGGACTGAGGGGGGGAGCCAAGGGAGCGTCAGGGGCTCGTTCTCGTATGACTCTCATCTAAGCAGTGAGGGCTGAAAGTTTTTCTTCCCTCTTTTTCTCTTCCATGAATTGCCGGAGTCTGGACGCATGCAGATGGGTGCGTGTGGTTGTGGCATTGGCTGGTGGTGAAACATGTTGTTTAGAGCCGTGTGGGTGAGGACCAGCGAGGGCCAATGCATTTTGTCCACAGCACCATCATCATGCATGAGCGACCGACTGTCAGGCACAGGCACAGGCACAGAACAGGGAAAGGCACCCCACCTGCCCACCCGGTGCCAGCATTGCAGATTTTGAAAGAAGAGATCTACGAGCGGAAGCGCCAACAACAAGCAAGGCTGATGGTGGGCACGGTGGGCTAGCAGACTATCAGACTATGTAGCAGTGGATGAATTGGGCAGGACAAGGCGGCTGGCCCGCAGCTCCCCTGCATATCAGTGGGGACGTAGGCAACAGATGCCCCGCTGCTAAAGGCTTGGTAGATACACGAGATGCGGATGACTGGTAGGGCAGCCAGGGCAACCTGGAGGATGGGGACGGGGTGGAGTGATATTGCCCCCGGGTATTGATGCCGGCGGCGGTGATGGTGGTGGTTGTGCTTCGGCTTGCTGGTGGACGAGAGCAGCTGAAAAGAGGGAGATTGCAGCAATGCAGGCAGGGGACAAGATGGGATGGAGGACGGCCTGGTCTCACTAAAGAGCAGGTGAGGTCTGGTCGCGGGGGCTGATTGGCTGCATGTCAGACCCACCCTGAGGCGCTGATGTTTGAGTTCTCAGGGGAAAGGGCGGCCGGAGACTTTTCGATTGGCCTTGGAAGCTCGACAGTTAGACTCCAAGATCTGCCATCTGCCCGTCCCCGCCGATCTTCTTTGAGCCTCTTTTCGGCCCTGCTTATCACGTTACATACTCCTGAGTCTACTCCTGACACTGACCTAGTGTAATGTACCTGCCAGTCCTGCAAGGCACATTTCCATTCCCCACAACAGGCACGCGCAGCCAAACAAGGCACTCTTTGTTTCGTTTCGACGTTTCGAATGCCACCGCTGCAGAGCCCACTCTTATGCTCTCCACCCCCTGCCCTCTTTGACTTCCCGCCGCGGACAGCAGCGATCCACCTTGCCCGATTCGCTGTCGTTCAATCTTCAATGCCGGGTTAGCCATGCACAAGTCCGCTCAAGCCCATCAGACGAACAGACAAACAAACAATGGCCCTGTACGTCCAGTAGCATCCTCCCTATTGTCCCCCTCTCCCTCCGTGAGGCCAGGGGGGAGGGGGAGGGGCGGTAAGCGGCCTCGAAGTGAAGCCATCGCTCGCATATATCAGGTCGCTCACCTCCCACTTCGACCTGCCCATCTCATGATTCTGGCACCACCAAGCATCACAACACTTTCGTCTTTCCTCTATTCCTTCTTCATTTTTTTTTCTCCGATTCTCTCTACCAGACACTCCCTCAGACAACAAAGCCTGGAGCTTTTGTTTGCTTTCTCGAGTCCCACGGTCCACTCCCTTGAACCGTCTTGTACAGTCACATTTTGTCTTTCAGAGATACCCAACAACAAATACCAGACATCATGATGCTGTCTACCTCCAACATGGCCGCTGTGCTGGCGCTCTCCGGTGCGACCTCAGCCCACATGATCATGGCCAACCCAAAGCCATACGGGTCGCCAGACAACTCTCCCCTCACGGCCAGCAACTACCCTTGCAAGCTCAGCGGAGATCCCGCCACTTTCTACTCGACCGATGGCCTGTCCAACACGGCCACCGCAGGCGAGTCGGTCAAGATGTCTTTCACCGGCTCTGCTGTCCACGGTGGTGGCTCCTGCCAGGTCGCCCTGACCACCGACATGCAGCCCTCTGCCTCCACTCGCTGGTCTGTCATCCTCTCCATCGAGGGAGGCTGTCCTTCCAAGGACGGCTCCGGCCCCAGTGAATACGACGTCAAGATCCCTGCCGACATTCCCGCCGGCGACTACTCTTACGCCTGGACATGGACCAGCAAGCTCAGCGGCCAGCCTGAGTACTACATGAACTGCGCCCCGCTCACCATCCAGGGCGGTTCCGGCTCCAAGAGGCGGGCATTGAACATTCACCAGCGTGCCGACGCCCTCGACGCCTACCCTCCTCTGGCTGTCTACAACCTGGCCGACATCAACAGCTGCAAATCTGTCCTGTCTTCATCGCCACAGTACCCTGTCCCAGGTGACAACGTCGAGAAACTCGCCGCCTCCGACCCAAACCTTGCTGACATCACCGGGGATAGCTGCTTCGCCAAGGGTGTGACCTTCGACGGCAGCTCCAGCAGCGGCGGCTCGTCCGACAGCGGCAGCAGCGGGTCCGGCTCTGGCTCTGGCTCTGGCTCTGGCTCTGGCTCTGGATCTGGATCTGGATCTGGATCTGGATCTGCAACAACTGCTGCTTCCCCATCTGCAACCGGATCGCCTGCTGGCTTTGCAACTTCTGTGGCCCCCGCCACCCCTACCGGCGCTGGCAGCAGCTCTGGCTCTGGCAGCAGCTCTGGGGCTGGCAGCAGCACTGGACCCTCAGGCTCCTCCGGCTCTTCTTCTGGTGGATCTTGTAGCGAGGGTGAGTCTGAGTGCTCCTCAGACGGTACCTCTTATAAGACCTGTGTCGCAGGAGGAGAGTGGTCCGCCGAGATGTCTGTGGCCCCGGGCACAAAGTGCACACCCGGCACCTCGTCATCGCTTGCTATCGTCGCAGCTTCAAAGAAGCGCGGATTGCCCCTTCTCTTCTAGACTGTCAACTTGTGGCTTCGGACAAGGTCTTTTGAAATCCATCATCAGGCCAATTTGCATGGGTCGGCGTTAAAGGCATAGTGCTGGACATAGTTTCTTAAAATATACTTCAATGCGTTTTCGGCGTTCATCATTTTCGATAATTTATTCGATTTGTAACTAGACTTTGGCAACAAATGGCCCCAAAGAATGACCCTTTTATTTCCGGCACAGAACAGTCTGTGACATGTCATGACGGTCAAGTTGTGCCCATGGTGTGGCGTGAAAAGCTTCTGCTTTCGAGTGATCGAAACTTCCACACTATATAAGGAAAGGCCTCGCCGGGAGCATTAAAAGTGCTCACTACCACAGATGTAACCCATATATATATACACATATATTCTGTACCTGTGTTGGATTTGCATTACACAAAAAGATCTGGGTGGGCACAAATTCCCCTTTGTTTTCTCTCGTAGAACAAGATCTCGGTAGAAGAGCCTCGGATAGCCTCCATTTGGATAACATCCTGTGGCACAATCTTCTGTAGGATAGCTTTTTATGGCTCACCAAGGTACCACCATCCTGTTGGCGGGTGTTTGCCACGTTACGTGCTCATAAATGCTGTTGTGTCCGCTAGGTCTTGTTCTCACAGAGAGAGTTGATGAAGTATTTTCCTCATGTTCACCGTGGGTTGGGCCCGTTCCAGCCAAGATGAAGACCTTCACTAATGCATATCTGTTCAAAATTCATAGCTTTGGGCCACCTAGGGTCATGGGAATAGTGGTCATAGATATGCAGGTGGCATCCATGGCAATCATATCAGACATCTGGATCAACAAGTTCCAACTCTCACTCACCATATTGACAATTCACTTTCTCAGAGATTACTCTACCACCAACGAAGCTAGCATCTTCATTTTCTGTGTTTCCGTGCAGTATCATATGCTTTCAAAGTCACTTTCCACTATTCGCAGCGTGCAGCCCAACATAAATCTCTTTTTCAACATCTGCCCACAGTTTCAAGACTGGGAAGTCAGCGAAAGGCAATATCTGCGTCGCGATAAGTCCTGCGACACCGTGCTCCCGATCTGCCCACCACCAACAATTGGCCAGACCAGCCCAGTGAACAGTGCTCCGGCTGCGGCCCGTCGCGCCGCCGCCGCTGATCATGAATGTCAGGCCCCAACCTTGGGGGGGATTCCCAGGAAGAGGATAAAGCTCAGTGACGGGATTGGTGAGGTCGGGTTTCGCGGCCGGGATGGGCCGTCGGCCAAAGTCCGGGAAGTCGGGGATTTGGTTTGTGAACATCTCGGCGACGGTGGGAGGCTTTAAGATTTCGGCACCGGTCTTTGGGCATTTGCCGTCGTTGAGAAGAACCGCTAGGATTTCTGTAGATTCATCAGCGTGAAAATGTACAGACGGTCTCGTGAAATGTCTGCCCAGGTGTACAGGTGCCGCGCTTACTGCAGTACTCCCGAGGCTGGGCGAACATGCCCCCTCCGCCACTGTTAAAGGTTCTTTCTGCTTCCTCCTTGCTGTTCACAGCCACCGGCAATCGTAAGAGGTGGTCTCGTGGACGCAGGGTCCCGTCATTCTCGCGATGGTTCATGTATGCCATCTTGGATTTCATCTCCTGAGTCGGGATCATGGACATGTTCTTGATCCCGAGCGGCTCGAAGATGTTCTTCCTCATGTAGTCGTTCAGCTTCTCTCCGGTCACCCTCTCAAGGGCAATGCCAGCCCAGTCAATGCTGACCTGTTCCCAAGGTTAGAGACCAATCCACTACAAGATGGTGCTGGCAGGCCCAGCTTACCCCGTATTCCCAGCCCTCGCCAGGTTGGAACAGAAGCGGCGAGATCATGTCCTCGAGCCGCCCGCTAAACTCATCAATCCCAGCAGGGAGCCCCCAGTCCCTCAGCCTGACATTGAAGAAGGCGTAACCAAACCCCGCCGTATGCGTCAAGAGCATGCGCAGCGTGATCTGCTTCTTCTTCTCCTCGAACGTGCCGTCCTTCCTCAGAACCTGGAGTGTCTTGAGCTCCGGGCACAAGCCCTCGAGCTGGTCGCCGTCGTCGAGTCTGAGAAGCCCCTTCTCCACGAGCTGCATACAGGCGACGCCGGTGATCATCTTGGTGCAGGAGGCGATCCAATACACGCTGTCCAGCGTCATGTCCTCGGCGCTGGCCATTCCCCGGCGCCCGGCGGCGTGTGCGAACAGCTCCTCTCCATCCTTGTCCACGACGACGACGGTCGCCCCGGGGATGCCCTTGCTATGGTCATAGCACGCCGCATCCACGGTGGAGCGGAGCGTGTTGAGAGTTTGTTCAGTGAGAGGCGCCATGATATGCTGAAAGACTGTTCAAAGTCTCTTGAATTTTGCTGGGAACTGATCTGGCTTGGCTAGTTGGAATCGACGATGCGGATCTCCTTCCAGACCGCGTGCGTTGGGTAGGCAATGTTTCGGCGTTAAAGACTATAAAGCGGGGCTGAGATGGGAGCCGCGCGGGCAACAAGTGTTGGACTCTACCGTACTTATTAGTAGGTAGGTAGACTATCCGCGGGTAGCACAACTACCGTACTTGCGATGGTCAACTGGTGTATCTGCCGTAAAAGCCGAGTCAAAGTGAATCTCACATAAGCAGTTTCTCGGCCGATCATTGGCGAATGATGACATGTCAATACCTCTTATGTGCAATTGAATTGTGCTCGGCCAGATTCCCAAGCGAGACATAACCCAAGACTTGTGCGGGGGTTGGGGTGCATGTGTTCTGTTTCCACCTCCGCAGTCCGCGGCTAACATCGTGCCCACCTGCCCACCTGCCCATCCCATGTTGCTCCGCTTTCCACTTCCTACGTGTGCACTATCTACATGAACGAGTCCCATCACCCCGCAGCGCCATCGATGAGCTCGCATCGACCCCAGCGGTCCGGGCAGATGGAACTCGATCAGCGCCGCGGGGGAGTGATTGTTTTCTGGCGGACATCCATCCATGCGAATGTGCCTCTATGGCAAACTACGGAGCCGCATTCCTTCTAGCCAGGAAAAAGCGCGAGGACAAGAGGGCGGCATACTCAATCTAGAGATACCGAGGTCCTTCAGAGCAGCGCTCGGTGTTTTGCTAAGTATCCGACAAGTAGACGTGGTTGGTCTGCTCGGCTTCCGCACGCAAAGCACACGGCACGACTAGGTGATTTGTTTGCATGGCCTCACACTGGAGGGTGGCAAGTACAATATCTACAGGACAGCATGTAGTCTCCGGAGCCGCTCGAACTGTAAGCATTTGATTGCTGCGCTCTACGGACTAGTCTGGACCCCAGGAGGTCACCCCGGATTTCGTCAATGCGGGTGCCACGCGGGGAAAGTCTGGGGTTGCGCACGACAGATGTGGCACGAACAGGGATTCAGCTTGACACGTCTCGTCGACGCAGCGGCGGCTTGGAGGGTACGGGTCCTGTCCACGTCTCCTCGTATATGATACAAAATGCCTTTGCGTGAATGCGGATCCGCCACCCGAGCTTAGCGTCACATTAGGCCTTCGAAAGCGGATTGGGGATCAGGAAACATCGACAGGAGCAGACAGGCGAGACGGCGCGAGAAATGATGATCATTCCCCCAGCCAAGTATCCCGCAGTAGAGGCGTCCCCAGGTGAGGGGAGATGGAATCATGCTCGGAGCGAGCCCAGGGTTACACGGCATGATGTGCTGTTTTTTGTCGAGTATTTAAATTCCCCGTGCCCTCGACCGGCCCTGCTCTGTTCCTTGTGCCCGAACAACGTCTCGTTTTGGACATATCTTGTTCCAGTTTCTCAAGTCTTTGTAACCACTACCTATAGCTGGATACCAAGCGGTTGTATGCCCTCGTCACCATGGGAGATCCCGCAGTAGTCACCGTCCCTCAGACCGAGAAGAAATTCAAGACTGAGCTTACAGACTATTCTGTCCGCCGAGAGGGCAACAAATGGCCGTACACGAGTGACATTGATGTTGACGCATTGATCGTCGGGGCGGGCTTCAGTGAGTCTTACGGCGGCGGCCCGAGCATGATACAAATTGATCGATTAGGTGCTGACGCCCTCGCCAAGGCGGCGTTTTCATGCTCAAGACACTCCGGGACCGTGGGCTCAAGGCTGTCATCTTCGAGGCTGGCAATGACACAGGGGGGACTTGGAGGTGGAACGTAAGCAAACCCCGCAAATTTGTGCAGCAAATAGTGTTGTGCCTCGTTCGTCGTGCCGGTTCCTACCTATTCCAAAACCACATGAACCGCTTTTTTGGCTCAAGATAACGGAACAGGCCACCCGAGCGCAAGAGGAGAAGGGCACAGCTTCTAGCCCCCACCCCCAGGAAACTCGTTAATAAAAACAAATTACTGAGTCTGAACGCAGTGTTATCCCGGAGCTCGTGTAGACTCCGCCGTCCCAGAGTATGAGTTCTCTTGGCCCGAAGTCTACAAGACCTGGAACTGGTCAACCAATTATCCGGACTACAAGGAGCTCAGAGCATACTTTGACCATGTTGACAAGGTAATCGGAGTCAAGAAAGACTGCTCTTTCAACACTGTCGTAACAGGTGGCACCTTCGATAAGGAGCAAGGCAAATGGATCGTGGAAACAGCAGATGGCCGTACGAGCAAGGCCAGGTTCTTCATCCTAGGGACCGGATTCGTGAGTGGCTCCATTCCGAACCGACCATGAAGAGGCTGACCAGACCGAAAACAAGGCCGCAAAGCGCTATGTTCCTGACTGGCCCGGCATAGACAAGTTTCAGGGCATCGTTCATCACTCTTCCTTCTGGCCTGACGATGAGGTTGACGTTCGCGGCAAGCGCTGTGCCGTCATCGGCACCGGTGCTTCAGGAGTCCAGATATCTCAAGAGTGGGGCCCCATCGCCGGCTCCCTCAAAGTCTTCCAGCGGACTCCCAATCTAGCAATCCCCATGGGCAAGAGGCCCCTCACAGTTGAAGAGCAGACGGCCTCGAAGCAATGGTATCATCGTTTCTTCGAGATGCGCGAGAGGACCTTCGGGGGGTTTCTGTACAACTTCTCCGAGAAGAGCACCTTTGAAGACTCACCCGAGGAGCGGGAAAGGTTCTACCAGTCGCTTTTCGACCACGGAGGTTTCGTGTTCTGGCTGGCCAACTACAAGGACTATTACAAGAACGCCGAGGCCAACACGGAGGCGTACAACTTCTGGGCCAAGACCGTACGGAGTCGTATCGGTGATCCGAGGAAGCGAGATATTCTTGCACCGCTCAAGATGCCGCACTACTTCGGCATCAAGAGGCCCTGCCTGGAACAGAACTACTACGAGCAATTCAACAGGGAGAACGTCGACGTTGTCGACATTTCAAAGAATGCTATCAAGGAGTTCGATGAGACTGGCATCACTCTTGAGGACGGCACGCATTATGAGTTCGATGTGATCGCCATTGCTACCGGCTTTGTAGGTTCTACCTCCTCACGATCGTGTCTGCTCACTAACCGTTCGCTGCAAGGACATCACGACCGGCGGCATGACTCAAATGGGGCTTAAGTCGATCGAGTCCACCGAGCTTGAGTCGGAGTGGCGAGCAGCGGCAAATACTTACCTTGGACTCACCGTCTCCGGCTATCCCAACATGTTCCACATGGTAAGCAATTTCCTGCCTTTCAATCAACGGCAAGGCTGCACCTTGGGGAACAGGCAGATATCGACCTACCTTTCTCGTTCTCGCGCAACTCCGCCGCGGCTTGAGATATGAGAGCTGACTCTCAGCGTTGCAGTATGGGCCTCATGGTCCAACTCTGCTGTCCAACGGCCCCGCGACCGTCGAGGTCCAAGGCCGTTGGATCGCAGACGCCATTGTCAAGATGAAGCGAGAGGGTGTCAAGTATATCAACGCCACAAAGGATGCAACCAAGGCATGGAAAAAGCACATCAACGAATTGAGCGATGCGACCCTGTTCCCAACGACACGAAGCACTTACATGGGGGGCAGCGTGCCAGGCAAAGCCTTCGAGCAGGTCAACTACGCTGGCGGCATCCCAAGTTACAGGGTCGAGATTCGGGAGGCTCTCCCGACCTGGAAAGGCTTCGAGGTGGTCCAGGAGGATGTTGCAAACACTGGAACGACAAAACCGTAATTGAGATGTCTGGTGGCGCATGATGCAGTA
This sequence comes from Diaporthe citriasiana, assembly GCA_014872975.1. NCBI lineage: Eukaryota > Fungi > Ascomycota > Sordariomycetes > Diaporthales > Diaporthaceae > Diaporthe > Diaporthe citriasiana. The sequence goes on along the minus strand of JADAZS010000112.1, from coordinate 27,859 downwards.
TCGCGGTACCTTGACTGCCAAGCTCGAATTTAGTCTGGACAGATAATTTCCGATTGTTGTAATGTCTATGTTGGTCGCTTGGTCCCAGTCGTATGAACTTCATGACACTCAGATGCCCGGAGACAGAGCTCATGCACGAGTAGGCAGTACAATTTCATCATCGGTGTCTCTTTCGACAAGATGCCCGATTCAGTCTATCGAACTTTGAGCTCTATATTGATCTCTGAATCTCCGGTCTAATGTTATACACCGCGGCTCCGATTAGGTGGATTCGACCTGGAGTGTACCTGTCGCACAACCGGTACGTCGTCCTGGCTCACCGGACCTTCATTCACTCCTCGCTGTCAGCGAACTCAGCAATACCAGCCTTAGAGTTCAGGTAGTGGTTCCTGTTGCGAAGTAGTCAGCACCGCATGATCAGCAGCGAAGCCCGTCTGACCGCCTCTTTGCTCCTCAGCACTCACCTCTCAACAGCCCAGTTCATGATGTAGTATGCGGCGACGAATGGAGGAACGACGTAGAGGATCTGTGCGCTGGCTCGTCGCCACGTGTTGAAGACGGCTGCGTGGGCTGCGCCGGCGAAGGGGTTCTGTCGGTTTGGTGCGAGGCCGTAGGTAACGATTCCCTTCTGGGCCTGGGCCGCGGTACCTATGTGGTGGGTGATGCTATCAGTATGTCGTTCGTATCTTCGATCGTTCGTAAATGCGATTCGAAAAAGCTTCATCCGTCTGATGGTTGTTTTGGTTCCCGGCTACGCGCATGTTGCACGCTGATGTGTCGACGAGATGCCGCGTGCCGCAGGTTTGCCTACTTACCAAGATGACCCCAGCCACCAATGTACCTGTTAAAAAGCGCTTAGCACAGCCCTGTCAAGATCGCTGTAGTCTTCTGAACCAAGGCGGGCGCGAGCTTCCCGAGGATCGCAGTAAAAGCCGCGACTCCCGCTCGATACGATGACATGCTGCCGACTTACCTGTTGTACATGCCAAGAGGGGCATCGCCGCCGCCGCCGCCGCGAAGGATCTGAGTAGGTCTCATCGTAAGTTTGGGTTTCGATTGACGTGGAAAATGTTCAGTCGACGGTCCGCGAGTGTGTTGTCGTGAAGAGCCAAACTCGAGTCTTGACCATGATTTGATCCCGACGTCGTTGGAAATCGGAACCAAGCCATTGGACCTGGTGGCACTAGTCCACAATAGGTTTAGCTTTGAAGAAACGTCGCTACGTGCCGGACCAGTCCACTTCGCAGCACGGGCCAAGTCAGAGCTTCAAGCTCTCATTGATTTGCAGTGGAGAGGCATCGGCGGCGGCAGCACCTCAGTTCACCCCCCCAGGCCAGCCGAGACCACCGACAAGAGGACGGCACCAAGAGTCGATCTCGCCCACACAACCAGCTCACCATGGCACAATTCAACGCCAACGCGCTACGGAATATCTACCGGTTAGCCATACCAGCGGCCATCGGCGTCAGTCTGGCCAGCCAGTCGATATACGATGTCCGGGGCGGTTCGCGCGCCGTCATCTTCGACCGACTTTCGGGGGTGAGGGAAGGAGTCATCAGCGAGGGCACACATTTCCTCGTCCCATGGCTGCAAAAGAGCATCATCTTCGACGTGCGCACCAAGCCCCGCATGATCGCCACCACGACTGGGTCCAAGGACCTCCAGATGGTCAGCCTGACCTTGAGGGTGCTCCACAGACCTGAGGTGCAGGCCCTGCCCAAGATCTACCAGGTATGTCCGACCTTACTCGTCTCCGCGTGTCGCAAGAGACCATTTGCTGACTGCCATGCCAGAGCCTCGGTCAAGACTACGACGAGCGAGTGCTGCCCTCGATCGGCAACGAGGTCCTCAAGTCCATCGTGGCCCAGTTCGACGCCGCCGAGCTCATCACGCAGCGTGAGGCCGTCTCGCAGCGCATTCGCACAGACCTGATGAAGCGAGCCGCCGAGTTCAACATCGCTCTCGAGGACGTCTCCATCACGCACATGACCTTCGGCAAGGAGTTCACAAAGGCCGTCGAGCAGAAGCAGATCGCACAGCAGGATGCCGAGCGGGCGCGCTTCATTGTCGAGAAGGCCGAGCAGGAGAGGCAGGCCAACGTCATCCGCGCAGAGGGCGAGGCTGAGAGCGCCGACGCCATTGCTAAGGCCATCGCCAAGGTAGGCGACGGCCTGATACAGATCAGGAAGATTGAGGCCAGCAGGGAGATCGCGAACACGCTGGCGAGCAACCCCAATGTTGCGTATCTACCGGGCGGCAAGCAAGGCACAAATATCCTCCTGAATGCCGGGCGGGCGTGAGTTTGAATCGACGTGAGGCAGCGGTTGATGGGCGGGGTGAGAGCGAACCCCTTTGGCAGGATGGATCAGGCTCCCAGCGACGAGTCCGTCTATTCAGGGGCTGCAAACAGGCAGTTCGTGTACTATCTCTACCAGAGACGAGGTCCATAAGATCGCGTCTTCTCCACTTTGATGATGACATTATGCCAATCCCGATTACAGGTGATGGATTCCCCTTTCCCCAGCGTGCACATGGAAAATACTCGGGATTATGGGCGTGCCGGGTCGGTTCTTCTGTAACTTGCATTCTCTAAGGCTCGAGAAATTTGTGACTCTCTTCGCCCCAATTCTATATTCATGAAGTGAACCCCTTGATTGCCAGAACTCAACACCACCGGATATTCCTGGTGGTGCTTATGGAGCCTCCAAGAACTCCCCGCTTAAGCGAGCACCACCTTCCTCTGAATCCTCGCTGACGCGCCCTTCCTGGTGAAAGGCTTCCCAACCAGGCTCTCGGAGAACGCCATCCACTATCTTCCAACCTTGTGATTGCATTAGCGACCACTCCTTTTGGACCTTGAGCCGGGCTAGTTCGCCCGCAGCCCTGGCGTCTTCCGCGCTGTCGTGTCCCTCCGCCCCTTGCATTTGGATACGCCGATTCAAGTGAAGCTCCATGAGTGCCTTGAGGCCATTTCGTATGGGCAGGCCTCTCTTATGAGGGTAGACTAGAATCGTGTCGACGAGTTTAGGGTGGACCATGCGCATGGCGTTCAGATCGTTTTCGAGGCCGTGGCCGATGAGCACAGTATCGGGGTTGATGAGGGAGAAGAAGAGCTCCCGGGCCACTTCAGGAGATGAAACTTTCTGCAGTATCTTCCTCTCGCCTGAGTGCTGCGCTGGAGGCTCCCAGTCCTTTGACCAGGATACTGCTCGTGCCAGGTCTTCTGGAAAAACACCGCTGTACTGGGAGTTCAGGTCGAGAATCTCTCCAAAAGGTTGCACCAGCACATCCAGAAGTTCTGCACCATCCGGCCAAGAGGTCGCTGTCAACCTGACCAGCTCCATGCCATATACCGTGTAGCCCATTTCACAGTCGAAGCAAACGGCCTTGGCTGTATCGGGATTCGCATTCGGAGGAGTCGCGGCGTAATTCCATAGGGTGGCAAGACGCTTAGGATCGCTGGTCTTCCATACGTGGTTGCTTGCCTTGGCGCAGCCAGGTGATTCCCCGACATCCTGCTGGCAGCACCGGTACCGCTTTGGGATGTGCGTAAAGTCTCCCTTGGGACGGTCAGGTAGGTATTGCCTCCCTGGATGATGCGTGCACTGCCCACCGGACGCAAGCTCCCCAGTCTCGATGTTGCGGCCTGGGAACACTTGGAAGCGTACTGTACATCTGTCACATTTCTCCCAGTTCTGGGACATCTGGACGGCCGCCTTCGCCTCGGCGATCTGATCATCTGTTGGTGGGATCGGTACGTAGCCATACGCCGCAAGGCCTGCGATGGGCGTGACCAATCTCCTCTTCAGCAGCTCGACCTCTAGCTCGGCGCTCAAGCCGGTCTTGATGACGACTGGAGGGCCATTGGCTGGCGGCTTCTCTGGCGGCTTCTTTTCTACTGCTTCCTTGCGCTGTTTGACCCAGTCATCCACCAACATGCGCCTGTGCCTCACCACATCCTGCTTGATGATGTTAGGATAGATGGACGACTTGTGGGTTGCAATGTGCTGCTCGCGGTCGAGGGCCATCCATATGAGTTCCTGGCTTGACAGGACCAGATCCTTGATCTCGGGGTGCTTCTCGCTCAGCTTGATGACTCCTTCGTTGAGTCGGACAAACTGTTGGTGAAGGAGCTTAAGCAATTGCAGACGGATGTTATGAGCAGCTGGGGCTTTCTGAAGGTGACGGGGGTTGAGGGTCTCTGGCTTCCTGGCCGGCTTGGTCATAGTCTGAGGGCCAAGTGAAGGTGGCTTGGCCTGGCCGTCTCTGGTTGCGGGCTCGCCTGATGCTAGTGAGGCAGGCTTCGCAAGTGACGAAATGGGCCTCGAAAAGTCGGAGGCTTTTGGTGGTGTTGGCGTCGACTGTCCAAAGTTTACGTTCGGCTTATTCTCTGAGGCAGACGTGGTAGAAATAGTTGAGCCCGGTCTCGACAGCGGTGATTCACTAGCCTTTGTCGGTTGAGCTGATTGGTGCTTCAAGGGTGATGGCGATGGCGACGGCGGGGACAATGGATCGTATGGCTTATGTATTCTCATCTCATCATTCACCGTGACTTGTCGGCTCTCAGCCTCGCCAGATTGGGGGATGGGGCGTTTGGTCTGGCCCTCATTCACTTGTGGCGCGTCAACACCAGGACGGCTGGCCACCGGGTTGTCGACATCCGGATTGTGCCGTATCGAGCTGCCGTCCCGGTGAGCAGGTGGCGGTGGATTGCTGGCCGAGGTTTGACTGCTCGATTGCACAAAGTTTCCATCTCGTCCGTGAGCAACCTCCGCCCTCTGACGCTTCGGTGCACGCTCATCTGCAGCGCCATCGAGATATGTGGCCCTATGGCCAAAAAGACACCCAGAAGTGGTGCAGTTCGCCCCTCCTGCCTCCTTAGGGCAAGGAAGGTGCCTGAGCCCATTGAAGACGGGCACTGCGTTGGCAGGGTCTGAAGACATGTCGTCAAATACACTGCTGGGCGGGCGAGGGAGTCACGGAGGAGAGGAAGCAGTCCCGGGCACCCAGCGTGAAACAAGTCGCTGCCTCGTCCCTTTGATTTTAGGCAACCTGCAGAGTGGTCGCAGAGACTGCAGCCTCGGGGGTGGAAAGAGCATTTGGAATCAAGGCTGGTTTGGAACTCCAAAAGCGAGCACAGAGAGGATATTTTGAAATGGTGTCTTGTCAGGGCGTAAAGTCACGTAGGCAGATAAACAGCAGAATAGCAATTATAGTGAGTGTGAGGCGAGGTGAGGCTCAGGAAGGCGCATTGCATTACGGCAGGGTAAATGCACATGGAGCAAAGCGGTGCCCCACCGAGCTGAGGACTGCTTACTGTACATGTGGCAAGTGGGGAGCGTAGTATCAAAGCAGGAGCAGCTTGGACTCCTTTCCTCATACGCCTCCCGTAATCGAGATTGATTGCAGTATACGTTGTATTGATGCGCTGCCTGCTCTACTATTGATTGCTTCACTTGGACATTCTTACGAGAGTTCCGTGGGGTCAACTCAAAGCACACAACTTCCTTCCATTGCTAAGCCTGTAGTTTTCCTCATGAGGACACCCAGGTGTGACTGGTCCGGATACCCTGACGATCTAGTCTGTTACGGGCGTTTAAATTCTTTTTGAACGGCTCACAGCAAATAACCCAAGGCAACGTCAAAAGCAGAGCGGTGTCTGCTGTTGACAAAGGTTTGCATTGCTCTTCCTTGTTCAGTGGGACAACCTCTCTGGTGGAAACAGTGCTGAATGTCGAGCCTCGAATTACCTAGGTATTTCAAGCTGACCACAGTCGGTTTCATGTGTTTCAACACGACGCACCAGATGTATGTCTACAGAGAGATGAGCCAGTCGCTGTCGAGAACGTCGAAACCAGGTCAAAGAAACAGAGGTGTCAAAAGCCACATCCGCATGCATGCAGCACCCGACTGCTCCGATTCTTTTTGCATACGTGGTCTCGGCTTAAGCGTGGCAGAAATGTATTCTGGCCCGGCCGAGCCTGGACAAAAGGCCCGCAGCGACTGGGCACGCAACTGGTTCAGACATGCCTCCGAGCCTTTCATCTTTAGCAGCGGCCCGCGATGGCAACGATTTGAGAGTGCCAATGCTGACTGATGGCAAGTGGGAGTTGCGCATGCACGTGGAAGCCTCGGGGGCCATTGCAGTTAAGTAGTAGTCTACCTAGGTATTGAAGGCAGTGTACGGACTACCTGAAGACGACGCTGCAATCCGGCGGGTTTAGCGGTGTTTGGCGGGGCCGGAGATTCGCGATCCAGGGGCTCGCCTGAAATCGAAACCACTGCGCATCATCATAACATATCATAGACTCGACGCTGGCCTTTTCTTGTCTGGTCCCTCTGGCCCTCACTCTGCCTGATCCGTAACAGCTCGATCACGACAACTACGCTCCATAGCACTAGGGACAACGACGAAGCAATGGCCGACCCTTCTGAGTACACTGGCGGCACAGTCGAGGCAGACCATCTCTGCGTGTTGGTGCATGGGGTAAGCCTCTAGATCAACCCGTCCCCCTTTTGCAGCTCTCCAACTTCGCCTGGCGCATCCTACGTCATGCCGCCTCCCACTGCAACCTTTGAACCCTTGTTCACCTGCCATAGCTACCACCAGCGCTGACAAGGCCAAAAACCAACAGCTGTGGGGGAACCCAAATCACATGAGGAACGTCGCGAAGGCGTTGCGAGCCAAGCATCCAGCCGACAAGGTCAACATCCTCTGCGCCAAACGAAACAGCGGTTCCTTCACCTATGATGGCATCGAGCTTGGAGGCGAGCGACTATGTCTCGAGATCGAGGAGGAGCTCCGCGCCATTGAGCAGCGCGGCGGCAAGATCGCGAAGCTGAGCGTCGTCGGGTACAGCCTGGGAGGTCTCGTCGCGCGTTATGCGATCGGCCTGCTGTTCGCCAAGGGCGTGCTGGACGGACTGGAGTGCAAGAACTTCACCGCCTTTGCCAGCCCCTTTATTGGGGTGCGCACACCGTTGCACGGTTGGGCCAACAACGTTTGGAACATCCTCGGCGCGAGAACACTGTCCATGTCTGGCCGGCAGCTGTTCTGCATCGACAGGTTCCGCGACACCGGCAGGCCTTTGCTTTCCGTGCTGGCCGACACCAACTCCATATTCATCAAAGGCCTCGCCAAGTTCCAACGACGGACGCTCTACTCGAACATCCAGAACGATCGAAGCGCGGTATACTATACGACATGCATAACGAAGACGGACCCATACACGGACCTGACCAAGGTTCGTGTGAACTACGTCGAAGGCTACGAAGATGTCATCCTCGATCCAGTACATCCCGTCGAGCACATCCCACCACACAGTTGGAAGCAGGACACCTTCTCGGAAAAGCTGAACAAGAACCTATACCGCATCCCCTTCGTGATGGCGCTGGTCGTCTTCGTCCCGATCGCCATCGTGGCCTTTCTCGTCAACAGCGCGATTCAGACCGTCCGAAGCTCCAAGCGCATCGCGCTGCACGAGAACGGCGAGGCCGGCATCGACATTTCAGAATACCGAGTCCCGGTCCTCCTGAACGAAATCCGCGGCGCCGTCGAAGACGCGTACGAAGGGCTCAACAGCTCCCAGCACCAAGAATACCTGGGGTCCTCATCCGATGACGACAGCGACTCCTCTGACCCAGAGGCCGAGACCTCCGCCACAGCCCCGCTGATCAGCCCGGCCAGCCCGGCCGCTGGCATCGACAAGGCCAGAGCCAGGCGCGCCAGCGAGCGGAACATCCTGCGACACGAGCGCAAGCAGAGCCAGCCCGGACAGCCGACGCTGGCGCTCGCACCTCACCAGTTCGAGATGATCACGGCCCTGGACAGTGTTGGCTGGCGCAAGTACCCCGTGTATATCCACAGGAATCGTCACAGCCACGCGGCCATCATCGTGCGCATAGACAAGGAGTCGCACAGCGAAGGCCACATTGTCCTGAAGCATTGGTTGAACGAGGAATTCCTGGTCTGACCGCTCTCGGTGGAGCAAGTGCTCCCTATTCTGGACAGTGCGTGGCAAAAACCCTTCTCAATACGGGACTTTTAATTGCTGTTAGAAGGGCCTCCTTCCAAGTGCGCCTTGTACGAGCAGTCCTCGGTGTTGTAACATCTCGTTCAAAGCTTAGATGCTCTTATACCCTCACATAGGCGCGGAGTGCGGCGTTGTATTTAGATGATTTGTTTATAGACCTAGTATATACATTGTGAAAAGTCGAATCGTATGAGTTGGTCCCATTTACGTCCCTTCGCCCCATTGTCATAAATTCAACTACGAAATAACCTTCGCGACACACCCTCCGGCAGCAGGTCTTGCTATGGCCGTCCCAGGAAAATGGTAGGCTACACGGCTCGACCCTAGATTCGAACCACGTCTTGAGAGGCACGTCAAAGCCATGCCCAAAGACGAGTCAACCAGGAGAAAAGTTTACGGACGGCAGGCTGCATTCCCCAGATGAGCCTGCAAGGCGGCAGCATCGGGAGGGCGTCTGTACTGCACACGCTAAGACAGCCAGCCTTTCAGCCCCGGCCTCCTCTCCATCCTCAGGTTGCGGCTTGGCTCGAGAGCAACATCTAAACACCTGATTACAATGTTGGGCAAGCAGGGTGGTCTCGCCCTGGTCAAGCATGCACGTCTCTCTCGTCCGGGTCTTAAAAGACTTCAGCAGTTTTCCTCTGCTACATCCATTGACCATGCATTCATCCGCCGTCAAGAAAGCTGCTAGCCACACAATGTCAAAAAGGGAAGTTGCAGGCGCACGATGGCGGTCGAAGGGCTCGTCGGCGCTGACTCGCGACGGCGCGTGGCGACGACCTCGCACTCGGGTGACGCGAGCATGGATGGCAGGCAGGCAGGCAGGCAGGCAGGCGTGCGTGCGTGCATGTGTACATGCATGCACTTTAATTGACGGGCGGGCCGTGCAAGAGACCCGTTAGGAATTGTTGGCGCCTGCCTCGGGGCGAAGAAGGGGCAAAAAAGAAACAAAGGGCTGTACCCGAACACGTCCGCCGTCTTAGTCGTTGGATTTTGCCGATTCCTTTTTTTTTTTTTCCTTTTTTTTTTTTTTGCTTACCTCTGCTCATCTGGGATCTGATCGCCCCAAAACTTTGCTGAACCCGGGCGAGCATCATGTCATGAATCGTATTTTTTTTTTTTGTTACTGTACAGCTGGGTGAGCTGCGTGGCACTGTGGGTGACCAGGGCGATGGCCGAGTGTTGACGGCAAAAACCTCATCACACCGCGATGACGTCTTCAGGGACAATATTGGTCGTCAGCCAAGTTGGGGCTGTTTTGGGGCCAGGGCCCGCAGGCCCAGCGCAGCGGCTGGTAAGGCAACAGGTTCGGGGTTTCCATGACTCGTTTCGCGCTCGCCTCCTGGGTTTCCGCTGAGTGTTAAGGTGCGGTGCGATAGTGATACGATGTCGGAGATGATAGGAAGGGCAGCCGGGCACTACGGGTGACCATGCCTCGGGTCAGTTCACTTTGTCAGTTCACGCCAGAAATTGGGAAGACATGTTGGTTGTCGTTTGCTCGAAAGTCTGCCAACGGTTCGTAAATGCCACTAGAGTTGCTTATGTACAAGTATTCCGGCCGAAGACACAAGCTTGGCCCTAAACCGAACCCAAAATAAGATCAAAAAGCCGGAGGGAAGGCCCCCAAGTCAGCTCCGAAACACCCAAAAAAGGGGGAAGGGGGCCGAGGGCCCGTCCACCCGGAAGGAAGCCCATCGATCGCCGAGACGCTGAATAACATGAAAACAGTGCGTGGATGGGACGACGACCTTCCTCGCCATGCGTGAATAGTGTAGGACCGGTGTGGTGTGGTGTGCTGTGATGTGATGTGGTACAATGATGTAGGGATTCCACCCCATCCGGATGATGTGGTGCGTGTTAATTCTCAACTCGTCAGTCTGGCCTTGGGTCGTGGTCGAGTCGGCAATAAGCTGTCGACCCAGTCGCGGTGCGGGATGACTTGGACAGTTGCTCGAGTGATGGCCACGAGGCAGGCTGTCGTGTGCATCGGCGGGGGTTGAGGCAGATGGGAGGCAGACGGGTTCACATCTGGCTGTCGGACTCGATCCGCTGATGCACGTGCCGTGCGGGATAGGACTGTCGATAGGAGGCGTCTATATCCTGACGACTTGGGTGCGCTCCTTTTCCAGCTGTGCTGCGTTCTGCTCATGTGCCTCCTTCTTACACTGCGGTGGTTGGGAGTCAGGTTAGTCACCAGTATTTCATTTCAGCATGATCCGACATGGCCTTTGCACACAAGACGTCGCCCAGACCAACAAGCCACCACTGGGCACTTTCAAGGGAGACCGGGAGTCTACTCACGTCCTCGAGACCTTCGCACCTGTGGTCCTCTAACAGGCGGTGCTTGCCGCAGAAATGGCCATCGCAGAAGCCACAGTCACCCACGATCCTCTGTGCAGGCTCCTTGCAGTTGGCTGCGGTACATCTCTGCTTCTTGGGAGCCATGTTGACGTCTCGGTATTGATGGTCGACGGAGTTGATGCAGACGGTGTCTGTGGTGGTGGAATGATTTGCTCTGAAGGGTGAGGCTGGGAACAGCGAAACTCGTGAGGTCGTCGAGTGTGTAGATGCGGGATACGGGTCGTTGTTGAGATGGTCAAAAAGAGATGACAGCTTGATGAGGAGATGATTGTTAGTCACGAGGAGGATGGATGATAAATAGGAAATGGCGTCGAGATTGGGAAAAGGCAAGGGAGTAGGAAATTGGCAATGTTATGTACTCACAAGATGGCAAGTCTGGGCGTTGGGAAAGGAAGATGCTGGAAAAGGCGGCCGGGGAATCCAGGGGCGAACCAGGGATTATATAAGTGAGCAGGCGGGCGAGGCTGACTTGATTCAGGTCTGGGACTTCGCTTTGACGCCTGGACGTTGTGTGTTGGTAGACCAACGTGGTATTGCGTTAATATGGAAGCCGAGCAGAGTTCACTTCTGGAATTGTGCAATGCCCCGTGTGTCGCAGGAGCGAGCAGGGCGAATGGGGCAGCGATGCGAGATGGGGGTGGGTGCGTCGATGACGAGGCGGAAGGCAGAGGCAGCTAACTGATGATGACAGATGGTGAGGCTCCGCTTTCGGGGTAGTCGGACACGATGAGGTCAGCAGCAAGGTGGAAACCGGGCTATACTATGTAGACTACTCTCGCTACATGGGGACCGACCAGGAGGGGGAACGAAGCAAAAGGTGAGGGACGGCAGAGACAAAACACGAGACCACCGGCGGCAAAGAAGACAGGAAAGCAGCAGACGTGGGGCGACGACGAGGAGGAGGAGGAGGAGGAGGAGGTCGTGAGAAAAGCAGTCCGTCTGTCTGCCTTCCTTTTAATACCCAACGGGGCCCAGCATCCAAGCGGTTGGCCGTCAGGTCAGATCAGATCGGATGCGTTCCAGCTGACGAGAGAGCAAGGGCAACAACTTGTAGCCTGCTGCAGCAGGCGAAAGAAGGCAAAAGGCGCACGCTCAACCCAACCCAATCCAGTCCAATCGAATCCAATGCAACCCGACCCGTGTGGCTCTTCGTTCCGGGCCACGCAACGCATGCAGTGTTCCCCCGGGTCTGGCCTCTCCTACTGTGGTTAAGGAGCTGAAGGGTACACAGTAGGTAGTCCCAGTTGCCAGTCCCAGGCCCGGTCCAGTTTTCCCAGCCTTCCATCCGTCAGGGTGCAAGGTCAAGGTTCAAGGTCAAGGTCAGGGTCCAGCAGCGGCAGACAGACAAACCTTGGAACATTAGGATGCCGCAAACAGGGGGGGGAGGGCGCCAGGACGGCTAACAACACACCCTCACTGGCCTCACTGGTTCTGGACTGAACGGCTGACAGCACACACCCCCAACCCTGCCTGCATGAGATGTGTACCGAAGTACCTAAATAAGAGAGAAGAAGAGAAAAATAGTCCAGGCCAGTGGCAGGGTCACACAGACAACCATGTCCATGTTGGCACCATGTGGGCTATGCCGCATGTCTGATAGAAATGCCATCATCAATGCACCCTCAGAGGCTCAGAACACTGCTCCTGCGCATTGGCTCGGGAACTTCCGCACAAAGCTGCACATTGGCATGGTCAAGGCCGGCAGCCCATTAACCAGCAAACCAGGCAGGCAGCCAAAACAGGAGAGAACAGAACACAGAACAGAACAGCCAGCCCTTGGTTATTAGCATCGCAGCCAGCCGCCCGAGTCGACGGGAGAGCACCGCTAGTCAACTGACTATGTTGTTACTGACTAGGTACTCATCAACCCATCGGTTGAGCAACGTGGCGTGTTGGGAGCCACTTGGGAACAACCGTCAATCTGTTCCAACGCTGCCTGCCCTGCAGGCCAATCATGGTTGGTGGGCGACGGTAACACCCGGGTCGCCAGGCTGGCATTCTGTCTCGCGAGAACAACAGCGCCGCTCGTTATCAAGTGGAGAGAGAGGCTGGGTCATTTGCTGGCTACCGCACATCGTTGGCGGCGGCGCTGATGGGATACCCTTATACTTCCTACTCTGATAACCTACCACATCCTCCCTGCATACAATAATACCCCGGGGGGCACCCTCACCGCGCCAAACCTGGCACGCTCTCCGGCCCTCTTTGTGCCCGCGTATTCATCATCCGGGCTGCTTTCAGTCGTGTACTGGACACGAGCGCCCGTGTGTACACGCACGCACTCCCTGCACGAGACAACAAGCCCGATCTCTTAGCGCCGTGCTTGGTTCTACAGGGAACGACCATCTCCCAACTGGGGCTGTCACGCCGGTAGCAAATGATGGATGTTATTGCGGATGTTCATCGGCATTTCCTTCAAAGATGGATGCATCCCCTGACTAACGAGAGGCCCGCCAGAGGACATGCTCGCTCCCTTCATCCCAACAGCCCATCGAAAAGGGCTGCGGCGGGCGTCCCCGTCCCCAGACAAAGGTCCAGTTTCACCAGCCCACACGGCCACCAGCCCAGCGCCTCGTTCCCCGTTCCCAGAGGACAAAGGGCCACCTACCGCCAGCGCCCGCCTTACTTTCAGCAACCCAGCGTTTTCGGTTTCCACAGAACGGCCCAGAACTATTCCAGAGCATCGCAATTCCCATCTGCTTCTAGCTTTCTTTTCCGGCAGCAGCCCGAGGGCCAACCCGTAACAGGATAAGTTGTGTATACCTTATCGTCAAGAAACGACGACTTTTCCTCGGCCCAGAAACAGAATGGCGAGGCCTGCGGCTCCGGCGCTTTTGATAGACTCGCCCCCCCCCTCTCCCTTCCATCGCCGCTGGGTAAAAAAGTGCCCACCCTGCAGCGGCACAGGTGGCACAGCGGGTGGATACGTCTTTCGCTAAAATCGTGGAGAACTCCTGCAGCGCAACCTGGAGCCGAGGGGCCCCCGGTCCAAGTGAACAAGGGCAAACCGCTGCTCAGTCATCAAGACACACGTCCAAACTCCCCGACTTGTCCAATGGTAACCATGACACGAATCACACGGCGACACGATTCCGCGGTTTTGATGGATGGGTTGCCTGCCCATCAGCCCATCTATCTGGCTGGCACACTGTCACCCTGGGTTTGTTCATGCTCGCATTCACTCACCCTGAAAGACTCATCTGGGTACAAAGAGGGCGTCAAGAGGGAGTCAATTTACTTTCCAGATCCCGCAACGAGCCGTGGCAGCTTCCACCTTCCCGAGGTGCCGGTAGCCCGGCGAAGGCGCTGGGCCGAATTGTCGACCCGGCCGAGCTGCCGAGGAGGTCCCGCCGCCTGCGTCCTGGACCCAAAAAGTTAGATAAGCAAACCGGCCGCGCCCCAGTTGCGGCCATGTGCTCTCGATTTAGCCACCGGCTTTGTTCCTCTGGGTGCAGACGCCCGGCCAACCGAGGCTGACCAGCACTAAGCCCGACGTTTGGCCAACAGCCGCCGGCGTTGGTCAAGACCTAGCCTAGCATACCTGTCACTGCGCCAAAACCGTACGGAGAAAAGCGCGTCCGACACACCTCCTAACATATGCAACAAAGGAGTGCCGTGATCCATGGGTATGCCATGTGACTTGACGGACCGACACAACATGGCTAGTTGGCGTTGTCCACTGTGCCGGGCATCGGTTTAGGGGCATCGGAGTACGGAAGAATTCCGGAGCTGCCGATTTGTCGGGAAATCGATGGCCATCGCCACACATCGACAACTGTGCGCGCACCTTGATGAGATCGTTGGTATCTTTCAAACTTGCGCACCGGTATGATCTTCCACCCGTAGAATGTGCCGAGGACTGCATGCGTCGTTAATGCTTTGTGTCGGGGCGAATGGCGTTCATGCATCCACCCGGACAACTTAGCACCTGAGGGCCTTGATGGTCTACTGGCACCATCGAGGAGCATGTATATACTCCTCCCAGGAAAGCGACTCCGCTCGAACAAGATGCGGTATCCGTACCATTTTCACTCTATGGAGTCAAAACTTTACCTGATCTTTGCCATGTTTTACCTCGATGGTTTCGTTATTGTGTACAAATTAGCCGACCTCGGCACGCCCCGGGTGCCTAAGCTTTTCCGCTGCCAGTCTCCATTTTTTAGGAACAGACCATTCACTTCCCCATGAAGTCCCCAGCTGCCCTTGCTACCTCCATCCATCACGCCTCCAGTCAACGGTGACTTAATCAGGCAGCAACTTATAGGGAAGCCCTGATCCGGCCTTGATAAAGCAAATCGCAATGAGCCACCGAACTTATCAAACACTCAACTGCAAAAAGAACGACGGGGCGGGTGAAGCCACCACTCGATGCGTGTTCTCAAAGCGACAAAAAAGGAAAAAGCGGGAAACACTGGAATAAGGACTACTTACCCCGCAGGTCCACGACAGCACGGATGCATTCGCCGCTTTTCATGACTTGGAAGGAGGTGTTGATGTCGGCGAGCTTCTGCCGGTGGGTGATGAACTCGTCGACCTTGAGCCGCCCGTCCAAATAGTCCTGCACCAAACCCGGTAGCTGTGAGCGACCCTTGACGCCACCGAATGCGCAGCCTCGCCAGACCCGACCAGTCACGAGTTGGAACGCTGTATGCAGGTCAATCTGTTGCTCTGGCCGGTGCCTTGGGATTATGGGCAGCAACACAAAAGAAAAAAGGAAGAAAGAAAGAGGGGAGGGGATGGTCCTTACGTCGAGTCTGGATCTCCTGCCCGGCAGCCGCAACGCCGATGACGATAGACTGCCCCCAACCCTTATGACACGCTTCCAGGGCAGTGCGCATGACGCCAACGTTGCCGGTACAGTCAAAGGTGTAGTCGCATCCGCCGTCGGTCATCTCAATCAGCTTGTCGACGACGCTGGTGCCTTCGGGCAGCTTGGATGGGTTGAGGAAATCTGTCGCGCCGAACCTCCTGCTCCACTCTTCCTTGTCCGGGTTGAGGTCGACGACGATGATCTTCCCGGCCTTCTGCGCAGCCGCGCCCTGGACCACACTAAGACCGACGCATCCGGCACCGAACACGGCGATGTTAGACCCTTCCTCCACCTTGGCCGTGATCCGTGCCGCGCCGTAGCCGGTCGTGATGCCGCACCCAAGCAGGCAGGTCTTGTCCATCGGCGCGTTCTGCTGTACCGCCACGACCGAGATGTCCGCTACTACTGTGTACTGCGAGAAGGTCGAGCAGCCCATAAAGTGCAGCAGGTCCTTGCCCTTGCAACGGAAGCGCGACGTGCCATCGGGCATCACGCCCTTACCCTGTGTGGCGCGGATCTTGCCACAGAGGTTCGTCTTGCCGGACTTGCAGAACTTGCACTCTTTGCATTCTGGCGTGCTGTCGGGCGATTTCGAATCAGCAAGTCTTCGTTGAAAGACCCTTTGCCGGTGTTGGGCCCATCGCTTGGTGGTGAGGAGCGGACGTGGGAAAATATGATGGCACAACTCAAAACAGGCGGAGCACGACTCACTATAGAGCGACGACGTGGTCGCCAGGCTTTACGCTGGTGACGCCCTCGCCTACCGATTCAACGATACCGGCGCCCTCGTGCCCTAGGATGATAGGGAAAGCTCCCTCGGGATCGTTCCCTGAGAGAGTGTACGCATCTGTGATAACCCAGGATCAGCCCAGGACGTTGCTGACCGCCGGCAGACAGCGCATTCAGCTTGGCCCTCGGGAGCAGCGTGGACCACGATGTGTGCTGACCTGTATGGCAGACTCCGGTGTGGTAGACCTCAATTCGGACTTCGTGTGCCTTTGGCGGCGCGACCTCGATGTCCTCGATGCTCAGCTCCTTGCCGGCTTCCCATGCTACAGCCGCCTTGCAAGTAATAGTCTTGTCACGCCCGCAGGTTAGCGTTTTCAAATCTCTTTTGCCATTTTCATTTCGCACAGCTCGAAGAGTTTCCGGCTCGGTTTCCCCTCACCATGAAAACCGTCCGTAGTGGGGCGGAAGTGGCAGTATCAGCGGGTCTTCTCGTACCTTTCCTACTGTCGAGGCCATTGTGATTGCAGTTCAAAGCTGGTGAAGCCGTCGAATTCAATGGGCTGCGATGCACGAGAAGCTCATGCGTATATTGCCTTCCACACAGTAGGCAATTGCCCATTCCCACGTGAGAACCACGATGGAGGAAGCTGTCTTATAGCTAGCTTCAAAGCTTCCCCACACATTGCCTGAGAGGTGCGGGCACCTGTCAGGGGTTTCCCCAAGACGCCGAGCCCCGTCCAGTGTTGGAGTTCAGGCAGATCGTCAGCCAGGCACAATTCGGCGATATCACGGCATTGACGCAATGGGGAGTTAGGTTTTCCCCATTCCTAGGCGCCTTGTCTTCTCTTACTGCCCTCCCAGCTTCAACTGCTCTTTGCACCCAGCAGGCAGTGCTTCGAAACATGTGGCTTAAGATAGTGTGTTCTTGATTTCGTGGTTCGATCGCTACGGAATGATTCATGAAATGTCCTCGTGGTTCCTAGAGAATTTCCCTAGAGTTGGATTCTGGCAAGCTATGAACGAAAGCTTTCCTTCTGATTGGATTGCGGCCTCATATGTTCTCCTTATTCCTCAATTCCTGCTTCTAAACGTGACCAAACCCAATGCCTAGTGCCAAGCGCAAGTGCAGTATCTAGGTATGTGCGGTTGCATCAATTGAAGATCCAATGGTCCGCCGGTGTGGTCCCAGCGGCATGATATCATCCACAACACCACTTTTTTACTTCGGGCAAAATGCAAGAGATGCCTTCTGCATTTTGTTTCCATGCTGGAGGGCTTTTTGAATTGTTTATCTGGAAGAAGGCACGCTGGAGCCCTGGCCACAAAAACGTTCCTGGCTGGCCGTTGGGTCGGACGTTTTGTTCTGGCCTTCAGAACCAGACGGTCCGGAAGGGTGGCCTCGAAGGTAAGGAGGAGGACCCCATTTAGCGCAGGACGGCTGAGACGAGCCTTTCCAATCCGCAAAGGCCTGAGAGTTGTCGTTGTACTCGTGGCACTGAGACAGATCTGGCATCTGGTTCCCCTCAAAGACGTGGCAGCTGTTGTCTTTCGAGAGCTCGAGAGCTGGGAACATGGTCAGTTCAAACGGCAAAGTGACAGAAATGCGGACTATGTGGACTGAGCTCCCAGCGAGGAAAGATATGGCAGAGAAGGTTTACTTACAGCCAGGCTTAGCCTCCGTGTATTTTACCTGACAATTCTCTTCCTTCTCTGCAGACATTCCCTCTGCCCTCAAGTAAGACTTGACTTGCTCCGACTTGTTGTCACTTGCTGCAGGGGTAGGGTGAAGGGTGTCAGCCTCCTGGGTGTTGACGGCCGGCTTCGTGGTGCCAATAGCATCTTGAATGAGGGGAGGGACTGTCAGCTCAACAATGGTACAGACATTTGTAGCAAGCACAAGCCAATCCTCGTGAATGGTGTACGGCGTCTTTTTGGGTTCTGGGATGTCTGAGGTCATGAAGTCTGTGTGAGGGGTGATCCAGTAGTCTGTGGTGGGTGCAACAATCCAAGATACCACATCAGTCCGGGTAGGGAAAGAAATGGCATCCTCCCACCACCACTGCCATTGGCACATCGTTTGCTCACGAGTGTGGTAGGACAGAACAGGGTTGCAATGGCCGGGTGCCAGAGCAGAATGAGAATACAGTTGAGGAGCATGTGACAAGACATCATGTATGGTGTGGACAAGATGTGGTGACAAAGGTCGGTTGCGAGCGGAATGTGAGGAGGGCAAACAGTTCTCTCACCTTGGCCTTTCTTCTTAGACTCAGCTGGCGCTGAGCTGGGTGTGGTGGGAAGAAGAATGAGTGTCATGCTGTCCGCAGTTGGCTTATGACTGTTTGGGCTTGTAATGGGTGGGCAAAATCGATGATTGGTGTTGACAGTATGTCGAAGGTGAAAGTTGGTGGAGGGGTGTGGGTTGAGGCCACAAGGTAAGGTGGGACAGGAAAGGCTGTGTTAAAACGCACGTTGCATTTAATAACACCCAGACAGAATGAAATGTACACATAGGAGAGCTTTCACCCATTAAGCAGCGCATAAGTGAGTCAGGGAAACATAACTGTTGTTTGTGCAGGTTGCTCTTGGTCTTTTGAAGCAGCTTGCAGAGATGCAATGTCATTGATAGCCTGCTACCTGCAAGCCACTTTATGTGACTCTTTTCCTTGCTCCTCTCCCCCCCTACAAGTCTCACAGAGACTAAACTCTTTGCCTGGGATCTGATGCCATTATTCTCATAAACACCAGACTGTCAAGCAGTCTTTGACACCAGACCCTGAGAGTAAGATGCTGGCTTTGATCAATCACATCATGGTCTCACTTCTCACTGAGACATCACGCATTATCACCATGAAACTTGTGGCTATCCAAACCTCAGCAGATCGTCCCTCCAAATCCTGCTAGAAATCCAGTCTCTGTCAACATTCGAGCACCTGAACCCACCTATCAGCCATGGACTGACTTTGAAAAGGCCACAGAATCACCAACTCTGCTGTGACATTACACATACTGTTTGAAGGCAACGTGTCTCAAGTTCAACGGAGATTCAATAAGCTTGAGACTTGCTCACATGTCTGCCCCGAGACCTTCATAACTGTGTGGTGAGTTAGCATAGGGTTATTCAAAGTCCTTACTACTTAGCCCTAAAAATACTAACCTCCAAGGGGATAACAGTATCAAATATCTTCCTATGGGGCAACCCTCTACAGGATAACCTCTTGTGGAGTGCCCTTCTACGTGCTAATTTGCTGAGGTCACACTCCATGTAACAACCTCGTAGGACAGACTCCTGTGAATTGGGGACTGAGGCCTTTGGCAGTGGAGAACCTAAGCAGAACAACAATCGAGGACCTACTACTCAATACTTCACTTATGGCAATTCAAGATGCTTTAGAAAGTCGCTGGGTTGCTTCGATGACGTTGCGAAGTTCGGGGCATGTGGCTGTGTTACGATAACAGAATACCTAGGCACAACTGAGGCTTTACTAGGCTTCATGAAATAGGTTCTCTTCTGCTGCTAGCTAGAATGAGGACCATCGGGCAGATTTAGTGATTCCATGCTCAAGTTAATGTCTTACAGCCAACCATATGAGTGGTGGCCTTTAAGTGTTTTCTGAGAACATCAAATTCTTGCACCATTTGGTCGGACCTGTTTAAGAGGGGTTACAGGTCTCATTAAGCATGCGAAGGAGTGGGTCACGGCGCCCGAGCGTTATGGCAAACAAACGCATTGGGAAGACATGCTGCAAAGACAATCAATCTGAAAACGTGTAAAATTGCTTTAGTCTCAATTGGTGTGGATCTGAGCGGATCGAATCGAGCATTTTCTTTGCGCCGTACTCCTGGATCCGCGCCAAGGAAGAGCTCGAGGAGATCAGGCGAACCTGTCCCGAATCTCACGGCTCCACAAGGAGTCGTTGCAGCACCTGCTTACTATTTAGAAAGGGCCCTGCAGCCACTGAGGATAGCTTGAATGGCCTCCGTATCCTCCACCTTCTAATGACTTGCAATACTCCAGTCACAGCTCGTGTTGCGATTACACGCTGAGGTCACGGCCGCCGCGCCTATCGGTCCCAAATTCTTCCAAGGCCCCGGGGCCGAGTCAGGGATTGTGCATGTGGACTTCTGCGGATATTTGCACCTCTTTTGAGGGCCGTGGCCGTCTCGAACCGGTAGTGATCCCGGCCGTGGGCTCGTGGAGACCCAGTTTATGGAATGCAATGTTACGATGTAGACGCCCGAAAGGACCGCAGAGTGCGGTCATGAACAGACTTGATAAAGCGCTGATTTGCCTACCTTTTCCCTCGGATGTGATTACTCGTCACTTAGTTGCTGCTAGAATTTCTGTTTGCGTCAAGCTTGCATTCTCAATCCCCTATCCCACGGGTTTTATATGCCAAGAGTCTTTCCTTTGGAATCGTAAACACGTCCACCCATTACTGCCGATTTGCAAAATGGGAAGCAGCCAATGTAAGCCCCTTGATTTCTCTCACAACGAGCGCATCAGCAAATTACATGCTGACACATAAAACAGCAAGTCCTAGTTCCGCCTCCGCAACCGTAGCGACCCAGGCACAGCTGCAGAGCTTCCAGTATGTGGCCCAGTATGCTGCGGCGGCGTACTGCAACTCAGCCGATTCCCTGACAGCAGGGACCCTTGTATCGTGCAGCAACGATGCTTGCCCGGATCTGGAGACCAACCGGGTATTTTTGGAAGGGATCTTGGAGTATGTCCAGCACATCACTGTATGACCAGATCTTCGCGGACCCCTGCTTACACTCTCGGCAGCGCCAATGACGGCACGGGCACCGCTGGGTATGTGGGAGTGGATCCGGTACAGAAAGTTATCGTCGTCGCCTTCAAAGGGACGGATAACGCGGCTACCTTCGCCTATGAGTGAGTCCAACCTACGAGAATCCAATCGAGCACGTCCAGTACTGAACGCATCTGCAGTCTGGAGGCTATCACCACTGATACCCACTTATGCGATGGCTGCATGCTTCACGGAGGCTTCGCCACCTCATTCGATAACATGCATCCAGCCATGACAAACTTCGTCAAATCTGCTCGCGAAAGCCACCCGGAATTCAGCATCGTCACCACTGGCCACAGCCTTGGAGCAGCCATGGCGACCATGGCTGGAGCATGGCTCCGGCAGGACGGGTATCCCTGCGACATTTTCACCTACGGATCACCACGCATCGGCAACGAGGAATTAGCCAGTTACATCTCGCAGCAGGAGGGCAACGAATACCGGATCACACACTTGAACGATCCTGTGCCGCGCCTGCCTGGCCACTGGCTTGGTTACAGACACACGGATATGGAGTATTGGCTGTCGACCGGCGAGGCCACCACAATCGACTATGGCGTTTCCGACATCAAAATTTGCGAAGGGACTTACAACACAAACTGCAATGGTGCTGGATCTATGGGGACAAGTTACACTCCCCATGGCTACTACTTCCGCAAGATCGGCGCTTGCAAAAACACTTAGGTCGGTGTTGACAGCTGCTTAAACCCTAGGAATTGCCTGCGGGTGACCCAGCCAGATGAGAGCTAGCTTATTGTATTTGTTTCTGCTTGGTAGTCACCGCTTAATATAATGCTATAATTCCCTATTGGCGAATGAATTCTGAACGCACGCCCTTTCCTTGACCCATCATTTTGAAATGGACCGCGGCTGCGGAAGTCCTTTTTGACTGTATTGAGCCTACTCAAGCTGTCATTATCTAGTTGTAAGCCTCTTAAAAGGTCCGCGGACCCCATTGCCTCTTTCTGCATTGACCTCTGGCCTCTATAATCGTTACGATTCAAGGTATAAGAAGCCAGCTCTTACACACGCTTCAGCGGCGTTTGCCAGCATTTAATTAGAAGGACGATATGAAGTAATTTAACGAGACGTCAGTATATTCCGTTCCACCCACAGCATTCAGATGTCGACATCTGAAAACTCAGAGCTCTCAAAGAGCCGCTTAGATAGGCAAGGTTCGTTACGCATGCCTAGATGCTGTCACAGTTCTACTGATAGGGTCTGCTATTATGAACTTATTGTTGCACAAGGAAGGAAAGACTAGAAGCTATAAGCCATAGACCAAGCCATAGGACTTTATATACCTAGTGGGCCACTGCTTATAAGTGGGTACCGTGACAGATGCCCTCCGATAAGTACAAGTAGGCAGAGTGGTCGTTGTGAGAGCCGGCAGTTGGGCCATTATAGAAAAGGAAGCTCTCTAGCGAAGGCTGCGGCATTTTGGCAGAAGAGGGTCGCATTCCGGAGCTGGGCAGGGGCCCGTGGAACAGTGATCAATGCTAACTTTGTGTACTATGTAAGAACCGGCTTCTTGGGTGGCACTGACAGGCGTGGGCTACGCTAATGCCTGTGACAGGAACCGACTCAGATCCACTAAGACTTGTGTGACCATAGAATCACGACAATGGTGCCGTTCCCGTGATGTTGCGTCCGTTCCGGATAATCCTCCCAGGAATTCCCGTCAATCAACACAAGCAGAAAATAGGAAGGAGGTGCCCGATCCGTGCCAAGCACGAAGCTGACCCACGGCCCCGGCACCCTAGGCATTTCAAGCCCTTGCAACCCCCAATCCCGAAGAGCGAAAACAAGACTTTGTCTTCAGTCGCGATCTCAGACCCTGTCCGGACAAACATGTCAGATATCCTGGGTAGTATCGAGGGAAGACCACGCCGCGCAAGAAGGACCCCGTGATGAGAGAGAATTAAGAATCTATCTCCGGCGCCAGATACGGCCCCAGCCTGACCAACAATGAAAAAGCCATCACAGACGAATCATGTATAAACATCCCGACTTAAGGTCATCCCTGTCCTCATAGCAAGGATGAGAACCCAAGAGTTTTTGTTGTGTGACATCGTGACATGTTGACAGAGACGACTTCGCCGAGTTCATTTCAACCCTATTCTCATCCTCCCAGTCTTTTCAGTGCTACTCGGGATAATCATGTTGAACATTGGAATTCTCCTCCTGACGTCCTTCCTTGGGAAAGCCTCAGCCGCTGGGGTGACAGGGGCTGCTGAAGGCTTCGCCAAGGGCGTCACTGGCGGCGGCAGCGCCTCTCCTGTCTACCCTTCGACTAATGCCGAGCTTGTTAGCTGTACGTATAAGCCTTCTCCTGCTACTACTTCTCGTCTCTTTTTCCTTGTCCAAAACAGTCAAACTCGGTCACTTCGTGATTTGGAATGACTCACTCATAAACAACAGACCTTGGCGACTCTTCGGCACGTGTGATCATCCTCACAAAGACCTTCGATTTCACCGGCACCGAAGGCACGACCTCTGCGACAGGATGCGCCCCTTATGGGACAGCATCTGGGTGCCAGACTGCTATCAATCAGAACAATGTGTGTTTGTCATTCGCAGCAAATGTGTCCCGTTTAGAAATCTGACTCTTCGCCAAAGTGGTGCACGGAGTACCAGCCAAACGCCCCTAGTGTTTCTATTGCGATAGCAGTGGAAGCGTTGCTTGTCAGCTGGCGGCCAGCCGGTGCCAGCTGCAGATAGCTTAGTCAGTAGCAGACTACACCTACACCTTTAGCGCTTCGGCACCCACGGTGTAGTCAAACCACTAACTAACCAAGAAAAGAAACCTATATACTACTTTAACCCTTATAATCGTAAAAAGCAAGCTAACTAATACTAATTAGTTACCTACAGGCTTTAGATTAGTAAGATAACTATCTAAGCTACTTAGATATTAAGTTTAAAAAAGATAAATTAGTAATATTATATTATTATTATAGCCTAAAAAAAGTAAAACCATCTAGGTTATTTAGGTATACTAAAACTATTATTAAAACCCTTTTCCTTATAATAATTATAATAACTTTATATAATTAATTAATTATTTAATTAATTATTTTTAAGCTAGTATAATTATAAGTAATAAATAAGATATCTTTACTAGTTAAATTTTAAAAATATTATATTAGTAACCTTTCTTATAATAAATATTATATTAATAAGCCCTCTTAACCCTTAAAAGGCCCTTATAATACCTTTAAGCTTATATAACCCGTTAAGCCTTATATAATACCCTTAAAAGTATATAATTTAACCCCTATTAAGTAAATATAATAAGCCCTTAAAATAAGTAATTTAAACCTTTAAAGCAAGTAATTTAACCCCCTTTAACCCTTTATTACTTACTTTAATACCCTTAATTTAAGCCCCTTATAAGTATTTAATTACAAGCCCCTTTAAGCATTTAATTACAAGCCCTTTTAAACCCTTTATTACTTATCTTACAAGTAAGTAAATTACTTAAAATAGTATATTTTTATATATTTACTTATTTTATATATTTAATACTTAATTTATATATTTAATACTTAATTTATAACTAGTAACTTATAAAAACTATTAGGTAGCTAACTTAAAGCTTCTAGCTAGGTAAGTTATATAAATACTTTAAGTAAACCTTTAAATACCTTTATATTAACCTACTTTAAGGTAACTACTTTAATATTTAATAATTATTATAATGGTAATAAGGGCGTTACTTTAAAGTGTAGCCAGCTGGCTACCAGCCGGTACTAGCTATAAATAGTTTAGTTAGTAGTAGGCTATACTTACACCTTTAACGCTTTAATACCCACGGTGTAGTTAACCATTAAACTAAATAAGTAACTTATATATTACTTTAACCCTCACGATCGTGTAGCAAGCCTACTGATACTGATTAGTTACCGACAGGCTTCTAATAGCAAGGTAGCTAATCATCTAAGCTGCTTAGGTGTTAAGTTTAAAGAAGATAAATCGGTAATACTATGTTTACTGTTATAGCCTTGATTAGAAGGTAAGCTATTTAAGCTGCTTAAGTATAGGTAGCCTAACTTTGTGATTTTTGGCCTAACCGTTACTTATAAAGGATAGCTGGCTAATATAGAAATCCTTGTTAATAATAATGATAATTAAAGTAATTGTGACTTATACCTATTAAGATATAGCTTTGTAAGTATCTATTATACCTTGGGAAGATAAGTTAACTCTACTAAGCCCTGGACTCCTTGTTAGCCCTTAAAAGATTATAATAACTTTGTGTGATACCTTTAAGCCAGTATAATTAAGCGATAAACGGGATATCTTTAGTGGTTAAGTCTTGAAAATACTACGATCTTACACCCTTTAAGTAAAGTAAGTAATTCAGGCCTATTAAAGCTCTTTATTACTTTAATTAATATTCTTAAAAGTAAGTAATTTGGCCCCCTTTAAGCCTATAAGTAAACGTAATAAGCCCTTAAAAGTAAGTAATCTTAAGCCTTTACAAGTAAGTAATTTAAGCCCTTAATTTAAACCTTTAAGCCCTTTAATACCCTTAATCTTATACGTTTAAAAATAAGTAATTTAAGCCCCTTAAAGCGATTTACATAATTTATATAATTTAAGTGATTTGCTTGATTTAAATAATTTATATATTTAGAATCTTGTGGTAATTTATATAACTTACAGAGATTATTAGGAGATTAATCTAGAGCTATTAGCTGGGTAAGCTATATAAATGCTTTAAGTAAACCTCTGGGTACCCTTATATTAACCTACTTTAAGGTAGCCACTTTAATACTTAATAACCCTCTTGATTACCCTCTTAACTTTAACCCTCTTAACTTTAATCTTCTTTTATAATAACCTCCCTTACTACTAATAGTATTAGTATAAGAAGAAAGCTGCTACTAGTACTATAAGAAGAGAAGAATAACTCTACCTGTTAGATTACACAGTAATTATATCTGTTTACCGATAACCACTACCTGTGGGTAAATAGTCCTTAAGCCAGTTATAAGCCGTAGTAGTAAGTATTACAATATTTTTTAGCCGCTAGTAACTATAATAATAAAGTTATCGGGTATATTATAGCTAAGCTTATACCCTTAATACTATAAAGACTTTAAGTTAAAAAATAAGCTAAAAAAGTATATTGGGGTAGATTATAAGAAATAGTATATAGTTATTTAAGAGGTTTTTTTACACCTTAAAGATAACCTTTATACATACGATAAGGATCTCTTCTTTAAGTTTAAGGAGATCTTTGATGGCTGGGTAGAATACTTCTAAATAGTTAATTGGAAGACTATTTAAAAGCTACAGAAGACCCTCTACCACCATAGTGTTTTTACTGGTAATAGCTAAGAAGATAACCTTAAAGCAATTATTAACCTTAATTAGGTATATAAGCTACTTAAATAGCCTTAAGACAAGCTAATAGTAACCTTTTTTAGTTAAAGATTACAAATATACGAGAAGAAGAAGTAATAAATTACCAAGTAAGCTAAGAAACCTACTACCAAGAAGGCTATAAAAAAGAAAACTGCTAAAAGCAAGTAATAAAGCTATTTATTTAATTTACATGTAATAAAGTAATAGTTTTAACACCTAGGAAAAGCCTCTAATTAGCTGGAAAGTAAGTGATAAAGCTTTAAGTAATAAAGCAAGTAATAGTGTAATTTAAGCAATTTAAGTAATAAAGTATTATCTTGCTACGGCTTTATCAGCTATTAACCTAATACCTTATAACCATAAAGGAAATACTCTAATTAGCTGGAATAGATAAAGGAATATTTATATAATATATATAATTTGGAGGAAATATATTTTTTAAAGCGTAATATACCTATATAATAGAAAACTACTAGTGTCAGATTTTATAACCGTTTTTTATAGTGGAATCCTTGTAGTATATAGTTAATTCTAATTAT
This sequence comes from Diaporthe citriasiana, assembly GCA_014872975.1. Lineage (NCBI taxonomy): Eukaryota > Fungi > Ascomycota > Sordariomycetes > Diaporthales > Diaporthaceae > Diaporthe > Diaporthe citriasiana. The sequence goes on along the minus strand of JADAZS010000112.1, from coordinate 1,203 downwards.
TAGTATAATAATCTATTATTATTCTCTATCCTGGTTCTAGTATATTACGGGAGCTAGTTTTATCCTGTAAATCTTAGTACCTAAGGTATTTACTATAGGTAAAACGGTAAATTTACTATTTCCCCGTAAATTTACGGTAAATTACCTTATTATAGTAAATTTACGGTAAATTTACTATAGTACTATCTAACTACGGTATATTTACTATTAGTTAGATCTAATATACCCCCTTAAGTAAGTAGGTACTAGAAGCCTAAATTTTTACCCATCTTTTACGGCTAATAGCCGCTAAACTAATAGATTTTCTATTAATATTCCCTTATATAGACTATTTATAATATCCTGTAATCCAAGTTATTAGAAAAAACCTTTTTATTTTCTAGCTGGTAGTATTTTTATTAATTTATCTACTACTATTTATACTAATAGTATATATTCTACTATAATTATTTTATTTTAAATTTCTTATCTTAACTAGTGGTTATAAATATCTATATATCGGAGTTTTATCTTAAGTATAATAATCTCGGATATTACTAGCTTAATCGTTTAGGTATTATTATACTTAATCCAGATAATCTTATTATCTAATTCTATAGATAATTTACTAAGGAGCCTACTAATAAAAAGTATTTCTTTTACTACTTAGGCTAGTACTAAAAGCTTAGCTTTTATAGTTAATATTATAACCATATTTTATTTATTAGCTTACCAGCTAATAAGCCTGTTAAATAGTTTTATAGTAAAAGCCTAAAAGCTTTTTTGATTAATAGAGTTATTAGCAAATAAAGTATTACTTATAATAGTAAATCTATCTTAATCTTAGAAATAAAGGGTTAAATACTTTATCTTAAGAAAATATAATAATACTTAGTTAATAGTATTATAGTATTTTTGGCTTAGGTTAATAAGAAATCTTATAAGCCTTAACGTGGTAAAGGTAATATCTAGTTAAGTATTAACTGTGGTAAATAGAAGTAATCTAATCTTTCTTTGGTAAGAGTAAACTTTATATTTCAAGGTAATAGTAGTATATAGTAGTAACTCTTTAAGAATTATAAGAACCTTATGGGAAATATTTATTTTATTAGCTAATTTGGTAATTTTTTTAATATATATAATCTAGGCTAGCTAGATTTTATAATTTTTATAGTCTTAGATAATTTCTATACTAAGAAACTATTAAATAGGATCTCTTCCTAT
>JADAZS010000111.1:0-162977 GCA_014872975.1 Diaporthe citriasiana | reverse complement strand
TATTATAATTAATATAAAAATCTATAATAGGCTACTACTCCTAGTAATATATATAAAAATAAAACTAAGAGGTATAACTAATATATATATAAGGTATAGTAAAAATAATAAGTAGAGAATTATAAGTATAAAGAAGTTATAGGTATTAAAAAAATAATAAAAAAGAAAAAAAAGAAAACCTAGAAGATAAAATATAGCTAAAACTAAAGAAAAAGCCTGTAAAAAAATTCTTAATAGCTATATACCCTATAATATTAGTATATAGGCTATTTTCCTGTAAAGAAACCCCTTCTACTAATAATTTGTTAGTAAAAGCGGGATTTATAGGCGGAAATCAGTATTATACTACCCGTAAAGAGTAGAGCAGTCCTTTAGTTATAGTATATAGATGTGTTTGTTGCGGTTACAGCAAGTCAGCTACCTCGGGGTACCCAGAAATTTGTAGGTCAGCCTAGAGCGTGTGCCCCTTCACTTACTAAGCAAGCGCCTAAATGTGGGGACGCCTGATGGTCAGCCCCACAGGGGCGCTTCAAACACAACCAACAGTTGCAGGTTGGAGGGCCTGGTACGGAGTTAACCTAAATATAAATCTGCCTTCAAATGCTCAGAATCCTGCCTGCCTTGAACTACTCCCCGACTCATCTTTTCTTTCAAAGGAGAAAGAAATATTCGCCGACAACCAGATCAATACCCTCACTACACCTAGCCAACCACTCATCTTCGCAACAGGATGGCTTCCTCCCTCGAGTCATCGACTTTTCGATGGAAACATGACCTGTGGGTCACCACGCCCCGACCTGACAGCATTGATAAAACCACTATAGCCGATATTCTTGACGAAAGGCATCAAGCCGTCTTCCAGCGGGCCATGACCAACGTGCTCGCCACGGACCTCGCTGAACTCACTTTCGCTCAGCTTGTCGATGGACTCCCCCTCCTTGAGGTCGCTATTGACATGTCCAGGCACAGCCATACGAGAGAGGAGCCTGTGTGTAATCACACAGAGCTATGTCCTGGAGCTATGGATCGGGCCAGAGCCCTTCGTCAAACATTCGACCCGCTCACAATGGAGCTCAGATCAGATGTAAGTTTTACACCCCTAGGAACGCTAACCCCTGAGCTAATTATATCTGATACCCAATTTAAGGTCCTCCATCGATACCAGTCTGTACCAGTCGGATCTAGGGCATCTAAATTGCCCCTAATTGAGCTTGTTGCCGTGGCTGTACATGCACTTGCCGTGCAGGTCTTTACGGAAGTCGATGGTGGCTTTCATAAAAACGAGAAATGGCCCAGTGACGATTATTACAATGAGGACCCTATAATGATGCGGGAAAAGAAGCCTACACCATTTCTCCTGTGGCTCACCTTTGACACTCCCGAGCAGTATCCTAATGGAGTCGCCGACGTGGCCGCATATTGGGCCGAGGATCGAATTTTCGGTGGTGTTGTCCTCTTTGGAAGAGGAAAATCGGGAAAGGAGGTCTGTTTCTTTGTCCCGCCATCTCTGAAAAGTCTAAATTGCGCACTCTAACGATTCCGCAGCAAAACGGCGTCTGGTTCCACAGTCACCGCCCTCGTGTCACAGATCACGTCTATGCACTGCGTGATGACCAGGTAGCCTCTCTAACACACTTCCTCGAATCTGACCCTGAAGAAGCATCCGAATGCTGTCCATTCCCGATTCTCGCAAACAGGGAGAACGTGCGTCGAGACTACAGACTTTCTATGCCAAAATATAAGATCTATAGGGACCCTTGGGAGCGGAAGATGATGTACATGTCATACAAATCATATTTCAACTTTTCGGCCGACTGCAGGGAACTTGAGGTGGATCCAATCGAGCGGCCTGAATGGAATCGTTTGATGGATTCAGACTCCGACTGATAGTCTATGTAAATACTATATGCATCTAGATTAAACCTCCTTCGTGGAATCATAGTGGATATTCACATCCATTAAACCAATTCGTCAAGTTTTCAGGGTCTTCTGGCGTTGAACGGGCGCGTTATTCTCCATTTGAGATGAATCCGCAACAGGAGCATGGGTGATTGCATACATTCCGCCAGTTTCAGAACGAACAGAAGAGCATCTCAAATGCCACGGAATCAACCTTGCAGGACTCAGAATCAATAGATACCCAGCCTTCCTTGACGATACGTTGAATCTGGAAGTAAAAGTTGAGGATCTGCAACGGGATTACCTGTTTAGATTTACTATGTCGATACGAATGATGAATTCAAACCGCATGCTGCACGCAGTCTACTTCCCCAAATACTTGATACAACGATGAGACCCGGGATAAACGTTCAGTTGACGTTCGTATCAACGGAAAACTCTGGCTCGGAGGTTCGCTATGTCATGGCTTACATAGCCGTTTCTACAGTGTGGCAAGCACCCCCTTTCCCTCTCCCGGGCCTTTCGCACAAAAAGACAGCATGGGCACCATTCAAGAGCGACTGAGGAGAGAAGATGAACAGCAATTCTCGGATTTTGCGTGGGTTGCCGGCCATGTCCCAGGGGTGTCTAAAAATATGTTGCTGCTCAGTTGTTTTGATCTGTGCCTCTTTCAAAGTGGGTATAAATGGGGAATGACCCACCTGACCACCCAAATGCCTCACTCAATGTCTATGGAGGCCTGGATGTTGGTTGGTGAACGCCGCAGTGAGTTATTATTAGGATCTAAGCCCACTCCTGAGACGGTTCAGCGAACTCGGTCATTTCTCATGGCCGAGACCAGTGACTATATCGACATAGATAAAATAATGGTTATTCTGTGCAAATTGGTCGATGTTTGAGCCTCCTCGTCCGCAATAGCAGAAGAAGTGCACTATTTCCTTCACTTTGCACGCCAGACCCAGGGAGTCAACCATGTAACAAGAGCTTACGATGTGCCAGAAGATTCAGTAGCGACCTTCATTTCTAAATCATTTAAGTGGATATCTGAGACGTTTGGCCGCCATGTTCGGGCCTGTAGGATGCAGCTATGCTCTGGCCGACGGCCAACATGCTGTGACAATTTTGTCACGGCCCTGGGCACCTTTTCTTGGTTGGTTATTGTGGATATATTCACGTAACGCCGTTCTGCGCCTCAATAATAGTATTCGGACAAGTATAAGAGTTCTGGATCTCCCACTGATTATTATCCTCATCTAAGCAAATCGTGTCCTCAAAAGCTCATCATCTTTGTTTAACCATTCAACTCGATAGCACATTCAGTTCTCTCTGATAGAGACCAGATCAAAAGATTGTCTACAAGATTCGCTCTCGTATACAATGACTGCAACAACCCCGAACAGCCGCTCGACTGGTACCAAGACCGGTGTGACGCCTCCCACCGCTCTTGCAAAAAAGCAAGAAGCCAATTCAGCCAAGAAAGCCAACACGTCCTCCACGGCGAGCGCTCTGGTGACCCGAGCCGCAGGCGGCCATCCAACCGGACCGAGCGCCACAGGTTCGAATCACGGGAGAGTCTCACCGTCCATAACTAGGGATACGGCCCCAGCTCCTCCTGGATCGAAGCCGGTGATTGTTGATCGAACTGTCAACAGAACGGAAACAAATCATCGTGATGCCCCCAGAGACCCTCACGCCGTCAGATCTAGCTCTCGCCGTCGAGGTATCGACTCCAGTGCGTCTCGCTCTGGAGAACCGGGTGCTAATATATCTGGAAATAACACGGACTCGCGTCACCAGAATGATCGTCCACGTGAAGGCGGAGTGACCGGAACGCCGAGAGAACGTGGCCCGGGTTCAGGCGCCGGGGGCTCGAGTTCCGGCGCCGGGGGGCCGAGTTCAGGCGCTGGCGGTCCGTCTAGGCCTGGCGGTCCCTCTGGTCCTGGCGGTCACTCTGGTCCCTCTGGTCCCTCTGGTCCCTCTGGTCCCTCTGGTCCCTCTGGTCCTGGCGGTCCTGGCGGTCCTGACGGTCCTGGCGGTCCTGACGGTCCTGACGGTCCGGGAGGGTCCTCTAGCTCTGGATCTGGCCCAGGTATGGTTGAATTTTGGAAGTCACTCAACAGCAAAATGCCGTGGAAAAGAAATCCCAAGCACGATACCATTGGAAACCTACGAATATTGGAGGACAAGAAGGGCGTTTTTGAAATAAGTGCCTTTGGTCCAGATCCAAGAGAGTACGATGTCATCACCAAAAACGATCCAAAATTCAACATTATGGTTCATTGCATCGACCTTGCGCTAAGACTGCTGGAGCACGATGCCGGCCGAAATGCTTTAGTCCAAACCGCTTCGAGAATAATTCGCCAGCGGGAGGGACTCAAAAGATCACTAGATGCCCAAAAGAGAGAGATGGGATATCATATCTTTCCCCTTCCAAAGGATATGGCTGATCTAGAACCTGCTATGGAAACGTGTATCGACGAGTGGCTTGTGATGATTCGGAACGACTTTGTCAACATTTGGTTGACTAAGACCATTGACGCACGAACCGACGGCAGGACCCAGAACACGATTTGGGGTGACAATATGAAGGATTACAAGCCTAAGAAAGGGACGCGTATTTTGATTCATGGACTGGTAAGTCTCTATACCGGTAGACCTCAGAAGCATCATGTGGAAAACACTACAAGATCTACTACTGATATACACGCCCAGATTGTGGACCATTTGGCCGAGATACTAAGAACGATTAAGGAGATCAAGAAGAACGGTAATAAGGGTACACATGGACAGGACCTGGAGTCCGCTCAACGCAATTACGACTCTGGCGTATTTCATGTGGCTGTGACCATTGCCCACGAGCTCTGTCACACGTTTACTGGATATCTGACTGGATCCTTCTGGCCAAGGACGCCAGATCGTGTGACAGCAGGTGGCCATGAGGTACCTAATCAACATGGTGAGCATGGATGGGCATGGGAAAACAAGTTGTTCGGCGGCTGCACTGTTCTCTACAAAAGCCCACAAGATCCTTTTGGTAATAAGCAGGCTGGCGTGCCGTACGCATACATCGTTAAAAAAGACAAAGAGAACAACCAAAAGATATTTTACAAGTATGTGGACGGCTACATCTCTAGCATCGCTAATTTCAGTAAGTCGAAACCATATTCTTTTACTTTTCTAACCACAGATTCTGACAATTATCAATTGATGGCAGACCTGGACGTGCTTGGCAAGAAAGCTCTAGATACCACGCACCCCATCAGTGAGGCTGATATGAACTCGAAGGATACAATGGCCGATATCAGACATCTGATTGAGAAGGAGAAGTTTGTTGCAAAGAACCTGTACTATCCGGACAGGCATGTAGCCAAGGTGTCCGGAACCATCAACTTGAAGGACCTCGATTATACCAATAAAGGCGGCAGCGAGCGAAGTGTCAGTGTGGAGACCGCGCTCGTCGTCGTTGCCAGGGCCTGAGACTATCACCTGCTAGCTTTGCACGGCTTTGCGATTCTGCGGTGTTGGCGATAATTTGTTCAATGAGCTAGGATTCGCCGGTTGCTTGAACAAGATTTGTTTCATGTTACGGCGTTTTGGTGCCACGAGACAATGTACAGGGCTCATTAAAGCATGAAATGCATTCACTGATAGACATTGATCATATATCCTTGCTAAACAAATTGGCGCATCTTCCAGCTGCACACATACGCCCAAACGAGATTCCGAGTTCTCAGATGTCGAGGTCATCCAAATTCCACCACTTCGTCCAATCAGCCCAGAATCATGGGTGCGCATCAAATTTGCGCCGCTGTATTTAAATTCGGTAGACCACTGACTCTTAAATGTAGTAAACGTCATTAAAAATACCAGAACATGGTGGACGCATTGTAGAACATCAGAGTATGTCATGTCGTGGACATTGAAGTTTGGTGAACCTGGTCAGACCCTGGCCGCCGTCCCCAAAATACCACACTTGTGCGGTAATCAACCTTGGATGGAGGTCCAGATTTGAAGGCAATCATTCATGTTTGACAACGGACATCGATTCGCAACCCCAGAAAAGGAGGATGCACCCCCAGTACACTAAAGAACGCCCACATATAGAGCTAAGCCTAAAATACTTCTCGCTATAGGGCTATAAGATAATGAACTACTCTAAGTACTGTGATCTAACTAAATATTGTAAAACTACAAAGTTAGTATAGAAATAGTTTGAAAAACAACTGCATTGGGTTCAAGGAAAGCTGAGGACTTTGTATAGTGAAGTTGTACGAGTCGCATCTTCTTCTTCTCTTCTCTGCTCTTACCCAACCACCTGAAATCCCTTGTGCTCGACAACACATTTTCCGGTTGCGTCTAGAACGGCCGCAATGGCCGATACTCTGACATGGATGATCCTCGCAACTCGTCCCTTCAAGGGCCATCTTCAATAGGAAGGGTATTGCTGCCATGAACACCTTGTCTAATAATGACCAAGAGTTCCAGAAATACGTCTCGTACTTAGCAGGACAAGGTCATTCCGCCATCAAGAACCAGGCCTGTTCCGGTGGTGAAACTGGCCCTTGGGCTGCAGAGAAAGATAGCAGCGTCCGCTGCCTCCTCTGGCCGTCCAAGGCGCCCAAGGGGTATAGTAGCTAGTAGAGCCTGTTCCAGCCCCGGAGCCACCTCAGTTGCCCGTCTGGTCATCGGTGTATCCGTCCATGTTGGGCAGACGCAATTGACCCGGATACCAAGGGGGGCATTATCCAGTGCTATAGTACGATTAATGACTATTTCTACTATGAAATAAAGAGAGCGAGGGCATATCAAGAAAACAACAACAGGGTGAAATACCTACCGGCAGTTTTAGTAAGGCCCAGGATTGCATGCTTGCATGAGGTGTATTGCCTGGTTGGATTGGAAAGATGATTAGCTGGCAGGCAACAGTGGCTGGAATAAAACAACTGCAGCTAGGAGCTTGCACTTACACCATATTAGCGACTGCCATAAATGACGACACCGAAGACAAGTTGACAATAGACCCGCGGCTACTACCTCGGCTCGGGTCCTGAGAGACTTGTCGAAGCTCCTGAGTCTCCATAGCTGCTGACATCAAACTGGTGAATAGGAATGTCCCGTTGACATTAACATCGAGGAGGTGCTTGAAGTCAGCAAAGCTGGCCTGAGCGATAGGATCAAATGTTCCGCCGGGAATCTGAACAGACTTCAGTGATAGATAATAAGTTGTCAAGAGCAAGACTTACACCAGCAGAATGGACCCCATAGTCAATCCTGCCAAGGAACTTGCTAGCATGGGTTACGGCAGCCCTGACAGAATCTTCGTTCGCAACGTCAACATGGACAGCGTCAACCCGGAAGTTGGGATTGACGGCCACGGCCTTGGCTTGAGCGGCTGTTTCCTGTGCTCCTTCCAAGTTTATATCCGCTATCACTAAGCCTACGGCCCCGTCTTTGGCAAAGCCCAGGCATGTAGCTCTGCCGATACCACTGGCTGTTATATGGGTTAGCAGTGATGAGCAGTGATTTTACAAAAAGAAGACAACAAGGAAAACATGAAGAGGGGTGCGGGCCCCTTAGTGTCACCTTACCTCCACCGGTGACGAATGCAGAACCTGTGATGTCCATGTTACTCCCCTTTTGTCGAATTGAAGTTGTGGCGTAGGGAGAAATCGAAAGTTAAACGGCAAGACAAATTTGGTGAGAGGGTAGATTGATAAAGATCAAGTGAGCTGGTTCAGAAGAATCAAACAGTGTGGGTGGTTTCGGGATGGGATTGGGGATGTCGAAAATAAATCGAATCGCTTCAGTGAAAGCGAGAGGTGGGGAGGATATGATCTTTCGACGGGTCCTTTCCGCCAGCTTGGCACCAACATCACGCTTGGCACCACATGTGGTTAAATAGGGACCGTTGGACGTAATCCTCAGGGTGACTGTTCTATGATAGGCTGGATTGCCGCTCGTTACTACGTGGGGATGCTGTGCCAGTTGGTGCCGTATTCGCTGTGCCGCAACTAGTCTCATTTTTGATCCACATAGCGCCCATCCGAGAGGACTTGGCCAACATCATCTGCGTGAACACAGGGACGAGGTGCACCTGAGATTTCAGATTCAGCCGCAGGCTGTTGTGCTGGGGCCAGGCCGGGCAGCACGGCGCAGTCGTACATCGTGTTTTCTTAGCAGACACATCTATTCCGTGATGGCACACAAGCAATCGGAGATTAAGGGCGCCTGATACGCTGGAATCTCTAATCACTTCAGGCACATTTATTACGCTGTCAACAGCGTACAAAAAGGAATAGATGACTACTCAGACCTAAGTGAACAACAAAATGATGCTTCTCGACTGTCATTGGACCATGTAAGTCCAAGTTTTCCCAAGCAGAGGTCGAGGATCAAGGTTATATGAGAATATATCGACATAAGCTTCTATCCAGCAGGGGTATACTAGAGCGATACATATAGAGGAAGTACCTAATGCCAACCACGGCGCTCGAATGGGCGTGTCAAGACCGCGTTATGTATACGGCGATCAAATGCATCCGGACAGAGGACAGGCTACGTATGAAAGCGCATGACGCGGAGCAAGAATAAGCGATGTCCATTTGACTGATGTAGAACATATTAATATGATGACGCCATATGAGTGCAGATACACAATTCAGCGATTGGACTTAGATATGTACAAGGAGCGGTCAGTCTTAATTGCTTCAGCTATAGACGATTGTATGTCTTGTAGCCCTTGTCTATCCAGCAGACAATCTTCTCTACCAATACTCCCGACCCAACAACATCGCTGTGTAGTAAATGGAACCTGCCACCGATATTTCAGCAATCCTCCCCAGAAACGAAAAAACTTATTGACTTACCTCATCCGAGACAGCTCAGGCGTGGGGATGCCGGGCAGGACAATATGCGTTGACCTTCACAGTCGAAATCATAACACGTTGTGACCGCCCCGGGCAGAAGGCTGTATTGACGCCCCTATTTGTCCTGCGACGCCCGCATCTGACAGGATGGACCTGGTACACGCCTCCACATATACTAGAATAGAAGTACCATTGCCCACATTTGCAAGGTGATCTGTCGTTTCTGTCCTGCCGTGTAGCAACCGGGTATCTATCGATGTTGTTCCGAAAGATATCCTCATCGACGATTCGGACTCGAGGCATCTTAGAAGATCAAGAAATGAGGATATGGGTAAATTTAAGTGTATTGCGTGCGTCAAGAATGAGAAGATGGTGTTTGATTGAGCTTGAACTGATGAGACTCAGATGAGTTCGTACAAACTTAGCGACCCTAAATACCCTCTAGAGAATGCTCAACTGCATCAAACGGGACACAGATTCACTGTGAATACAAAATATAGAAATTGATGCTTGCTAAATTTGGAATTACGATCCCGCTGTTGGTGCGTCTCTGGCCACGAAGCCGACGACCTCAGGCGCTGGCAAGTTGGCTTTCCTGGCCGCTCACTCTCTTGTGGCTTCTCTTGAGAAGGTTACAGACCTTCCCATTTGCTGAATTGCTATAGGATGTACCAGTTGGTGTTTGCAGTTAGGTCTTGACCACCCTTTGGTTGATCATGGGGTCAGAAATAGAAACAGCAAGCACTGAGTGTCAAGTGCTGCCAACATGGATGGCGAATTTACTCATGTGGCCGCCTTGGGGCGAGGGTAACATCGGCCTTCCGCGCTTGTACGTAAGTTGGCTTTCCTGGCGGCTTAGTCTCTTGATATTTATCTCAAGAAGGGTATCGACTCTCCTATTTGCCAAATCGAGATAGGATTTACCAGTTGGTGTTTGCACTCAGGTCTCGGCCCACTTGTTGGTGGCCGGAAATGGCTTTGAACATGGATGACCAATTTCCCAAAGGGTTACTTGGTGGCCGCCTCCGGGGTGGGGTAACATGGGCCCGCTGCGCCTCCCAGGTGCTGTTGAGCCAAGCACCACCGAAATCCAACTGATCAGCTTGCTTCTGTCATCGAGAATGCGCCTCCTCCATTTAAGACAACTTAACGTGTTGCGCAATATCTGGCCCAAAGAATTGCTTTTGTTAGCAACTTACTTTGGCGTTGCTGAATTATCCACCTTTTTATCTTACGGGATTCAACTTGATCACCGCAAAAATACGCTCAGTTCTCAAGATCCTCTTCAAGTGAGAGCATTCTTCGGCACAAACATGGAGCAGAACAGGCTCTGGCATGATCCGGTGGTAGAGATTTTCTCGAATGGCATCTCGCCTGGAGTCTCCTGTTCAGCCAAGGCCTACGATCTTGCCAACAGACGGTGGTACGAGCTCAACGTTTGTGACGCTGCGCTGTCATCCGATGGACATAGAAATGACGAGGAGAGCGGACAGTCCGCCATAGGAGGATTCCGGGTCCCAGACGACGACTGGCTTAGCTCAACGGTCGCAAAGCACGTCAGGGAGAGCTATAAATCCACGGGTTCGCCACCGAGTTGGAACATAATCAAAACAACCTCGATCGGCCAGCCCGTCATTTTTGAACAAGAGAAGAGCAATCGTCATGTCGGCAGACCGATTTTTGAACGCTTCTTCTACGGATATAAATCATCCGACCAGTTACCGACGATAAAGTTCCGAGAACTGAGAAACAAAAGATATCTCAGTCGGGGCGCCGATTACTGCGATTGGGAGGGGAGAAAATGCGTCTTCAAGCGCATAGAATTCGATTGTGACAATGAGTCGCACGAAAATGAGATTCGCGCGAGAGAGCAGTTGATCCAATGCATCAATCAAGAGCCAACCACCACGTCCCCCGGCGTTAACAATGAAATGATGAGACGCTTCAACGTCGTTCCTATTCTTAGTGTTGTGCTCCATGACGAGACAAGCCAGTGGATGATAGACACGACGACAGACTTTGGCATGTATGGCGTGTATGAGGATGAGAACGAGGAAAACTCAGAGGATAAAGAAGAGTATGGACTTCAGCGACCCTCCGAAACAGAAATCGGAGAGGCTGTACAACAGAGTCATACCGTCGCGGGCTTCATCACACCGTACATGGGCCGCAGCCTTGAGCTTCTCGGAGCTGCTCGGTCCAGCAAGGGTTTAGAGTCGAACGAAAACAACCTTCCTTCGCTGCCTGCACTCGGATCCCTCACTATTACAGCCGACATTCCCATTACGGTAGCGCAGCTCCTGGATCTCGTCGAAGGCGTGAGGGAATTATCGAGGTGCGGGATCACCCACGGCGATATCTGTTACTGGAACCTTGTGCTCGAAGAGCCCGAGTCACAGTCCTTGTCGGCTATGCCGAGACTGCTATTGATAGATATGGGTGACACAGCACCGGACTATGAAAATGACGCCGTGGCGCTGGCAGGTGTCCTTCTCTGGTGTCTGAACCACTCATCAAGTCTGCGCAAGGATACTGCGTCGAGGAACATGGTTATTATCGCGTCAGCACTCTTGAATGGCGGTGAATTCGACGGAGCTGTAGGGGTATTGTCGTCAGCGTCTGTGTTAGAGCAGGGCAACAATACAAGGGCGTCGTCTTTCGATGATGTCCAGCAGGCAAAGCGACGGCGGCTATGAATGGGAAGTTCTCAGGTTATATCAAAACTGCGGTTGCTCGGCTATTGGCAGCATCCCAGAACATCCAATTGAACAATGCAATAAACAGATCGAGTGGCAGAATGGCTTGTCAACATCCCCGACTACCACTGTGTCTAACTACAAGAAGGTTGTTCCATTTGAAATGGTGCTTAGCAACAAAAGATTCCGTTTATGAATACCTTAAAATTGCAAAGTTCAGAACATTGTTCAATAAATGCAAAGTTTTTATTTTTCCGCCACTTGTCTATTCAAGAACAAACATGTTATGTTCCACACAAGCACTTGAGTCTCAGAAGTGGCAGGCTGCTATGACCCGTGGACTGAGTCCTGGTCCAACCCCCCCCCCCCCCAACCACCTCCACCAATTCCACTGGGACTCGTACCCTCAAGCACACCGACTCTCAACATGTTCAATGGGCTGCTACGTCCACTAATAATGGCTGTTCTTTAGACAATGTTACAGGGGCAACCAAGGATCCAGGTCGAAAACATTTCAGGCCTGTGGATGGGAAAAAGAAAGCTCGAACCGATATTCTGGTAAAGTATGTTGTCAGCAATCCATCTAGCTGCCAATTTCCACATGGAATCTTGTTCTCAAAGCAAAGAAATCTTCTCACAAAGTCCAAATCCTCATTCAAAGAGATTTCCGAGTCAGCATTATCCCCCGCCGTGAGGGTTTCGTCCAGAGATGGTAGGAGGTTCTTATCATTATCCAACTCCACCGTTGGTGTAGAAATCGGTGTCGGGTGTCCCTTGACCTGTGCCAACATATGCCGAATGATATACGATGACTTGCTTGCCACAATGCACTCATCCATAGCCTCGAGTACATCCACAGCAACATCCACCTGGGGCGCAGTAGTCGGCCCCTGGGATTGCCCGACGCGGCTCGCGTGGAGAAGCAGTACCGCCGTTGCAAAAAATGATGTGCATCGTGTAATCCCACCTCGTACGGAAGAAGCTGTTGGAAATCATGGCGTCGTGGACAATTCCTACGATCCGTTTCGCCGAAGTGATGCACTTGTCCACGGCCTTGGTCACACCTGGCGGATGCGTGCCAGAGCCTTTCGCCAGCATCGAAAGGAACGGCCGGAACAGCAACACCCTCACGTTGTGGTAGCGGACCTCGATAATGATCTTTTGGAGCCGACACCCCTTGGGCTGGCGCAAAGCAGCCAGCCCTGCGGAGGAAGAAGACGACGATGAAGAAAGACAAGCGGGTATAATACGCGCTGGCAAGTCGGCAACCCAGCCGTCCAGCTCGCCCTCAAGGTCCCATGCGTGCGCCGTCTTCTGCTGCCAAGACATGCGGGAATGGTAAATCCCAATCGCGATCCGGCGCACTATGCGAGCAAAGTCTACCATCAAGGGGATTATGGCGAAATCGGAGTCGTCGACTGGTGGTAAAGGCTGGTCATGGTATTCATCGAGGCCCAAAGTATCCGGACGGCCAAGGGTGAAGCTGAGTTCCATCTCCAGAGAATAGAGGCCCCACCATGTGCGAGATATCTGCATCGAAGAGGACGGACCGTTGCCACTGCTGCTAGTGGTGCTGAACCCGCCGCCGCCATTGTTCTGATTGAAACCTGCCGTGAGGCAGATTCGCACAGCAAATCCCGTGTACAAGTGGGCCATGTTATGTTTGAGCTCGTTCTGGCAGACTTTGGCGCATAGGTACAGGCAGTGCACCGTGTCCAAGTTGGCAGGGAAATGCAGGTCGGCCAGATTCGCCAACGCCTCGTCGAACAGCTTCCGACTCCACTCAAACTTGCTCAGTCCCCCAAGGCGGTCCTCCTCCCACTCCCACTCTCCTATAAGCGCGCCGAGAGACGTGAGGCTCAGGTACATGCAGAAAAAGCACATATCACATGCAGGGTCGCCGACGGCCCACATGTGAGCCACTCGCCGGCGAAAGATACCGGTATCCTTGTCGATGAAGGGGTGGATGAAGTGGAAGTTTTGAAAATAGGCGTCGATGAAATACTGCGCCTCCTTGATGTAGAGGCTCCTCTGCTGCATGGTCGCGTTGCCCTCAGTGCCGGCCCGCAGAGAGAAGGACGTGTTACGCAGCTCCGACACGAGGTTGAGGCGCCTATTGGAGTCGTCATGGGCCAGGAGGCAGGGCAAAAGCGGTTGCTGATGCCCGCTGCTGCCGTCACCTCGGGAACGTGGAAAGGAGGTTCCAGACCGTGGTTGACTGCCTTGGAACAGGCGCCCTGGGGAAATCTGAAGGTCCCGGAGCAGGACGATGGACGAGGTGGATCCGTGGAACTCGATCGCCTTCGTCTGCCTGTCGACGTTTGTGTCTTCTTCCTGGACGGGGGACACAAATTCATCATACTGTTCATATTCGCCAACATGAGTCACCTCAATGGTTGGACTCGCAGAATCTTCAGGCGGGATCACATCAGGACTGTCTCCGTTGCTGATATAAGTGTCAGCATTGGCGATATTTGAATTGGTGGAGATGAAAGCACTCGCACTGGGAGGAGCAGGAGATTCCTGAGGAGGTAGGACGGCCCGCAAGGCATTCAACTGGGCGGTGAGGCCTCGAACTTGTGATTCTAGGGTACGTATGCACCTATAATTATGGTCGTGGTATTTTAGCACGCGTGTAAGTCTTTCTTTTTTCTCTAGATTGTAGCAGTTGTTGGCAGCATCATAACATTGAACTCACTCCAACGACATATTGTCGTGCCGCCTGGCCGATCCATTCTGATATATACACTGTATAGCAGCTTCTGATCCGTCCATGGTTGTTATTAGCAGCGCATTATCTGTATTAATAGAAAGAGAATCGGTCTTTCGATGGAGACGTGTTGCTATCTAGATATCAGAAGTATCAATCGACAACTTACTTGCACAGTGGCAGCACGGCAGTTCCTCGTCACATCTATACTTCTTCAAACGACACCTATCACAGGCACGAGCTGCGCGCTGACGCCTGTCCTTCCTCGAAGCCTGCTGATTCTGAGTGCGTCTACTGTCGGGTGAATTCATTGTGGTGTTGGTGAGTGATAACGGAGCGGAAGCAGGCCTGATGCATATACCACTTCTGAGCAAATTCAGGAGGAAAGTCGACATTGGTCGGTCAACCCCCACAATGTTAAGCTTGCTTCTGCCTCGATTACTTCCATGTTGATTAGTTCTGCACCCCTTGGCCACCTTTGGTAGCGAGTGCTTAAGGAAAGACGTGACAATCAGGAGCCGTGATGGGGCCGGCGTGGGGCCGAAGCTTGCGGTAACTCAACCTAGCATTTGAGGACCCTTGCTTGACTGCTTTCTGTTTCCAAGAACTTCGAAATGGCCGAAACTACAAATAGAAGGGCTACTAGTGTTTCACCCTTGAAGAAGAAAAGATTGCAGTTGCCTGCCTCATAGAATAGCCCGGAGACAGACACGAGCTTTGCTCGAGCGTCTGTTACGCAGCCACAGCATTCATGCACGTGTGTGGTCTACCTAGGAAGTGCTCACTGCCCAGCCTCCTAGAAAACAAACTCGTATGAATCACTGAATTGGAAGAAGGCAAGCCACAAGTGCTACGTAACGAAGTTTCCGAATTTTCTTTAATGTGGCTGTGTTACTGAAATCATGGACGTGATGTAGTCATCGAGGGGCATACTAGTATTATTACAGTAGGCCAAAGATAGTCTCCCAATCAGAAATCCTTACACAACTTTGCAAGCGGCTCAATGATATCACTGCAAATTGAGCTCCAGAGCTTCGAATCCTCCCAATCAACCAACTTTCCAGCCGAAAGGTTGTTTCCAGTCAGACAGTGCGAGACCGCCTGCCCATAGAGGCCCAGCATCGGGTTCGTCCCGTCGTCCTGCCACTCCAAAGCTTTCACCAGACGTTCGTAGTATGTCATATATCGTGATTGTGAACCGGTCTCATTCAGCCCAAAGCGTGACTCCAATGTCACCCCGTGCCATATTTCCAGCAACAGAATGCCTAGCTCTAGCAGTGCCACCTTTGGCTCCGTGGGAGGCACGACTGGACACTTGCCGCTGAAACTAGAGACCACTAAGGGCCGGTTGAGATCCACCTGGGCAATTTGTTTCGCGTGACTTGTCGGAACGGATGGAGGATCGGGCAGGAGGAAGAAGACTGTGTCTTTGGACCACGCTTGTGTAAGCCATGGTGTGCTGAGCAGTTGCAGGAGGCTGGATGCCAGCCGCAGAGAGAGCTGCATCCGAGGTTTCAACGGAAGGGTTGATGATGTCTTCAGTGTTTGACTTAGGGATACGCAGTCCCTGTGGTCCCCTTGACGGAGTGTCCGGGTTTCAGGCATGGCTTTCTGGTCCGGAAATGTGCCTATCTGCCGCTTTTCCAGCAATGCGAAAGATAGGCTAGATTTCATGCCACGGGCCTCCTTGATGGTTTCGCAGATGCTACTGATGGTGGCTACTTCGGGCGTAACGGGTGATGGAGCGTCCGTCACACTGAATGTAACCACGGCTTTCACCAAGTCTTCTGGCGTGGTCTCAGGTTGTGCATTGTCAATCTTATAGTCATCAAAGACTTGAACAACTGTTTCGTAGTACAGCGTGTCCCCTTTCTGTCCCTCAGCATGGAAAACCACATCAAACATCATCTGTGGTGCAGCATGGTCTACCGCACCGCGCCGGCGAAGTAATCGGTGAGCGGTATCGATGTGGTCATTGAGGTAAAGCCTTGCCTCGTGTTTCTCGTGGCACTCGTCTCGGAAACCTTCCAGAACGGCACTGTAAAGACCCTCTGATAGCTTTCGTATCTGTCTGAATGCCTTCGACAGCTTCAGGGAGTTTCTGGATTAGTTGCTGTTCATCGACTGGCGGTTTGACAAGGTGAGCCTCGAGAAGCGGTCGAGTGCATCGCTGCCCTTGTCGATCTCCTGGATCATGTCCTTCATGTCAGTGATACCAAGTACGAGCTTAATCCTCGGAGTAAGATCAGCCTTCAAACTTGGCTTGGCATGGTTGGCCTCGATGATGGCGATGAGGTCGTCTTTGGGCCCCTGCAGTAGTGTCAGAAATGGTTCTTGTGACGTTCGCAGTGATGTTTACCTGACCCCTAGGCACAAGGCCTGATATACGCCTGCCCACCTTCCCCACAGCCTCGCTGTTGACCAGAAGCTCGTCAACGAGGAAACTGGTGCTTTTCGAGCCTAGATATTCTTCCACTTGCTTCTGAACATCGGGGTCTGTAAAATAGCCAACCGGGTCTTCATCCACGGCCAGCACATCTTCGCAACCGCTCGCTAAAACCACCGACTTGATAAGTTCTTCTAGAGTCCGTTGTTGAAGAAGTAGTGCGCGAGCCAGTTTCTCGACATGCTTGCGCTTGTTAAAGGCTGTGCCAAACCTGCGGAAGCCGTTTTGGTAAGCATCCACGGATTTAAGAACGAGAGGGAGGGCTCCTAGGACGAGACCTGCGACTTCAATTCCCGACATGGCAATAAGTAGAGCGTACAGCAGACGAGATGTCTAACAAAACTCTCCAGAATATAAGCGGACCGTGCGCTGAACTGAGAAATCGCGAGAACGACGTTCGCACGTTAGGCAGTTTTATCGCCACAACTCCACTTTCTGTCTTGCTGACATGCAACGCCACACTTAAGGATAATGTAGCCTCAACATGGAATGGCATTCGCTCGCTTATCTTAGTACGGAAAAAAATAACTCAGCGAGGTTACGCAAAGTGCGGGGAGAGCTGCAGGCTTTGCCTACCCTGACCGAGGATATCAGCATTCTTCTCACTTCGTCTTATGATAGGTTTGCATACATCAGTCGTCTAAAATGTTTTTTGTTTTCAATTGAAAGTTCAACGCCTATAGATGCGATGTCTGGCAGTGTGTCCCTTGCAGATCTAGGCTTCAACGCTATAGACCTCTTTCGCAAAGTCGACAAGGCTCTCAAAGAGAGCCCTGATACAGCATGGCCCGATGATCTATTGGTAGCGGAATCAGAGAGATTCGAACTCTGGGCTGCAAATATGGGACTCTTCGTTGCGGGCCATGGGTCCCTGGACTATCGTGTTCGGGAAGCCGAGAGGCTGGCGCAGACACTTCGAAGATTCATGCAGGACCTGATCAACTCGCTGGATGACGGTAAGGCCTACCCGGTTGGTTGTAACACCCAGGTATTCACAAAAGTCTGCAGTGCTCCAAATGTGCTCCGGCATCAGCCAAGAGGTTGCAACTGGGATAGAAACAATTATCGGTGAATGCCCAGGATCAGAAACAACGAGAGATGAGGATGAGAATGATGAGGAGGAGGATGAAGACGACGAAGAAGACAAATTCGATCTGGAACTCTTGTTAGACGGCGTTCGAGATCCTATCGACAGACTCTTCAAGATGTCCACAAAAATACGAAACCCTTCTACCCGACTTGGATCTTCCAGGGCTGCCAACCACCGACAGATAGATGAAGATACTGGAGTCGATTTCCTACATGTCATTAAGAAAGCTGATCTGGACTATGTCAAATCAGTATTCCTGGAGTATCGAAAGGTCAGAGCACTTCGAGGAAATCATCCTGCGGAGCCGCCAGGAGGGCCATCAGCAGAAAACGACGATGAAGTGTGGGAGCCGATCAAGACTGTCTTGATCCAAGAACAAGAGCGGGAAAAGACTGGTGCCAATTCTTACCTTATCGACCGCATTGCACAGGCAAATGTCCGCCGCCGACAACAGTTTGCGTACTGGGCCAGCCACCGGAACAAACTCGATAAACACACAAAAGCGTATCAGGCTCAAAAGGGATGGCTTCCAGCCGCACAGCCGCACAAAGCCGGCGAGTCATTTCTGGGATTCACTCCAGGTGCTGTTCCCTCCGTCTCAACTGCCACCAGACTTGACATCGCGCGGGCCGAGGCATCGGACGACCGCTCGAACTGGAATATCTCAGAATATGCACCGTCAACACGGCAAGCCGCCGGTGCCCGTGTCGACTTCCCTCCGGCGCCGAAGACGTCACGCAATGCTCCCTCGGACAAGCCCTTCGAATGTCCTTACTGCTTCTTCTTGTTGCCAAAGGAAATTCGGGCCGAGAAAGCATGGAAAGCTCATCTCATACACGATCTGCGCCCTTACATCTGCACATATGAGGACTGCAAGAACCCGACGCAGCTGTACGACAGCCGGCAGGACTGGGTACAGCATGAGAATTCGGAACACCGCAAGGTTTGGAGGTGTCTAGAGCACTCGGATCAGGTTTTCAAGAGACTCGAAACATATAAACGTCATCTCCAAGAACAGCATAGAGGATCTTTTAGCGGTGAAGCATCTTTCATCCGCATCATCCAGGCCAGTGAATCAGCTTCCGATATCGTAGATCGGGCCTGCCCCATCTGCATGGTGGAGCTGGATACAACCAGAGAAATGGAGGGCCACATTGCGCTACATTTGGAAAGATTTGCCCGATTTTCTTTGCCCAGCTCCGTTATCAACGACGATGACGGTTCCAGCGCGGACTCGGGTAAGGCAAACAGAGTGGACGATGAGGGTTCTCGCGATGATGACTTTGAGGGCGGTTTCGAGCTTCACAGCGATATGGATGCCAGCGAAACTCAAGTCACAGGACGTCCCTCGGAAATTGGTAGCTCAAACCCAACACACGAGGCTGAGAACACTGGAGGCATACCCCAAGCCTTCCAACGCCTTGGCGATGACGATGAGCTTAGTAGTGAAAGTGGTGAAGCTCAACATGAAGTCCAGCAGTCTACCGATGATGAGGAAAGCTCTGATGGTTTTGTGTTGGGTGAATGGTGCACCGATCCTGAGAAATATAAGGAGGCCGAGCAGAGGTACCGGGAGGCAGTGGATCAGAGTGAGAAGGCGCTGGGCCATGAGCATCCCGACACATTAGCTAGTTTAGATGACCTAGGTTTATTACTGTATGGCCAGCAGAAATACGAGGAGGTCGAGGAGATAAATCGGGAATTGCTGAAGCACAGGGAGAAGGCGCTGGGCCGCGAGCATCCTGAAACACTGGTTACTATGTGGAAATTAGGGGTATCGCTATACAGACAAAAGAAGTTCATGGAGGCCGAGCAGATATATCGGGAGTTGCTGGAGCTGAGGGAGAAGGTGCTGGGCCGCGAGCACTCCGATACGCTGACCGGTATGATCAACCTAGCGACGACGCTTTACAATTTGAACCGATATGAAGAGTCGGAGAAGCTGGATGTGGAAGCGCTGGAGTCTAGCAAGCAGATACTTGGGCCTACTCATCCTGCCACACTCCAAAGTATGTCTAACCTAGCGTTAACGCTTTGTAAGCTAGGCAAATTGGAAGAGTCGGAGAGGCTGGCTGTGGAGGCGTTGGAGATATGTAAAGAGGAACTTGGGTCTGCCCATCCTGATACGCTCCTCAGCATGGACACCTTGGCGAGGATGTTTTGGGAACAAGAAAGATTGGAAGATGCCGAGAAGCTGGATGTGGAAGTGGTGGAGACTCGCAAGCGGACACTAGGGCCTGCTCATCCTGACACACTGGTGAGTATGCAAAGCCTGGCTTGCACCTGGCACTCTCAAGGACGTATCGCTGAGGCTATCGCCTTGATGGACTCGTGTGTCCAACTCCACTGTCAAGTACTGGGACCGGAGCGTCCAGAGACCACTTGGGGCATAGAAAGGCTGAACATTTGGCGTGCTGAGCGAGAAACTCAATAGTATCTCGCAGAAATAGGCTCATCAGGCCATGTATATGAAAACGGAGATTCGCAGGGCTTAAATCGGAGGGTACAGGGCAAGGTACGCTTAGTTATCACCAACCTCCAGGTACAGCCAATCAGATCACACCATTTAACGGTACTAAACTACCCACACTAGTATAAATTACAGTAATTAATAGTTATAGTACCTAATAGCCTTAACCCTCTAACTTAACTTAATAACCCTTTATCTCTTACAATTTAAATTAATTAAATACTTAATTAAATTAATTAATTTACTATTAAAGATTATCTCTATCTAGTTATATCTTATTTTTTTAACATTATAGTAATATCGGAAGTACTAGATTACTCGGGTTTTAAGGTATAGTAGCAAGATTAAGGGTAAGATTAAGGTTTTAGGGGCTTAAAATAAGGCTAAAAATACTATCCCTTTAGCCAATTAGGTATAAAATATATATAATAATAGCTTTAATATAAAGTAAAGGTAATATATAACAAGGATATACGGTTATAATAGCTAGTATAGTAAAAAAAATAGTATACTATATAAATTTAGTTAGTGTGTATTTTTATTTGTACTAGTGGTGATATATACCCCTGTACCCTCTGATTTAAACCCTGTAAATCTCCGTTTTCATGTATATAGTAACTTGGCATCGACATCAATTGATGCTTGTTAGCATGGCGGTTTCCTTGCTATAGATGCACGATAGTGAATACTGTTGTGTATTATCGCTTTTGATGACATGGATGACCTCATTCAATAACTTAAACAAAGCTGTTGTTTACTGTCTAAGGGTGCGAAATCCAGGGTCTGAGTTGCGCATCGGCTCCCATCCACAGGCAAGTTGAACTAAGCGGCGCGCAGCTCGGTGATTGATCACTCTAGGGACTCACCTCAAGGCCCTGCACTTGATCCGGGCTCAGGGATGTAGCGATAAGAGCGAGGACCATGGGGCTGGGAAAATAGCCCATACGGAATCTATATACTATAACTAAAGGACTGCTCTACTCTTTACGGGTAGTATAATACTAATTTTCGCCTATAAATCCTACTTTTACTAATAAATTGTTAGCAGAAGGGGTTTCTTTACAGGAAAGTGGCCCGTGTACCAATATTACAGGGTACATAGCTGTTAAGAATTTTTAACCACTTAGAAGCTTCCCCTACCAGAACGACTCCTCCCCCCCCGAAGGGGGGGTGTGAGGAGATTTAGAGCCCCCTTCTTTTACCTCCTGCAGTGACTGCAGGGTAATAACCTAGTATATGCTGGATTGGACCAAGCTCTGGGGCCAGTGCCACTGCCGACCAGCCATGGGACTTGACGATGATGCTGAACTGTGTGACCTTTCTATGGGGTTAATCACAGTAGGCACCGTGGCACCGACTTTTGGGCTGCAGTGACTGACTGAACTAACATTTTATCTTCCGAAGGTGAATGGCAGAGTGGCAGATCGGGAGCTGGAGCTCCATCTGGAAAATGGGGATGGTCGCTAGCTCATGACGAATGTTTCCCAGCCGGGAAAGCTCTTCCTGGTTGCCCTGGTACTGAACGAATGACGGAAGCAGCTTTTGGGGAAAGCTTCTTCGAATTCCGTCAGGTCCGTCCACCCATTCGCTCCAAAACACCACCACCACCCACTAGATTAGATGAACACCTTGTTATAGACTATTAAGCCTGCATAGTCTATTCTCCTCCGTCCACAATGGCTGGTGGTCATGCAACATGGTTCGCTGGTTGGCGGTGTTAGTAGCCGTTCCCAGATCCCCAACAAAACCCGGGTGTGACGTCGTTTGCGGTGTTCTCTGCTGTGCCACCAGATCCTTCTCCTGAAATAAGAATAAAATAAGCGGCAGGTGGAAACTCGTGCAGTCAGGGCCGTCAGGCAGTCAGCCGGACCCGGACGACTATGAGACACGGCAGTAACTTTTTTTGTCTCTGACAGGAGCGACACTGCGAGGGCCAGCGAGCACGAGCACGAGCGTGAGGGAGGGCCAGGCCGTTGTGATGCGATGCAGGGGCCAAGTGTTGGAAATAATGATTACTTGTACTTGAAGAAATGCAAGAATGGAGGGTCATTGAACAAGGGTCTATTTCCAGAATCATCATACCAGCCAGCATGTATGCTCAGCCCGGAGAATTAGTCACTCACAGTCGGTCGAGTCCAGCTCCTCCCCGAAAACAGCAGCTCCTAAACCTGCCAGCTTGCCCCCAGTCCCTTGCCAGTTCCTCCTGGAATGACGTGGCCCGTGCCAGCCCGAGAGCCTAGCCTCGCCCAGCGGTCGCCAGCGGTCTGTGTGCCCTCCCAGATCCCAGAAATCAGATTTGATGCTGCTCCATCCGCAATTCCAGCTCCAACCCGTCCGTGACAGTAAGATTGCCTGCTATTGCGGTACGGGGAGGCCCATTTTCCCTCTAATTCCCCTTCAGATGGTGATACAACCTCCTCCGCCTTGCACGCCACGATAATCCTTTTTTTCCTGTCCCTTTCCTCTTTTCCTCCTCACCACCTTCCTTCATGTCCTGTCTGTCTTCTGTTGTCACTCCTTTCTCTGTCTCCCATCCCTAGCATCCGCATCCCTGCCTCCCGCGCCGTGTGTTCCGCCCTCAGCTCCCGCCACGCCCACGTTTTTCTACGCGAGCAGCCACGCGAAGAATAAGGAACACCGAGGCCACGGTGGCTGGTCAACGGTAGCGAGGACGCACCTGCACCTGCTCCCCCAGCTCGAGAGCTCGGCAGCTCGCCACAGCCGCCGGCGCAATGCAGTCCATCCAGCAAAAGTGTCGGCCCAAGCACCAGGTCCTCGTGCTGAAGTGCTACCCGCGCACCAACAAGACCGCCATAGACGTGAAGCCCAACTCGAGCGAGCTGAGCTACCTGCTGTTCTACCTCATTTCCCGCAAGACAAAGATCCAGAAGGTCGGCGAGTTCCTCGAGAAGAAGACCGCCAGTGATGTCTGGCATCAGCGCATTGGGTATGTTTCAACCGTGGAGCACGCACCAATGCCCACATGCACACCCACATGCATACGCACAAGACTGACACAGACCCTGCACACAGCAACGTCCAGGTCACGCTCCAGATCCTCGAGGCTCTGATTGAGAAGAGTCCAAAGGACCTGCCCCTCTTCGCGAGATTTGTCCTGAAGATCCTGGACCTGATCCTGCGGTCAAATGACATTACCCTGGTCGAGTCCTCCCTCCCCACCTTCGACGCCTTCTGCGCCAACCACGACGCCTCCTCCCTGTTCGCCGATCAAGCATACCTCCGCCAGTACGAGGCTGTAATCCAACAGTACGCGTCTCTGGCCTCGACACGAGAGCAACAAGGCAAGAACCAGCCGAGCAAGCCGGTAGCCGTGCGATGGAGAAACGCGGGCCTCGAGGCCATCAAGAGCATCGCCTCTTCGGATGCTCTCTCCTCTGTTGTCGGCCGACAGCTGGAAGTCATAGTGCCTATGATCCTGGAGAACCTGTGGACCGGCAACGAGGAATTTTTGGACGTGCTATTGCAGCGGGCCAACATGGAGGAGAAGGTGAACACGGATCAACTGCTGAAGCGGAGGAACAGCAACGCGACAGTGCGCACCACCGAGACCGGCGGAGATCCGAATCCCATAGCCCTCTCAGGCACTGCTGGCGATGTCGACAAGTTGGCTGAGGAGGAGACAGGCGTCCTGGCCATCCAGTGCCTGAAGCAGATCTTTGTCGTGCCCAACAGACAGCAGATGCACACGGCCACCACGGCCTTGCTGAAGTTCATCGAGGAGCGCGTTCAGCAGGACGAGACCGTGGTCAGGACGAGCAACGGCCAGGATAGTGGGTGGGCCATCCACCTGTTCGGACTCGTCTCGCAGTGGGCACCCATGCAGGAACGATACGTGATCCTGGTCACTGCTATGGACACCATGATCCGGATACAGCTCAAGGAGGAGACACTGCGACAACATATCGTGCTGACGGCCATGATTGGGTCCCTGCTCCGGTCGGACGTGAACTTGATAGGGTTGAGTGTCATGGATATCATGCTGGGACTTGTACAACATATGAGGCGGCTGGTGCAGATGCCAGGCGACCCAACCGGCGGCGCGAGAAAGGAGCTTCTAGGACGCATACAGCAGACGATGGGGGATCTGGCAACCCATGTCTACTACAACGAACAGATCATTGACATGGTCTCGGCCCTGCTGCTTCGGTTGAAGCCAGCCAAGAATGCGGCGAATGCGAACTCGACAACTCAGGGCGGCGAACAAACAGACACCGACACGAAGGCATCGGATGACCAGCATTCGGAGTCGGCTTTCTTCCTCACCATTGCAAAGCTCACGGCTCTGAAGGCAGTGAAGGGCATCCTGAAGATTGCTAACCCGAAAGTGAAGATGAGCGGTAGTATTAGCTTGTCTAGATATCCGGTGCCCATGGAGAAGTGGGAGGGCACGCAGTGGCTGCTCAAGGATGCGGACGGGGAAGTCCGAAAAGCTTATGTGGACGCGCTGCTGACCTGGCTGGATCGAGAGACGAGAAAGACAGACCTGATCGCGAAAGACGACCTGCGATCTGGCCTGCAACCTGAGCCTGCCACGCCGACAGACGCCCGGCGCGCCCGGTCAGCTGCGTCTTACCGCGAACGACCGTCCAAGAAGTTCAAGAGCAGGTTCCTGCATCTTTTGCACATTGCTATCTATGACAATGCCCTGCAGTACCTGGATTTTGATTCGGATGTCGTTCTCCTTCACGTACTGCTTACGAAGCTCGTGAACCGACTGGGAGTCAATGCGGTCCGTTTTGGCCTGCCGATGGTATTTCGACTACAGGAAGACATCCAGGATGCTGAAACGCCACTCCAGAAAGTGCGCCTGGGGAGCTTATGTCATGGCTACTTCTGGGTGTTGACGGAGAAGTTTGATTTCGACGCTTCCTTTGTTGGGCGCGCAATTCAGAACGAGATCATCCGACGGAGGACCAAACAGCTCTGGGTTGACGGCGTGCAGGTTCCGGCGCCGCCTTTGGAGAAGATTGGGATGCCCGGCGTGGTCTCACAGCAATCTAAGATATCGCAACAAGAGGCAGAGTCCGAGGCACTGCTACCCTTTGACGACCGCCTGTCGCTCGTCGACTGCATCTGCACGAGCTACCAAGAGGCCACACTCTCGCCACCGACCAGTCCAGCCGGGTCACCCGGACGCACGTTCTCGCAGCCCATTCTTGGCTCTGCGGGCAGCATGATATCGCCGACTGGTAACGAGAGGGAGATCCCGGCGAGCTTTAAGGAGGCGATGCTCTTTGACTGGTCCCGCGAGGCTGCCATAGCAACCGTCCAGGCTGCCAGCAAGTCGGCCTCGCTCAACGGCTCCCGCGCCGGGACGAGCGGGACCCACCGCAACCGCCTCGGCCTTAATGGCGTGCTGGCGAACGGGCACAAGGACTTTGGTCAGCAGACGCCTGCGGGTAGCAACCATGACGTGCGGCCACGGTCTCAGCCCGCGCCGGATGGGGGACGCAACACCCTTGCGCCGTTGCAGACGAGAGCGCGGAAGAGCAGTGTCCGCAGCGGTCTGTCCCGCAACCCTGACGGGGTATCGACCCCAGAAGAGGGCACCACATCCGTCAGCCAGATGAAGAAGATCCTCTCCGGGGAAATGCCTGCCCCGCCCCTGACGGCCGGCGCGCGCGACGTCAGTAGTAGTGAGGACAGCCTCGTCAGCTACGACATGTCAACCTCAGAAATGTCTTTCAACCCACCACCAGCCACCGCACAGTCGCAAGGCGGCCAGACTGACGGCTCCTCGCCCGCACACACGCGAGCGCGTTCCATGTCTCAGGGTCGCGAGCGCAAGGGCTCGGACGGCGCCTCCCTGGGCCCGCTGAACTCCAACCCCCCGAGCGAGTCCGGACCGATCCTAGACGACGAGGACGACAGCGAGGGGGTCCCGCCCGTCCCTCCCTTGCCCTCTGACTTTGCGGGGGCCCCGCACCCCGCACCCCAGACCGCCACGAAGGACTACGCAACGTCGCTCGAGTTTGGCTCACCGCACTCCCTGCCGCCGCTGAAGAACCCGAAGCAGCGGAGCGTCAAGAGCAGGGGCGCGGACACGGTGCGCTCGTCGACGTGGAGCAGCATCCACTCCCGGGATGAGGCGCTGCCGACTATGGACCTGCAGTCGCTGCTTAAGGGGATCGACTCGCGTGTGGGCGAGGGGAGCCTTGGGAACGTCACCAGGCCGCCTTACTAGTAGCATGGGCTGGCTGCGTTGATGACCGAGGGTCTATCAAATCACTCAACCGCGACACCCATCTAAACAATAGATTGGGTCTTCGACAGCTAGAGAGAAGTCCAGGTCCCGGCGACAGCCGGCATTTGGGCCAGTGCTTGTTCACGACACACACTTATACAACCACACATTTCTTATCCTGGTTTCATTTGGCGATGCCTTCACTGAGTTCAAAATCATGGGGTTCGGATCATCATCGGGTAATCAGACCCGGAGCGAGTTTTCTTTTGTTTATGTTTTGCTTGTTTCTTGCGGTGCTGCTAAGCCAGACGGGCGTTATGGGCGACTGATGGGATCTTCTCTTGTTTTGATTTTCCGGTGCTGGGGATGAGGCATGGCGAGGACGGGAATGCTGTTGAGAGTGGGACGGCTCTTGTTTGACGTCACATATCTAATTCAGACATGAGCATAATACTCTTTTTTGTTTTGTTTAGTTCGCTGTCGTTCACATGTATATACGGGAAGGCTTGCCCTGTCTCCGCTGGGGGTTTGTGTCCCTCCCAGCTCTGTACCAGCGTCTGTACGAAATGAGCAACATATGAAATGGAGTAGTTGTGTTTTGTCCCGATTGCTATACAAAAAAGGCCGTCTACAACCAGCGGAGCACCACCCCGCCCCTGCCCACGTTCTAGCGTGTCAGGAAAACGAGAGAAAAAACCAAAAAAGCTGACATGTTATACACACGAACAAGCATCGCCACTTATTCCAGTGGGTCGAGGGCTCCACGTTCCCCAGCAGCGACAGCCGCCGACTCCTCTCAGGCAAAGGGGGCCGAAGACAGAGCCTCGGTCAGGCAACCGCGCACTTGGAGCGATCTAGACCGCAGCAGTTTCCACCATGCTGATCGCTCCGTGGGACGGCAGGCCGCCCACGATGTGCTGGAGGGAGGGGAGGCCAAGGCGGGCGAAAAGTTCACTTCTAGTGCCGTGTCGTGTTGACCCACTGGGGCAGCATCGGCTGTTGGGCTGGTGGTGTGCCTGCATACATAAAGACGACCGACCCAACAGCCGAGCTCAAGCACCTGATGATGGTGGGAGTGGCTTTTCTTTCCTCCACAGCCCTCTGTTCTCTTTGAACATCAGTCACTCGTTTCAACAATTTTTACTCTTGAGGAGAGACACAGGATTATCCTGCCCGACATCAACATCCCCCCCCCCGGGGCCCACACACACAAACGATATTGACTCGCCACTCCTCTCCCCCTCCAACGGTTCTAACCACACGAGAAAAACAATGTCTGGGTTGACCACCCCCATCAGCGACGCGCGAACGCCATCCTCGCGCCGCGGCTCCAGATCAACGGAGCAATCACGAGGCTCCGACCGCAGCGGCTCCGTGGCCTCGCTGTCCGCCCCAGGATCGACCTCAAGCACGACCTCGCTCTCGCAGCACAACCGCGCCCCCGCCCCGCCGCGCCCAGCGCGCAAGCAGGAAAAAGTCACGCTGCAGGGGATAGAACAAACGCTTCTGATAACCCTGTTCTGGAAGACCCTAGACGCACAATCCGCACGTCCAACCCTGGGGTGCCGCCGCGCGGGCGCCGTGCTCGCGCGCCTCGAGGACATGGGCTGGCTCGAGGGGGCGTACGGTACGGACCCCCGCTGGGTGGGCTACGTGGCGGGGCGGGCGGCGAGGATTGATTCGTGGACGGAGGAGTTCCTCGCCGCGTGGCCTGGGCGCCAGGTCACGGTGCTGCACCTCGCGTGCGGGCTTGACTCGCGGGACAGGCGGGTCAGGAGGGACCCCGAGCTGGTGAGGTGGGTTGATGTCGACAGGCCGCTTGTGACGAACCTGCGGGAGCGGATCATGATGGGCCAGGAAGAACTGGATGAGGACCATGATGACGAGGAGCAGGGGGTCAGCATCCGCCCCGTGGGCGACTACTCCCTCCGCACGCTCAACGTGACAGAGGGCAGGTGGTGGCGCGACATACCTGCGGACAGGCCCACACTAGTCGTGGCAGAGGGCCTGTTCCCCTTGCTCTCGCCGTCCGAGGCGCGTGGGGTCATCGAGGGTTTGGTGGGCTACTTCGGGCAGGGCCAGCTCGTTTTTGATACCGTCGGCAGCCTGGCCGTGGCGCACACCAAGCGAGTGAATTTCCTCAAGCCCAGTGGCTCCAAGTTCCAGTGGGGGGTCGACGACGCCCGCGACGTGCTTGCGTTTCATGAGAAGTTGAGGCTTCGGGGTCAGGTGCGGTGGTTTGAGTTTATGGGTGCTGAGGGGGAGATCTCGAGGGAGACTGCGCCACCCGTGAGTACATTTGCTGCTTCTCTACTTTAAAATACCGGGCGACCTTGATTCAGACAGCTGACATGATACTTTCTGTAGTGGTTTGGACCCAAGGCTATGGCGGTGGCCCAGCTTACGTCGGCATTTAAAGACAACGGCCAGGTCGTCAGGTTCGATTTTTGAAGTTTGTTTCAGTTCAAACAAGAGTATCGACAAGATACGTACACATACGCAAAAATGGGATTGGGCAAGGCGTTGGAAGGAAAAGCGGGATCTGATGATTTTTGGCTCTGGTGCTTGAGGATGGGGAATGGGTTTGTGTGCTTTGTTCATATTGGGGTTGATGATTTGTTTTACCAGCCTCGACTGGTCTCGATAATGATAATCCTTGATGCCCACACCATCATTTCGGGGGCGTTTCTCGGTCACCACAGGTCTCCCTTGCCGGCTGAGCTCACGGACCCGGCCAGAAGAGCATCTGCCGCAACATCCAGGGCGAAGGGCGATCAATTCTCGAGGGGCAGCGCGGCTAGTTGCACGTGTCAACCAGACCTGCCAGACAGACCACTACACAGTAACCTTGATCTCCACTCGCGGGACCAACAAAAATGCCCTGTTTGCCGCTGCTCCGAGCCAAGGATCGAAAGCCGGCCGAAGCCACCGAAACGTGGAAGGCGGTTCCGCTTTTACTTCCCAGGACCGACCCACGCGAGGGTGGACCAGGCTCAGGCTACACCCGGAGAACCAGCCCCGAAGACGTTGCATGCCACTTTCTATGGGGCACGATACTAGCGCGTATCCAGTTAGTCCTTCACCGATATATGCCCTACATGTTCCAGGGGCGCCAAGTGTTCAACGTCTCTTGAGAAAAGACCAAGAGGACGAAGATACAGACGTGAAGTGACAGGAAGCCCACGCAGGTTCCGACCGAGGTGCTTGTGCTTGACACCCTCGACCGCCCACCCAAGCGACAAGGCCCAGGAGCATACATCTGCGGCCGGTATTTGTGCTGGTGAGCGCGATGGACGCAGAACGAGAGGGACGGACGGTGCTGCGAGAGTTCCACCCCCCACCCCTTGACTCCGCCCAGGATATACTAATGCCTGTGCTGCGGTCTGCACTGCCGATTTTATGCTTGGCTATGTCTGCTGCGCCATGTGACAGCCTTATACACAGTAAGTCCACAGCGGTACCTGGTCGACAAACCCCACAGTACCTTCTAAACTGCCGGGCAGTCATCAGGTACTTGTATAAATTAGTACTTATCTGGCAGGGCTTACTATATCTCAACTAAATTACTCAGATAGTAATCAGGTAGTTATATGTACTGTATATCCTAGACAAGGAGGCAGCGCCGCGGTAAAAAGGTAAACACCGTTATGTACACACCTTTTGGCTATCTACAGCTATAGGTGCTTACTACCTAAGCCCCTCGCACTTCACCTAGTGCGTTGTATGAATTATGGCACAGGAGTAGCCCAGATCCTACCCATACGGCATTATCCTACATATGGCACGCGGAGAGTGTATAGGTAATTGCTTGACAGAGTGTCCAAAGGCAAAAACAATTAGGGTAACGGTGAATGTTAATAAGCCTTTGTAAACCATATGGCGCCGTTACTTATACGGTTTTCAGCCCATGATAATATTAATGAGATCAAAGAAGTACTGGACCGAATCGCCAATAGGGTTTTCGATCGTGCTTCGGCCATTATCTGCCGCTGTCCTCGTTGGATTTGTGGCATGAAGGATCTTGCCATCGGGAAGTCGTACTGTTTCCGATTCAAACAGGCCTACACGGAACTTGGCTATCTCTCAGACAAGATGTGAGTGATGGGACAATTTTGTGGATGGTGGTGGCTCAGATGATACTGAAGTACGTCAACAACGATGGCGAGCACCGTAGCACATGTCAGACATCTGGATTGTCTTCAAGACTCGAGTCGCCGTGTGAATCATGGTGTATTTTGGAGAAAAGAGGAGGATTCAGATGCAGGTCGTGCATAAGGAACGGTACAGCGCAGGGGGTAGTCTGGTCATGCTACTCATCACAGAAGGTGTGGTGACATCCAGAATGGCAACTACCCAAACTATGTTGGAGACGATAGAGCCGGTGTGACCTTGATAAACATGATTCAAACGCAGACTTGAATCAGTGATGTTGGACCTGCCCCACAGATTCGCCCAAAGCGCTCATCCGTTTAGAGATACTATGACTTCCGGGCATCCCGGTGGCATCTGCCAAGCCCCTCGGCGACTTTAACAGCCCCAGCTGTGTCCCATTCGGATGAACACATTGGTAATCATGATCTTTTTGCTCTAGATACATTCCTCTGCACCATGAAGTTCCGCCGATTGGCTAGTCTCCTAAATATTGAATATCGACATGTGTATTCTACCTCTTAGTTCCATAATGTTGTAGCGAGATGACCATGTTCAGTGGGACATGGCTCTTCTTCCGTGTGAATGGAAACCTACCTGAGGAAACTCCCATGGGTTCTGAGACACCAAGAACGTATACCTAACTGTCAAGAACCGGAAGGATGGCTAAGTGAATATCGGTAAACAGATATTCATATCTATTCACATCAGGACTTCTGGGACTACTTAGAACACAACCCTCCTGCTCAGAAGAGTATGTATACGGATTACAAGCGAACATTTGAAACCACTTAGAAAACAACACACAACGACCTTGTACAAACGAGGGCTGCGTATTGATATCTTGAACCTGGCAAATTGGCAGGGGCTGTGAGCAGCGGCTTGCTGCTCTTCGTGCCGTCAGCCATTGCTGGTGATGCCGTCAGCCATTTCCCGTGATCTCCTCCCCATCGTGCCATTTGTGAGCCTGGTTTCACTTCAGGAGCAATTCTCGCCTCCGAAGGCGTGGTGAATATGTCATCAACCACCTGAGCAGCTTGCGGTTCAACACATGAAAAACCCTCACTGGATTGTTCAGCAGTCAATAAGATTTCGGCGCCGGTTGTTGCGCCGATTCCGTCTGCTTCCTGGCTCAATTAAAATGGAGAGCTTCGTTTACTCCCAGTGGCAGTGGTGGTTGATGGGTCGAATCGAAGGTCAAGTACTTAAACAAGACCAAGCCATGAGTGATATTGTTTGAACACATGCTTCCACAACTCATCAACAAAGACACCCCGACGCCGAATTCTGCGAATTTCACTCCACAAGGATAACACGCGAAACAGATCTTCCACCATGACTAAGTCCAACAGTACCAATGCGGCGGGTTTACCCTTGCTGGGAAAAAATGCTATCGTCACAGGGGCTGCTCGTGGAATCGGCGCAGCCATTGCCTATAAGCTGGCGTCAGACGGTGCAAATGTAGGTCCAGTTGCATGCCCCACCCCCCGTTCCCCCCAGACAGCAATCTTGACAGTCGTCTTCAGGTCTTCCTGGGCTATACATCTGATTCCAGCGCCGCCAAAGTCGCAGAGGTAATCAAGAGGATTCAGGCCCTGCCTCACCAGCCACAGGCGCACGCCGTCAAGGCCAACCTGGGCCAGCTCGACGGGCCCGAGAAGTTCGTGGCCCAGCTGAAGAGCCTGACCGCCGGTAGCGAGCCCAAGATCGACATCCTCGTCAACAACGCCGGGATGGGAGGCATGACACCCCTACACGAAATCACGCCCAAGCACTACGACGCCATCTTCAACGTGAACGTCAGGGGGCGTGCTCCTACTAACGGTGGCGATCCGGCCCTTCCTCCAGCCCCACGGCCGCATCGTCAACCTCTCGTCCGTGGCGGGCGCGCGCCGGGCTGCCCGGCGCCAGCGTCCACGCGGCCTCAAGGGCGGCGCTCGAGGGCCTCACGCGGGGCTGGGCCGCCGAGCTGGGCGGGAAACGGGACGACGGCCAATGGCGTGTCGCCGGGCCCTGTCCCCTCCGACATGCTGGATGCGCACGTGGACCTGGGGGTTCTTAGAGCTATGAAGGCGCAGACGCCGGTCGAGAACCGGGTCGCCACCGAGGAGGAGATCCCCAACATCGTGGCTTGGCTGGCCTCGCCGACGGCGAGCTGGGTCACCGGGCAGTGCATCAATGCCAGTGGCGGTTTCCAGATGGGTTGAATTGGTTCCGACAGGGAGGAAGATTTGTTGCTTGCGTATAGACTACAAGAATAAGATAGCTTGAAAGGAATTCCTCTAAACTATTAGAGCATTTTCTTGCACATTTAACAGACTTTTTTGTCTAACAGTTATCACTATACACCTCCATGAAAGATGTCTTTATTTACGTCACAGAGGTCAAGGCGGCTAAGAGGACAATTTAACACAATGGGTTTTCCAGCTCAGTTCAGAGCATACTTACCTGTTGAAGCCTTGACCAAACCTGTACACGCTGTGAGTTCAAATTGTAGACTTATGAAAGGCTACATTTGCACCACCCATGAGCTCGTGGCAGACCTGCTTCACCGAGCCAGCGCCAAGGTTGTGCAATGAAGACGGCAGGGAGGACGATATCGCCACCTGGGCAGTCGAATTGCCTGGGATATGCGGGCATGAGATTATCATTAGTTTGTTAGCAAGTCAGGCCGCGAGCATCGACATGCCGTACAAGTATTAGGGAAATGGTCGCCTGAGCGAATTATTGGGAGCACTGTCATGGCGAAGTGTAGAAGCCTAAGACAAACATCAGCACAGAAATAAACGCATAGATAAACTAGTCGCATCAGAGGTCAATGTAATGGAATCGAGACCTCCCCAGTCACATAAAGAATTTGGCGTTCCATCATCCAGCGACCTAGCTGCCATATATCGACTTCGCATTATTATCCCAACGTCCTGTGGCCTGGCTTCGGGGAGTGAACGAGTGCGATGCTGGAGAACGTCAGGCCCGCTTCTGGGCGCTGAAAGATTCACATGTCCACTTAACATGCACACAGTGACCCATCACACCCAGTCACCAAGTAGGATAATTTACGTCGTCAGGTCGTGTACAACCAAGTCTAATACTGCGTTCGTGCCTTACTGCGGGTACGTACATGACACTAGTAGGCTCAGGAACCATGGGTGGAGGAAGCAGGGGGGTTGGTCCAGGCCCGCCCCCCCACCACCCACCAGCCCCCCTGGCTGCCGTTCCTTCCGCGGCAGCGCGGGAGGCCCACCCACGTGGGAGAAGGAAGAAAAGGAAAGGGAAGGGGGGAACAGAGACCCACAACAGCCCTGGGACGAATCCATCAGGCGTGCAGGAACCAACCGCCTGACACTAAACTACATACATACATACGTACCTACTGTGTACTCTCTCTCTCTCTCTCTCGTTCCCTTTTCATGCCGGCTGCCGTGCGTCGCCAAGGGGGCGTAACCCTCCGATGGGTTGGGTGTGGTAGCAGCCGAGGTGGAGACCTTGGGAGGATGAGGAAGTGAAGGAAGGAAAGAGAGTAAGAAGAGTGACATGTAGTGTAAGAGGGGAAACAGAGAAAGAGGGAGAAAAAATTGAGATGACGGGATCGTCCCGCGTGGCTTTCTTTACTGATCGACTGGCGGGAAAAAACAACACAGCATGACACATCACGCGAGAGCAAGTATATGCTCGGACCGTTAAAAAAAAAAAAAAAAAAAAAAAAAGCGGCAAGGTAAGCAGTCACGGCTCTTGACGTCGCATGCCGTGACAGGTCCCAGCCCAGCGGACCGGGACGTGCACTGGTTTCGGTTTGGATTGGGTTGGCTTTGGTCCATTTGGGTCTTTGCCCGGCGACTGACTGAGATGGCACGGAGAGCAGGGGGAGATGCGAAGCCTCCTTCCTCATGGGGACTAATACGCCAAACCTGGCGAGGGTCTCTGCATTGCGACGTGCCATCTTCCATAGGTGGATCATTGATTGAATGATCGGTTGGCTTGGAGTGCACGCCAGCACCTGACAGCAACCTCTACGAGTTGTTGTTCCATGGATCGACAAGCACCACATCCAGGTCACCATCCAGGTAGGCCCCACAGAACACTACATACCAAGACGGGATGCTACAAACATTTCTGCAAGGGCACTGTCTATGTCACGCAATAGGGACAATTGAGAAATCTCGTGTGAAGAGAACCAACGCAGCATTCGATTCGATTCGATTCTTTACTCGCGGTCAAGACGGGCAGTCGAGAACAAGCATGGATAAGAAATGAACAAGCCCTCCCGCCCCGTCTATAGAAGAAAAAAGGGATAAAGCTATAAGTTTCGAACCACAAGTAGGAGGGTGTGTGTTGTGTGTGCGTGTTTGTGAAGAGAGACACAAAGGCAAAGCCGGGCTGGCTGGTTGACTGGCCGCTGAAGGTTGACAACGACGACAGGCGTTGGAACGAGGGAGTTTGGGCCGGGAGAGGATTTTTGACCAGCCCTTCCTGCCTTTGCTTGCTCACCCCGTCCCGATGCCGAAGCCCGTAGTCATCCTCCTCGCTGAGGCCAATTACATTGAAAAAGACACCCAAAATAAAAAAGTCTCGAAAACAGAAGTCCAACCACCTGATGTTAATGTCCCACGCTTGCAAGGCTTCACCATCTGAAGCAGCCCCGATGCTCCCCGACCCGTCTTAGATGAAAGATAGGTTTTAGAAAAGACATAACAAGAGAAAAACGCCCTTTTCGCTACACTTGATCCCGGATGGTTCTTCCTGCTAAGGATGGGGGTATGTGATAAGGTGTCCGGTCATCTGAAGTTTAGAAAGAAAGCTCCACACCATGGGAATAGGAAGGAAGAAATCAGCCTAGAAATAAAAAGGAGGAACCAGACAATCCGTTCTCGCTGCCGGTCTCGTCGCCACCCAGACGAGCCTTCGGTGGCCCTCGTTGTCGACCCTTCCACCGAATCATGCCTCGATCCTGCAAAGGCCCGCCACGGCATCGCTCTCGAACCAAGTCGTCGTTGTATTATAGCGCCTGAGAAATGCGTGTAGATGTCGGATGTGCAAAACCAAATCGGCTCCCGATGTAGCGAAGGCCCCGTCCGTAGGGCTTTCTAACCAGTCGGGAAGAATCGAAAGGGAAAAGGGGTATAATGAAAAGTTGGTATAATCCGCTGAGAGATGGCCTCGGTCATACGAGTCCTGGTCTTGGTGGCTGGTGGCGCCAGGATAGATGTTTCAGCAGTAGTTGCTTCGTTGCAAGATGCGTTTTCCCCCCCGCGCCGGGCAATGATAACACGTTTCCTGAGATTATGATGAGTTAAGACCCAACCTCCCTCAGCTCTTTTCCTTGCTTTTGATGATTGAACGAATGAATGATAACGTGATGATGATGCCATGGTATTTAGAATGCTTTTCGCTTCCTTTTATCGTGCAGGTGTCCCCCTCCCGTCAAGGCGTGTCTCAAACCGACAGGTCTTATTGCCGATCTGCGGTGCTCAACGTGCCTGAAAGATTCGGATCGAACCCGCAGCTTCGTGAATGCGCGTACGGAGGCGCGTGAGCGTGTGCGTACGGTGTGTTGTGCACCAAACCATCCCAGAATGCGGAACCCGAACCAAAAAAAAAAACTCCATGCCCTGCTCTATGAAAATGCATCGTCTCCGGAGGCACAAAGCGACCCTGGCCACGTTGTAGATGGCACCGGTACACGTTGCTGGGTGGTGGTGGCGTCGTGGTCAGCTCCCCTTTCTCCAGATGCGCCTGACCGCCCAACACCGAATATCTTGACGAAAGCCCAGGAGCTGAGGTCCCCTTCTAGTCGTTCATCATGTTCGTGCAAACTGCAGTCAGACCCACAGCACGCGCCCGGAATGACATGTTGAGAAAAGAAACCCTATGAACTCCTTCCATGTCGTGCTTGCTGAATCGCAGGGGGAATCATGTGATGTATGTTGTGAGAAGACGTGCGTCAGCGGAACAGCGCGGTGGTGAACGCGCAATCCAACAAAGTGCAGCCCGTGCCAATGCAAAGCCGCAAACAAAAATCAACATACATTCCAAAGACAACAAATACAATGTAAAAACCTCAAAAGGAACCGGGACGAGATGGGCGCGTAGGTGACCACAAATCAACGCGCGGCCCGGGCCCATGGCCCCTAGAATTGGCCGCGTCTGTACGCATTGAAGGTGGCAGATCCGTTTTGGGCCCCAGCCAGTGGTGGGGGAGAGGTGATGCCGTTAGTTGCTGAAACTGGCGCAGATGCGAAGTAGCTGCTAGTACCCCACGGATTCCCTCCGTAACTGGGTGCACCTCCGCCGTTGCCGAATGCGCTCGATCCGTTGGGCATTGTCGAGGGTGGGTAAGACGAGTTCGAATTTGCACTATTCTGCACGGCAGGGGCCGGGTACGGCCCTGTTGCCCGGCTGCTGTTGAGACCTGGAGGTGCGGCGAGTCCGGGAGGAGGCCCAGCGGATGCAAAGCCGTTTGTCGGGTGGTTCATGAGCCCGTTGGGACCGGCCAAAGGCCCTGATGGACCCTGCCCAGGAGGCTGAGGGGTTCGGACACCAAGGGGGTTCTTGGAGAAACTCAGCCTGATGCCACCTTTCACGCTGGTAGTGAGCGGAAACCCATACAGGTCGTGAAGCGCCCTAGTTGCACAAGAGATATCGTCGAACTCGACAAAGCACATGGGTCCATTCGCCTTTGCACGGAAGCACAATCGCTTATAGCCGCGCTGCCTGGAAAATATGTTCTTCAGCTCGTCCTCTGAGCTGCCCATGGGCAGGTTGCCGACATAGAGGGTGTTGCAAGGTGGATTCATGTCGGCAGGGTTTGCGGGAGGCGGAACATGTGTGCGCCATTGCACCGGACCAGATTGATAATGCCCGTTGGCCCCGTTGATGGCCGTGGGCGACATGGTGTTCGGGTGTCCCGAATGCGGCTGATACGTGCTGGGCTGGCCAGGCCCACGCTGGGATGCGGGCGCTCCATTGTTTGGGCCCGTGTTTAGGGAAAGAGATGCCATCCTTTCCATGATAGGAATCTGAGGTGCGGTCGCTCGGCGCTGGGTTGTCACATGGCCATTATTTTCTGCGAAGGCACGGGGAAGCTGGAGGATGTCTCCAGTGTCGTCGTCATCGGTCGCGTCGTTGATCAAGCTCTTGCCAGTGTTGCGAGGCTGCTCGTTGAGATGGTTTCCGATGGGCGACTGTGGCGAGAAGAAGGTCTTGTAGTTGTAGTTGGGCTTCGCACCGGTAAAGTCACTGGTAACGTAGTTGCCGTTGCTGGAAGGCGAGGTCTTGTCAAGCGGCGAGAACGTGCCGTCGAAACGCGGTGGGTGTGTCGCGGCGGTTCCCGGAGAGGTTGTCGAAGACGCCCCGCTGGATGGACCAGACTTGTTCCTGTCACCAGCAACAGGCCCCCTGAACTCGAGGTGGTCGACACGCATTCCCTTCTTCCCGTTGAGTATAGTCTTGGCCTCTTGGGCGCCATCGAAGGACTTGAACTGGAGGACAGCAGAACGGTAGTTCCCATCGGACTCTGCTGACACGCCCAGCATGTTGACGTCGAGGAGCTCGTCAGAGAATATGCACATCACCCGCAGGTTCTGTTGAGTGGTCTCAGGAGGGAGTCGTTGGACGAGGACGGTATGATCGGCGGCGGGCTGGCGGGTTCCGATGGGGTTTGGCGCATCCCTCTCGAAAGATTGCGCGAATGTCGATGGATGTGAGGGAGTCGCGGCGGACAGAGGTGGCCCAATGGGCTGATGCGGTGCGTAGTAGGCGGCGGCCATGGATGATGAGGCCGGAGGCGCGATCACGTTAGGGCTCGAGTAGGATGATGTGGAGATGGATGTTGGCGCAAGGGTGGTGGGCGCGAAGGGACTGGTGCGAGTCGATGAGGTCAAGGGCAGGGAGGCGGATTGGTATGACGACGTCGATGGCGGTTGCGACTGAGACTGCGACTGCGACTGCGACTGCAACTGCGAGCGCGGGGGCTGGGAGAGTAAATGCGATTGTGATTGCAGACCAGTGAGGGACGCGCCAGAAGAGGCGACGGTAGTGCTTGGATCCCCGTACATGAGTCGCGATGCATGCAGTACAGCCCTACGAGATCCTATGGGAGGCGACGACGGAGGACGACGATCGCGCTGATCGAATCAGACTGGCTAGATGTCAAAATGTGGAGCACGTCGCGGTGTGCCTGAGCCTCAAGCTACGGTGGTCGCGAGGGTCGCGATGCGGTGGGAATGAAATGTTTGGTTGT
This sequence comes from Diaporthe citriasiana, assembly GCA_014872975.1. Classification (NCBI taxonomy): domain Eukaryota; kingdom Fungi; phylum Ascomycota; class Sordariomycetes; order Diaporthales; family Diaporthaceae; genus Diaporthe; species Diaporthe citriasiana. The sequence continues at coordinate 124,207 of JADAZS010000111.1, read as the reverse complement.
GGTCAAGTGCTTGCTGGGCGGTGGCCCAGTCGAGTCTACCATAAAGATGGGGGGATGCGTTAGGTTGAGATGAGATTGTCCGGGTGGTTGGGTCGCCGGTTTGGCCAAGACGCGGTCGCGAAGGTGAGAAACACACAATGGGGCTGGTTGAGTTTGGGTCGGTGGGTGCTGCGCTGCGCTGTTGTCGGATGTGGTGGGGACAAAGGCGAGGGCGGGCGGGCAGGTGCGCGGAGGAATGAAAAGGGAAACAGAATGTCGGCGTGAGGGAACAGTCGGCTGGGGATAGAGAGAGAGAAAAAGAGAGGGATACGGAGAAAGAGTCTGACAGACTGGTTGAGTTGTCGGGAACAAATGCAAATCTGTCGAGGTGGGTTAGGAATTTCAGGGAGCAGGAGGAAAAGAATGTGGTGTTTGAGTTGAGCCTCGAAAGGGGGGGGAGGGTGGTGTTCGATGGAGGACGGACAGGAATCTGGTGGGATGGGGATGGGATGGGATTGGGGGTTGCTGCAGGCTGGGGAGCGAGCGAGGGTGGACATACGTGAGAGTGTGCAAGTACAGCATGCACGAGGGTGGTGTGTGTGTGTGGGGAGAGAGGGAGGGAGGAGCGGATGAGGATGGGAGACGGGCTTGAACCCTCGACGGACTGGGACCTTGGGACTTGCGACTTAGACTGGACGGGGTACCTGGACTTGGACTGATTGATGGATGGATGGGTGGGTGGGTGGATGGATGGAGCACTTGGGACCTGGACCTGGGGCAGAGAGCGCGGGGGGTTCTCCAGGTTGGGTGGTAGGTGGTAGGTACCGGACTGCATGTACCTAAATTTGCTCGCTGCTGCAATCGGTCGATTATTACTTACTACCGCAGTACATACATCTCCAGCTGCCGGCAGCCAGCTCCCAGCTACCGCCTCACTGTCTATAGCATAGGCTTCGGGTACCTGGGCTGATCATGTGGCGGTACATGGGGCACTTGTACTTGTGCTCGGCCTATAATATACATGTGTCGATGGCTTGGCTGAATGTCTCTTCCTGCTGTCGAGACCCCAGGAGCAGCAGCACGAGAAGAAACATGGTTCGAGGTGAGTTGAGGTGAGAGCAAGCCTGGACTTGCTGCAAGATGGCCCTGCAGGGTCGAATGCCACAAGACGAAGGTTGGTTGGTCTGCTACGAATCGCAGCGGGAAGCTTGCCCACTGGACGCATGTGGCGGTAGGTACACGCACAGTACTGGGTAATCCCTAGTAACCAGATGGGGCCCGGGGCCTAGTGGGTGGACGGTTGATCGAGTCGAGGGCCTTTCAAGGGACAGCCTTGTCCCTGCTCTCATTCCGTCTCAGAGACCAACGAGACCAAAACTAACCATGCCGAGCACCGCGATACTGGGTGTCAATCTTTTGACGTTTGGCCAAGCCCACGATCGGGTGCGGTGCCTCACTAGTACTGAGCGACTCCCACTCGCTTCGGCACTGAGAAACCAGTGCCAGTGCCAGTGTCAAATGCCCAGTGCCCGTGCTGCATCCTTCCTAACCTGCCTAAAGACCTCTTCCTGGGTATCTATAGGTAAATTTTGGCGAAGGAGGGTGGGCTTGCACAGAGACACGGTCCGGTACTTAAACCATCTATACCGTACTTACGTGTACCTCCCACTCCGCTTGCGTCCACCTCTACATCGCTCCCATTCAAACCCGTATTCACACCAAAGTACTTCTCTAGCCATCCCCCGTCCCCGGGCTCCCCCCCACACGCGGCACGCCCACACGCACATGCTGCATCTACTCACCTCATGCGGGGGGCCCCGATAGCACTAGACAAGAACTTGTCCGGGCCTTGGCCGCGGGACGGACTGGCAGGCTGATCATAATTGAATGATTGAGGTCGATCCGAGCCACCGGGGCGTGATGATAAATCAGCGAGAGAGAAGTGTGTGTGCCCCTCCGAGCAGTAGCCAGAGCACTTGTGCATGGGATGGGCTTGGACAATCGAGACAATCGAGGCAATCGGCACCTCTGACTGGCTGCACGCTAGCCCCGCCAGGTGACGAGGGCTAATAAGCCGGGGAAGGCTTTCCGTCCTGGCCCTACGCTATCGCCTGCGGACGGACGGGAGCTGTCTTTTGGTCTCGAGCTTGGGGCTCGTCACTGGGTGGCCGAGCAGGCCCGACTCGAGTCGGGATGCTGGATTACTGTGCTGTGCTATCGAATTGAGCGTTTGAGTTGACTTGAAAGTTGGTGGTCATCAAGGTCAGGGGGGAAACATTGTTTGATGTCTCCGATAATGCCTGTCTCTGACATGGTAGCGTGCCCCCAGCCCTCTTACCTCCTGGGCTGGATTGGGACTGGTTTTCCCGGCTGTGTGACGCGATGCTGTCAACGAGGAGCGGCTGGAGGGACCAGCCAGCCAGCCAGCCTGCCTGCCTGCCAGCAAGTTTGTGAAGAGGTGAGTGACAACCGTTGATGGGATGGTCGACGGCCGACGGGTATCGCTTGCACTGGGAGTCAGGGAGTCCGCCGTTGGTGAAGTGCAGCAGCCATGCAGCATTGTGTCGCTGGCCTCAAGCCGGGACAAGACATAATGCAGGGGACTGATATGTGTGCGTTGCTTCTTCATGCCGTGGTCACTGCCAGACTGCTCTGCCGGTGGAATGTGCCGATTAAGGCTTATTAGCTTGTGATCATAGCTTGTGATCAGCGGGTTGGGGGCGGTGGGCAACTGGATCAGGAACTATTTGGAAGATGTTTTTGATGATTGAGGGTGGATGATGATGAATGATGATATTGGTATCTCTTGATGTTGTGGACGTGACTCTGACGAAAGAGCCAGACGAGACACGCCATAGAAGGCGTGCTGGCGTGGGGTTCCTGCTTTTTTGCATACTACGTACGGTACCTGCTGTTTGTAAGCTGCGCAAGCCTCCCTCATACGCAGCCCGATAAAGACCAGCCCAATGCAGGCTGGACATGTTCCAGGCTTGGACCAGGACACGACAGGCACGATTGACAGCTCTTGCATGCCTAGCGTGCGGCGCTAGCGCAGGCCCTTTGCGCGATGTGGGCCCAGTAGGAACCGGCGGCCCAATCAACCCCCGGTCGCATGCCCAAGTCCAGACCGTCAACACCTGTTATGTAAGCGTCGGAGGCCATCAAGCTTTCGCACTGCCAGCCAGGGCCAACAAGTTCAGCAAGTAGCAGCAGCAGGCGCTGCAGCAGCATGTGACAAGACGCCCTTTACTCATCGCTCACCTGCCCTCCCTGTCCGGTCTTGCATTACCCTGTACACATGTCTGTGCATGTTCTATCCCCTGTCTTCGTCAGATGAATTCCAGATAGCCGACTTTCTCACTAGAAACTGTTCAGGGAACTTTTGTCATCATCAAAGCATATGTGCAGCAGAAAAGTAGGCTGAAGTGTCACGTTTCGACTTGGGACTCGGAAGTAGGTACCCATAGATCAAGAGCCATGCGACTTGCTATCGGGCCAATCAAAAGACGATATCGGTCACTCACACGACTGGCAGGAATATCAGGGGGGGGATGCCTACCTGTCTGCCTGTGCTTTTCTCACTGCCGTGCACTTGCAGAGGAAGCAGCTAGGTGGGCTAGCTAGCTCCTCTCCATGGCCGCGGTGGTGTGGCCGTTTTGTCTCCCACCCACAGGAAGCAGCCCCATTCGGGGGGTTTCTCGTCATATCCAGTTCCCGCCAGACACAGGCAGGGACCCTCAACCTTGGAATGCGCTCAACAAATTACTGTGCGCGACAAGAACTCGATCATCAATTCGATCATTCACTACGGAACATACACGCCAGTATTGGGGTTGTAGTGAATTGGGAAGGGGGGGGCTGGCTCAGACTCGGTGGCAGCCCTGTCCTGTCTCAGATGGAAGCCCGATGCCGCCTTGCCCCATCAGGACTCGAAACAGGGCAAATCACGCCCACGTTGAGATTGAGATTGGGCCCCAAAACACTGCAAGGCACCCCTTGCAGTGGTTGGCAATTTTTCAGCCCTTCGTTGACAACGGGTTAATAAGGACCTGCCAGCTACGTACAAGACTACTACATGGTCATCACTGCCTGTCCGTCATCGATGCGAAAACTGGCTGGAAATGGATGTGATTCGACAGGTCCGTATGATTAGTACTTGTCTGGGTGAGTGCTATAATGCACAGCCAACGACACTCGGCTCGACGCGAACCGCGAGACTGCGAGCATTTACGTCTCACCACGCATCCATCCGAGGGTTGCCCACGTGCACTCATTTCAGCAGCAGGGCAAGCAGGGCATAAATACACAGCAATAGAGAGGATTCAGGAATAGACGGGGCACACCTGACCTGGAGCAGAATCGACAGACAGAGAAGTTGGTCCAGAACAGGGCGGGGATAAGCTTTCCAGGCCCTGTGGTGATTCGCTGGTCAAGCGGACTGGCGGGTGCTAGCAAGTATGGTAGAGGAGGGGACCGGTGAGACATGAAGTGTGTAGTGTATCTCACTCTGATTGCGCCGTTTGATGGGCGAGTTGCACACCAGGGGAGGGGTGGGCAGGCACGCTGGCACAGCGGGCAAAGCAGCACACCCATCAGAGACACATTCATCTCATATCTCACCGAGGCACAATGCACGCACGCCTGTCTGCCTTCCATGCATCGCATCGCAGCGCATCGCATCATCCCACTTTCTTGGGGCTTTCCTTTCATCGTACACTCGTTTTCCTTTTCGTTTTTGCTTGTTTGTTTCTGACAAAAGACCGAGGTCCACATGTCAGCATGACCCTTCACTGTCTTTGGCCACGGACCCGAGTGGGCAGGATGGATGAATTGGACAAAACGCCCGAGAGAATGAATGGCTAAATGCGAAAGTGGATCCGGCGCCTTGTCCCGAGAGGCGCGGGAATGTCAGGTATGGGGCCGCTGCACAGCGACCATGGTTAGCCTAGGCACAGCACGGAGTAACCCACCCAGGGACCAAGACTTAAATGCACATACCACTTTTGTCTACCACACAGTCGACAGTAGTGTACAAGATACACTACACTACACGAGATAGTCCACAAGTTCGATCGCGCAGATGGACTCTTGCTGGAAGTATTAAGTGATTACTGCTCGTGGATGGCCACAACTACCTACACAGTACCTTAACAGGTATCCGCCATTCACGCTCAGGACCTGCGACCAGAGCGCAACCTTGGGGGCCTCTGTCGCCCTGTAACCGTGTTCGCCCTGTCGCAGGGCAAAAGTGACGGGAGTTGGAGGTGGGGCCTTCCTGCAGAGTAGCGTCGAGCTTGTCTGTCATGTTGCGTGGCCTGTGAGCCAGGCTCGCTCGGCTAATGATCCGGTAAGTCCAAAAAATGCAAGAGCAATGAGCATTGAGCATTGAGCACGGAGCAGCAAAAAAAAAAGACGGAGCACAGACCAATGACCAATTGGCCTGGTTGCCTGGGTACATGTTCCGTAACCAAAAGAAGCAAAACAAAACGAGACATCTGAATCTACCGCACAGACACACGTACCTACCTGCCTGAGGTACCGTGCCATTTCGGCCTGTCTGTCCCCAGCCAAGTCTTCTTATCAGTGCCTTTCAACTCCTCTGCCCCTTGCCGTGCAGAGAGATATTCCAGACCATCAGCCCTCGGAGCTGCCCAGGAGCGACAACCTGCATGTCTCCCCAAGGCTTTGGGATTGGAGCATGCCCACGCGAGCCTCGGCGAAAGCCCCTAGCTCCGACAATCTCGCTTCTGCCTGGACTCGTGCGCCGTTGCACGACACCACGGTGAGCAGGTGAGGTGAGCAGGGCGTCTCTTTGCCGGACTCTGGCCCATGATCAGCCAAGGCCACTGTCACAGGTAGGTACCCCAAGGCATATGTGACTCACGGAGAGTAGGCCGAGAGAGACTTCCAAGTACTGCTGCTGCTGCTGCCGCCGCCGCCGTGTGCATGGCTTCCTCTCAGGTATTGAAAGACCGGGCTTCTGCCCGACCTTCACATATGCGAAACCACCTGAAAACTGGCATACCGACCACGACGACCTTTACCACATCGAAAGCACCATCCCACAGGACCTCCGGCTACTCCTGGAACGCCCAAGCCCAGTTTCGCCAAGCTTGATCAATGGTCATGGATGGCTTCCACCTAATGTGCTTAGCCGATCCGGAACCCGCCAGTTCGGTACTGTCCACCACACATCTGCCAAAACCATGCAGCCACATATATATCAGATCGTCAAACCCATCCTGGCCACCTGGCCGTCATTCTGACCACATCCTCAGGTACAGTGTAGACTATGCCATGCACCTTACGCTCAGCACCCAATGGCCTGGTCCAATTTGGTAGTTTGTCACCTCTGAGAGTCCCGGACACACACGGAGCTTGATGAAACGACCCCTCGCCATTCGGTCATTTCCGCGGGTCTTTCGAAACGCCGCTCGAGGTGTCTCGTGCTACAATCTCTCCCCCCAGCTCCAGACCCCCAGAAGCAAATGGGCTGCCAGGAGCCTCTACAAGTCGCGTTTGACGACCGTCCGAGGTCACTATCTTGGCACTCGCTCACATTGGGTCGCCATGGAAGTTTTAACAGCCGGAATAGCTCCAAACACGGATTGCCCATCTAACGGTAGGGCCGTGGCTGCAGACAGGGCCGCACAGGGGTCTTCCCTATGACGACCTCCAATGCAGATCAGGCCTCCAAGGGGTCTTATGTTCGCCAAGGTCTCCCCCTCCATCATAAGACCTCAGCACCTTGGACCGGTGACTGGGATGGCAGTTGATGGCTTCCTAGTAAAACCTGGCCCTATGTGCTATCGCTGTGACTTTGTTTCTGACCCGGCAGATATCGAGCCGAGAAGTGTGACCGAGCCTGGCGAGCCTACTCTCCCCTCTCGACTGGGCCGGACCGAACAGGACGTCCAGTCGAGTCGCCCTGCTCCCTGGTTTGACTCCGTCAGGCTCCGCATGCCAACACCCTCCTCTTCATCATACCTTGTCATGGCCGAGCGCCAGCCCAATGGGCTGGATGCAACAGTCTGCCCCGGCTGCAGGACACTACTGCAGGCAACTCCATGCCGTGGTCCAGACCAATCCATAGAGGCTTGAAACCTCATCGAGGTCGTGTGTGACGAAGTTTATGCTTTCGCGTCTTGATTTTGTCTTATTATAGGAGGTGGGTGCATCTCGAGTTATATCAATCATCCCACAGACCCTACTGCGACAGAAACACGCCGCGAACGTTACTAGGGATGTTGGGCGTCATTCCTGTCGCGTTTCCAAGCTTCCAGCAATCCTTAGCGAAGCCTTCCTAGCCCATCATGGCCCTCGAATCTGTCGCGCCTAGGATGCGCGTGATTTCTTCGCGTGACTGGCCTCTCTGGTCGCTTCACAGTTATAACGCTGCTATTGCACAGGAGAAACCGCCCCCAAGGAGCTCAACTTGCCGAGCAATCTCCTCCCAGCTGTAGACGACCCGCGAGCCCGGGCCATGTCCACATCGGTCGAAGCTCGAAGTTTACCGACCGGCCTATAGGGTCCCCCTCTGAGGAAGCTAAGCCTCCCGGGTCACAGGCCAGTGTTGATCCGGAAGTTTCTTGTCGTCGCGCCTGAGGTTGCGTGGTACGGATTGACAGCACCAACCGCCGGAGAGGGTTGCCCGTCGCGCCAGACGCGTATCTAAATGGTTTGGAAACAGCTTCAAATTGAAGTTTCAGCGTGGGGGCCCATAATGGCTCTTTTGATATGTGTGAACAGCACCATGTAAGTCACCTTATAAGCTTCCTCGCACCGTAGCTCTGATGAGCCAAGCCATGGTATCGAACAGTGAAGATCACGAAGACTCTGCAAGCGCGTTGGTTACCGAGGATGCGGCGAGTTCGAAGGAGTCCAGGCTCGCTCTCGGGCGAGCATGCAATGTCCCCTATCCGTCTTTACTGTTGGTGATGTATAGGAGGAGATGGTTGAACACCACTGGCGCTCGATACCATGTCAGATGCGCGTCGAGCAGGATGCGCACGGCGATGACCCGTCTAACCAGAACAGTCGAGTGGTCCTCAGATTCGAAATGACTTCCAGAACCCTAGAATAGGACCCGAACGGGAGGAAGATAACGAGCGTTGTCGTCTTCTTGACTCGCTTCCTCCTCTTGACTCGTCGTATCGCACCCCGTCGTTCCCTCAAATAGTTCGAGCCTGGATGTTTGCCCGGCCACGGCTCGTACCACTTCTATCCGTGTTTTGCCACCCCTCGTCCTCCCGGTAGATGTTTTGTGCGCCCGCAAGAGCCTTGTTGGCTATGATGGGGTCTGGTGGAGGCCCAGGTGCACACGCACATAAAAGCAGACTCAACAGCATCCCACCAGGCTGAGCCAAGGCCAGATAAGGATGTATTCAAGAATGGTTCCTTGAGCAGCACAGGCTCTCAGATCTACAAATTCAGCCCAGGCAGCAGAGAATTTGACGGGCTTATGGGTCTGCCATATTCCGCCACCCAGCTCTAGATTTGTTGCTTCACCTCACGCCTCGTCATGGCAACCATGAAGCGGAGGAGGACCCAAAATGCTTGTCACGTTTGCAGGTGATGGAAATTCAGACGAGGCGGGCAGGTCGACATCGTCCAGGCCGAACATTCATCCTCGTTCGGACGGAACAAACACAATTGGACAGATGGACACACCGCCATATTCCCATTCCGACAGAATGAATCATCGAAGCAGGTCACTGGCCACCGGGCCAAATGGAAAAGCCGGAAGGTGTGAGAGAATCACCAGGGCCAGACAGAGGCTGGGCGCATCACGCTCCACATGATCAGCTCGCCCAGCTGCGCTGCGCTGTGCTTGTCCACCACATGGAGTTGTCTTTTGTCAGCGCGGGCTGAGAAGCCGGGCTTGATGGATTGATGAGACAAATGTCATGTCTGATTTGCACCAGCATCTTCTTACTGCGGAAGCGGCGCGGACGCGGTACACACTATCCACCAGTCGAACACCCGGCCCGGGAGACTCTTGACGATCAGGGCATGCGGCATGTGGAAGCACGGGCTGGCAGGCGTAACAAGAGCACACCTCAACCCTGCCCACAACATTGTGAGAAACTACCCCTCGCATGGCACTAGCAACGCGGAGACCGACGACCGCCGTGGTCTTCCGACCGCGCGGAACCCCCAGCATGGATGTCTCAACGCCAAACCAGGCCGGCGCTTTCGTCTTCCACCCGCCCAGGCGGCGCAGGCACCACCAACACCACTCCTACTACCATAACCATTCGGACTGCGACACAGACTCCACGCTCTCCCGGTCCTCGTGCTCCTCCGACAGCGATGACGACGTCGACGGCAACAACAACAGCCCGTGCTACCACGTCTCCTACCGACCCCGACACCACGTGACCAGGAGGAGGAGCTGGTGGCCGTGGCCGAGAGGTGTGGTCGCGTACCCGGGCTATTCCTCACCCTGGGCCACCACGCCAGGGGCAGGAGTAGCAGGCGCAACAGGCCTCGTACCAGCAGCGCCGGCGGGCCTCGTCAACGCCGTGGCGGGGACGACGGTGCTGCCGCAGCAGCTATATCTGCAGCAGCCGCAGCCGCAGGCTACCCAGCAGCAGCAGCAACAACAGCCGCGCAGGTATGGCTACCGCCGGTTCCATTACCAGGGCGGTGAGAGGGTGGTGCGGAGGGGGTGTGGCCTCGGGCATCATCATCATCATCACCACCACAACCATCACCAGCAACAAGGACGCGCGCGGTCCCCGCGGCGGTGCATACTCCCGCGATTCGGCCGGTGGTTGATCGGGGACCCGCCCGGGCGAACACGGCAGTTGCGGCGGTGCGAGGAGGGCGGTGCAGATTGCTGTGATGATGGCTGCGGCGTGGGGTCTGCGACGGCGATGACGACGCCGACTGTGCATCATGAGGATGAGTACTGGGGTCCTGGGGTGCGTGCGTGAGGGTGGTCCAACTGTTTCTTAAATACCCCCCCCCCCCTTTCCCCCCCCTTCTCACTCCCCCTTTTCACCTTCGCTGGGAGATGTGCGTCAAGGTCATCATTGTGCTGACAGAAAAGTCCTTTACGAAAACAGCACGCAAGCACAATCCCCAACTGGGCCAGCGGCTCCCAGAACTCCCGCTGGCGCTACGGCGGGCCCAACGGCACCAACAACGCCAACGGGCCGGACACCGTCGGACCAGGCGGGACCATCGAGGAAGTCGAGGAGGGCGGGACGGCCCCGGCAGCCCCGGCCCCCACCCCGGCGGTGGCGGCGGCGGTAACCACCCAGCCGCTGCCAGCCACGGCCGTCGTCCCCGTGCCCGTGGCCGCCGCCGACACCGACCCGTACGATCAGCTACAGCTACAGCAGCAGCACACGCACCACTACCACCTAAACGGCGACGAAAGACCGGACAGGAGAAGGGGCAGACACGCGCACAGCAGGCACCGTGGCAGACGCCGATGCCACCGCGGAGACGATGAGAATGATGGAATGCTGGGCCTCGTCGAGCGGGAGCGGCGGCGCGATTCCGAGCGGCAGATGGCGGATGCGGACGCGAGCCACCGGCGCGAGGCGATGATGATGGAGCTTGTTGATAGGGCGAGGAGCGCGGACCGGGACCGGAGCCGGGGCGGGGGTGGTGCTGCAGGGCTGGACGCCCGGGATGTCCTGGGGGTGCTTTTGGATGATGTTGCCGAGAGGCGGGGACGCCGGGCGGATACTATCAGGGAGCGAGGCGATGGTGGTGGTGGTGATGATGGTGGGTGGAAGGGCGCGCTTGACGTGCTGAGCCGGCGGGTGGATGAGATGGTGCTTTCGGGGCGGGATGAGAAGAAGAAGGTCGCTGCTCCAGCGATGAGGAAGAGGAGGATGCCACGGGACGGGGCGTCGAGGGTCAAGTTCACGCAGGACGGCTCCGGCACAGCTGCGAATAGCAACAGCAAGGACGCCAGTGGGCTGTCCGGCGGGGAAAAGAATGGGGCTGTGGGCGGGAACCTCACCTTCAGCCGTCGCGGGGGAGATAGCCGTCCAGATGATGGAGGTGGTGCCGATACTGACACCGACGAGACGAGCGGGCCTTCATCAGGAGGCGGCGGGAGGGGTGTCAAAGCAAGGGGCCGTGCCTTGAGGAGAGCAGGGTCGCGGTCGACATCTGTAGACTGAGGCCAGCAGTGCGTGGGAGAAGAGAAAGAGACGTTTTCGTGTAATCTTCAAATACATTGCTTATTCATTCATTGGGCGCTAAATGGTCACATCTCAGGCAGTTCTACAGTGCGCCTGCTGCCGCTACCTCTATAATCTAAACTCATTGCGTCGGCTTCCAACGCATGTTGATCTGCTTTCTTCGGACCTGGACGTGGGCGAGATAATTAGTGAAAAGGCCTTTTGCTTCGTATGACACGGCCATAGGTGCAGGGGGAGGGGAGGTTATGCAAAAATACTCACAATCGGACCCAGCACCATGACGCCAGCCGTGAGTGCCACCACCGTGCCAAGCAGGGAGACCTTGTTGAACCCCTTGCCGAGGATATCAAAGACGAAGCTGGGCGCGACGCGCGTGCCGAAGACGTCGATGCCGTACGCGAGCACGAGGCTGGTGCTCTCCACGACCGCGGGAGCGGCGACGATGCGCCGGACGCCGAGGACGTCGCGCTCGTGCGTGATGACGAACTTGGGGTCGATCTCGACGGCCGGGTGGTACTTCATGAGGCCCTCCTCGGCCTCCTGGGGCGTCGGGTCGCGGCCCACGACGCGCCTGGGCTCCAGGACGTGGCGGGGGATGCCGTAGATGGAGTGCGTCTCGGGCAGGTAGGCCAGGAGCTGGCGGGTGGCGATGCCCTGCCTCGTCTCCGTGACGGTCAGCGCCGAGACGGGCGCCGCGACGATGAATGTCTGGGAGACGACGGATGGCAGCGCCGGGCCGGAGGGGGTGTCGATGGGCTTGAGCGACGAGAAGTTGGCCGACTCTCTCAGAGGGCCCCTGTCGTTTGCGAGGTCGGACTCGTAGAGATCGGAAACGACCAGCTGGTACCCCTTCAAGCTCTGCCCGGCGATGTCTCGAAGCTCATACTGCCCGAAGAAAGAGCAGACGAACCAGTTCTCGGAAATGGCGCAGTCCGCGGGCTTGCCCGTGTCAACACCTTCTTGAGTGGCGGCATAGAGGATCTGGCCGGAAACAGTGTCCAGCAGATATGTCGTGAGAGTCGAAGCAGAGTCGTCCACGGTGGCGACAACTGCCATGTTGGGATTCAGGTACTTGTACTTGACTGTTCGATCTCCGAGTACCCTGCCAATCGACGCGACCGGGTCGTGCGGTGACCGGATCGCGATGTCGACAATGCGCTGAGAGCCTGGGGCCGAAAAGGTCCACGCCGTCTCTTCATGGGCTTCCGTGCCATCGACGACGAATCTCAAGCCCCTGAGCTCATCATCGGCAGCGTGGACGACAACGGTTTGCTTCGGCGCCAGAGCGGCGGGAATGTCACCAACCTTGCCATCAGCGCCAACGGAGAGCAGAAACTTTCCGGAAGGAGTATCGACCTTGACTGTGCTTATTACAGGTGGCCGAGAACCAGGTGCTGTGGCCTCGGTGATCTTGCCAGTGTCTGTCTTGGCAATGATATAGTCACCTGTTGAGCCGCGGACAGTGACCAGGCCCTTGGTATCATCAACGTCGATGCCCTTGACATCCCAAGTCTCTCCGGGAGCGAGATTGTAGGCCCTGTGTGTCCAGATCATCTTCCCATGGTCGCCAGCGTTCAACCCATACAGCCTGCCCCTTCTCGTGGCGAGGACGATGATCTTGTTGAAGCCAAAAGTGTCACGAGACAGCGTGGACTTCTTCGAAGCCTCGGTGCCGAGGACGCTGCCCAGCAGGCGCTCAGGAATTGAGGAGAGGTAGCCAGGCAGGTATTGCAGATCGTCGAGATGCCTCGTTACGCGGTGGATATAAGCAGACAGGGGATTGTCATGCGCCTCTGCCTCGAGCGTCTTGACCAGGTCCTCGGACTCGGGGATCTCAGCCCAGGCGGCAGCCACACCAGCACTAAGACCCTCGGGCCGCGACCAGCCCAGGTTGCCGTTCTGCAGCAATACCCAGTCGTCTGCGTCGGTGACAACCGCCGACCGGACGGCAAACTCATCTCCTGACTTCTTGATGACCTCAGACACGGCGTGTACCGCGCCTGCCTTGTAGTTGCCGGTCTTGACGTCCCAGCGGGCGAGGACGCCATGCGAGCCCGAGGAAACCAGCGTCATCTCATTCTCGGTGATGCGGGTGAAGTAGACGTTGGCGCCGTCTGAGCTGGTGGAGACGGCGCCCGGGCCGGAGAGGTGGGGCAGCTCGTGCGCCCGCTTGATGGCGTTGCTCTTGAGGTCGACGTGGAAGACCTCGGCCTTGGTGCCGACCTTTGTGCGGCTGAGGACGAGGAAGTGCGGCTGCGACTGCGCGAGGTGGGGTGCGTGGATCTCCACTGAGGTGGTGTCGGCGACGAGCGGGAACTCCTGGGTGTTGCGGGTGCCGAGGACGTTCACCCGGAGCTTGGTCAGGGAGTCATCGGCCCAGGCGACGATGGGCGCGGCCGAATTGGCGCCGACGAACATGACATCCTTCTCGCCGTTCACGTCGCCCTTGGTGCCGATGCTGATCTCATCCAGCCGCTTGCCCGTCAGGGTGTCGAGGATGGTGACCTTGAGGCTGTACGACAGGAGGTTTCCGTGCAGGCTGATAACAAAGACCTTCTCGACGTTGGTGCTAACCTGCAGGGGAAGGTCTTTGCTCGTCTCCTTGAACTCCCAGACCACGCTGCCGTCAGCGCTGTTCAGCCTCTTGAGGGTCGTGGACCCATCCTCGTTGTACAGGGCCAGGACATCCTTGCGGCCCTTCTCGGTCACCTCCATGACCTCGAGGTCCTTGACCTCCCCGGCAAAGTCCCTCCACCAGACATTCCGGCCGCTGACGGCCTCCCAGGCGTGCACCGCGCTGCCGAACGCACCGGCGACCCAGCTCTCCCCGTCGCCGGCCCTGAGGTGCCCGCCGCCATGTGTTGTCGCGTTGCTGTCGCCGAGGAGCTGCCTCCACACCACGGCGCCGCTGCTCGGGTTCACCGCGCCAAGGACGCCGACGTCGCTGAGGGTGTACAGCAGGCTGGCCTTGTCTTCGGGCCGCGGCCGGTGGAAGAATGTGGTTTCTCGCTGTGGCAGGCCGAGGAGCTCGTAGTGGAAGTCCACGTCGCCGACCTCGTCCCTGAAGACGGCCCGGACAGCGGCTGGGAGGGCGAGGAGGGCGGTGATGGTCGTGAAGGGTGATGGGAGGAGCATCGTGCCGGTTTGCGCGGACCGGCGCCTGGTTTGTGGATGTTAGGCGGGAAGATCAGTGGTTTCTGCGCATTTACTCCATGTGGGATAGCCGTATAATGGAGAATGGCGAGGCCGTGTAGGTTAGACAATCGTTCAGGGAGATTGCCTTGGATGGGATTGCGAGAGACGTTGCCACGGAATCGTGAGTAGGAGCTTGACTAGTAGGTGGTGGCACTGGGCTTTGGCACAGGCAGAGGAGCTTTGACGTTGCAGCTGCAGCAGAGCTTCCTCCACACGCACGCTCAAGCAGACTGGGGTGGGAAAGTGTGCACGGACCAGGTCCAGTCTCCACTCACTCTACAGTAATTCTGCCCCAAGCATCCAGCATCGTGAGCACACCGCATGGCCTCTATAATCCGCAAACCCACAGCCTCTGACACATGCGACCACAGGCAGTGGAAAATATGGGATCCCGTCCGCTCTCCCCTAATCAAGCCACTGACCGCCGGAGTAGTAGTTGGGTCGGTGACGACCAGCGAATGCCCGGTGTTGCATGTTTCATTTTTGGTTTTCTTTTTTTTTTTGTCAGCACGTCCATTCTCTATTTCTCCTTCGTGCCCCCTGCCTTGTCTCTTGAATTTCCAGCACGGTAAAATGCTAAACGGTGAGAGTGACATTGCAAATTACAACCGTCCTGACCCTGGTATCATAATCCCCACCCATGTGCACCCATATAGAATATTTATATACGACCTTTTCAAGTATAAACCCGTCCATCTACACCATACGTAGGGTACCATCCCATCCGCCACTGGTGTATACACAAGTCCGCAGAACACAGGCCCAGGGCGCATATGTCAAAGTGCCAGCCCTTTCGCCCCTTTCGTCCAGCGATACAAAGAAAGAGCCCTGCGCCTGGCCTTGTGCTCCTCCCATTCCGTGGGACTCGAGCCACGCACGCTGTACAGTGTCGATCGCAGGACCTTGCGGAAGTTTTTCTAGCCTTGGGTGTCAGTTATGTCTTGCACCAACCAACATTGATAAAGGGGCAGTGCCCGGCAAGCACTCACCTGGAACTCAGTGTTCAGCGTGACGACGCACACCTCGTGGGCCCTGACGATGGTCTCGCACGCCAGCTCGACGCTCTGGTTCGGCCCGACGCGCGGCATGCGGTCCGCGAACAGCAGCAGGATGAAGCTGCCGTGGAGCAGGTAGATGCCGAACAGGTACGGCATGAAGGTCAGCTCCGGGTCGAACTTGAGGATCTGGCTGACGGCCTGCGACGCCGCGATGGCGTGCGACGCGCAGCTGTTGAACCGCGCGCTCGTGATCCAGTCGTCGTCGTCGTCCAGCATCGATATCGCGTCCCACTTGCCGTGCAGCAGCACGTGCAGCACGTGCAGGATGTGCGTCGAGTACGCCGTCACCAGCTGCAGACGGGACCGGTCCTTGGCCCGGTTCGCCGCCGCCGCCGTCGTTGTCGTCGTCGTTCCTGCCGGGGGCTGCGGCGGGGGTGGCGGCACGTTGGTGTACCCCGAGATGAGGTCCTTGATGCTGGGCCCGGCGCCGCCTGGCGTGGGCATCGGCGCCGCGTACTCGATGATCTCGATCTCCTGCCGCAGCTTGTCGATGCTGGCCTCGCAGTTCGCGAGCAGGTCGCCGATCATGGCCACCGCGTGCGTGTCGTCGACCATGCCCAGGCGGGGGTGGAACCGACGGTGGTGTACTTCGATTATATCGCCGAGGATGCTCATTAGTGGGAGGAAATATTCGAAAAACCCTGTGCCGGTGATGATGGATGAGGCACCGATTACCCGGGGTGGAATGTCCTTGGGTGCTATAGTGTCCAGGTTCTCCCAGACGTTCTCCGGTAGAGGAGCTACTGCTTATCAGATATTTTGCCCCTGGCCGATTCCCATGTGACAAGACTACGGGGACTTTGACTCACCATAAATCTCACAGTACGAGTCCGGTATGTCGAGGACGCGGTTAAATGACAAGGCCAAATGTCGGTCGAGGCAGTAAAGCAGCCAGAAGACCCTCCTTCGTTCCTCCCTCGCTTCCATGCCCGGCAAGGAAAACGCCTCCTGCTCGCGTTTGCAGGAGCACAACGGGTTTGCACAAGGAGACACGGTGGCCGAACATCGCTCATCCTCCCGGTTGAGCTCCAGCGAGGAGGCCAGCCGGACAGCCTTGCTCCACCACTTGAAGCAGTCACTCTTGAAATCACCCCCAGAAACTGCGATCGACAAGAGGATGAATGTTAGCACATCATCAACGGCGCCGGCGGGCTCGTTCTTCGCAGTCAGCAGGGGTTGAGTTGATGAGAACTCATAGCCTGTCTGCGGCTGATCGCTCTCGACACGCAAGCCGCCTGCGCATTGTTAGTTAGCCCGTCTACCCTCAGCCCTACCTCGCACAAGGGCTACCTACCGTGCATCCTTCGCCACCGGTCCGGATCCCTGTCCGATATCAGAGCAGTGGCTAGGTCATACAGTGCGTTGCAAATTTTAGCTCGGGACCCCGGGACGTGAAGCAGTACTATATCGGCCGTCTGAGCGGCACACCAGAGCATGGTTGCCAACAGGGCCGGGGTGGTCTGTCGTGGGTGCGTGGGGTGCAGTAGTGAGTTCTTGCGGAAGATACGGGTGAGGATATACGGCGAGGCACAGCGGAAGAGAGAGCTTCCAGGCTCCGTGAGGTAGACATCAAGAAGGTCACATGCCACCGATGCCGGGATGATGTCCCTCAGGTAGGGAAGAACAGGGTCCAGGCACCTGTAGCGACAGTCGGACGAGGGGGCCTTGTACAGCGAGTTGTGCAGCTTCTGGGCCTCCGGGATGGACCCCTCGCGGCCGTTGGTGGTACTGCTGACAGACTCCCGGCCGTGTGGGAGGGGCGGCGGACAGTTGTTGCTGAAGGACTGCCTGCTGCGGCTGCTGGGCGCACGCTGGGGAGGCGAGCCAGCATTCGCCGGGGAGGGGTAGCCCACACCGGCACCCGACGACACCAGGGGCTCTGGGTCGCTGGTGCGTCCAGCATGAGCAGACATCTGGGGCGGGCTCCCATGGGCCTTCCTGAGGACGGGCGACTCGGCGCTGGGCTCTAGGAGTGAGGACAGCTGTATCTGGGTGTGCGTGTTGCTGTAGGCGGGCGACGACAGGTAGGACGGGGACTGCACCGGGGCAGGGGACGGCTGGATGACCATGTGCGAGATGGACGGGCGGCCATCGTCGTAGGGGGGACGGGCCGGGTTGGCAGAGGCCAGGCTGATGCTGTCCCTATAACGCTCATGGGACTGGGGGAAGTGCAGCGGTGGAAGGCTGGTGTCTGGTGATGCCACCGGAGGCGAGGGCGATATTCCGCCCAAGGATTGGCGCTTGACCTTGGCACTGGGGGTGGTCGAGCCGGTTGAATCCGAGCGAGCCGCATGGTTCCCAGCATGGCTTCCCAAGGAAGCGGTAGGAGCACGTCCACGCTTCTTAATCTCGCGGTTGTAGCGGCAGGTATAACCGTAGTCTGCAATGCCGGGCGCAAAGGCAAAGCTTCATCAACACGGTGGCCCACGAGCAGCCCGGGACGGGACGGTGGGGAGTACGCGGGAAGGAAGGGCTGACGAAGGTTTAACCCCGGAACAGCCATGGCCAAGCACTGGCAGGGCAGGACGGCTTGACCGGAGGTGCAGGAGGAGCAAGGATCGAAGGAGAGACTGAGTCAAGAGCAGTCTGGAACAGGGAGAAGAAATAGCAGTGGGTGCTGTGGCAGGACTGGACAGGGCTGGACTGGGCTGGACAGGACAGACAGAGATATCACATCACATACCTTCGCAACGGCGACTGGGGAGGAGCATGGAGGGTCAGCCGGATGTGGTCCAGACGCGCGGTGTGGTGCTCTTGCGCTATATGCAGAGCCGAAACGGGTGTGCTGGACTCACCAGGGGTATTCACCATCGCACCGGGTCCTCGACGAGGAGCACTTGTCACAAGCCCGGCGCGTCCTCTTCCTGGGGCGGGCATGCTCCCTCGACTCGTCACCGTCAGCGGCCATGGCGGAGAAGTCCCTGATAGACCTCTTGTCGCCGTCGCCATCGGCCTCTCCCTCCACCTCCATGCGTCCAGGGCTCGTTTCTGTGTCCATCATGTTGGGCCGCGGAGTAAAAAGAATGACCAGGTGGACGCTCGTGGCGAGTGAGTGAGTGTATAAATAGGTAGGTAGGTATATGTGTGAGTGTATGTATGCGTATATGCCAACTAGGATTCGCAGTGGTCCAACCACGAACAAGCTCGCGCCAGATCCAGATCCATCGACTACCGTGGAGCGGGCAGAGGCGTCGCAGTCCCAACAAGAGATGAGCCGCGGAGCTCAGTACTGGGCAGCGGTGCCCGTGTCAGCCATTTCGTGTCGCTCTGATGAGTGAATATGGGATGGATTGGGCAGTGCAGTCAGTTAGTTAGGTCAGAAATAGGCTCGGCTGGTGAAGAGAATTCAGATCGGAGAGAAAATAGAGATGCCGGTGTGGTGCACGACGTCGTCGGGTAATGTCGAGGTCGAGGTCGATCTTCTTCCTCTGCCTGTCTCTCTCACTCACTCACTCACTCACATACCCGCACGCACTACTCAGGCTAACTGCAGCTTCTTGGCCTCAACGGGCTTGGAGCATGGGGCCTGGGGCTTGGGACGGGCTGGAGTGCGGGGGACAAGGGGGCAGGGCTGCTCGGATACGAGTCAGTCAGCGTGGGAGGAGGGTGGTGTCATTCCTGGGGTTTGGCTTCAGTTGGGCTCTGCCAGCCTATGAACGACAGGCACAGGGCAGGCCACAAACCGCAGGCATGGCACCCGGTGCATTTTGATCGAGAAGGTCCGGTAGAACATTTCCTGGATTGTCCCGCCCCGTGGATCAAGGTGGTGCCCATCGCCTGCAGGGGGTCCTCGTGTGCTTATGCACGTCGATGCCCATCGGCACTAACTCTCGTTTCGGCAGTGCGGTGCCCTTTCAGCTGCCCTTTCAGTATTTTTAGCTGATTAATATCCGACATTTAGTCTAACGTCTGCACATGCGTGAGAAAGTTCCGTATCCCCGGGGCCCATCTGCGTTACACTGTTTAACACTTGGCCGGAGATCACCAAGTCTTTGCCAAGTTGACTTGACATATGCTGACAGTGGAACCTCATAGCCCTTGAGAAGAAGACGTGGTGGGGCTATAAGTACTTCTCTGCACGACCAATAATCCCATGCGCAACATAAGGTGACGCAAACAACCACGGAAAGATGTTGCCAAGTCCAGATACTCTGTGATCAAGGCTGAAAATAAACGCAAATAATGCATGTCATTTCAGTTGAGTTCCACTGAGTCGTTCACAACCATGTCTGTTTTTAAGAAATCCCATGAACCACTACAGCGTCACACCCTCGAAAGGTAGTCTGTCTCCAGATTCGACGCTACCATGCTCTATTCAGCATACTGCCCTAGTCCCTCCCGTGTCACTGAACTTAGATGCCGAAAAAAGCTTATACATGATATTGCCTGGGATATGGTGCTACGATGTCTTGCTTCCCAGCCCGAGCCGAGATAGGGGTAGTTTGAGCACGGAGTCCGATAAGCACGAGGCCCGCATGCAGGAAAGCTTATACGGTGGCCCAGCTAGCGAACAAAGACGTATTCGCCTGGCTAGCATCAGCTATATGCACAAGAGCTTCTATAGCCGTGTTGTAGCTCATTCTAGCCGTGTCGGCCGGCCTTGGCCGTGGCACGAGCCGAGCGGCTGCTTCCAATGCCACGACTGAGCTTCCCGGTCTGCACAGCGGAACAGCAATTCAGGCACGTCTCGGTTTCCCGCAACGATAGATATCCGGAAAAGCAACAGCACGTTTCTGAACGAGCGGGCACCATCTCGCTTCTAACAGAAAAGGATACACCACAATGCAATCGTAGGTCAAGATAACAGCCCGATCATGCCCATTGTAATTGATAACAAGGGCCGCTAGTCCTTTCCACCACTGTTTACTGCGTAGGCATTCCCTCCTCTGCCGCTTATCCCCTCCCAGACTGTCACATGTCAGCTCTCGGTTGACTGTTGATATACGCATCAGCTCTCACGGACGGAATTATTCTAGATTTTACACCGTGGAAATTGAGCACTGGAGTATAGTCCTCGGCTTTGTGTAAATCCTAGACTGCATGCGGGTTGCATGATTGCAGTCGAAACCCTGCAGCACGACAACAGATCATTGCTATAACAACCGATATGACCGCTCTAGCTAGTTCCAATGTCCATTCGAACTCATTCGTGTCTTTTTGAGGCCCCCGAGAGTACCGCCGCACAGGACAGGAAAAGGTTCATCGACTAGACGCTGCGCCGCACTCTGCAAATCGCCGGGCCGCCGCTGACCCGGGACCTGAGATTTGCGGACTTTGTAAGCAGGAAGTGGGAGCTAAGCCTTCGCAGCGAAAGCGTCCGCAGGACTGCGGCACAGCACTGCGGACTATCAACGCCCAAGGTATGCGGAGTGACATGCAATCTTCAACAGCGTTCTGTGCAGATCAATTCACTTAGTTGGTCAGGATTCCACCGAGGCCAATATGCACCACATTTTCGAAATCAGGAGACGCGAGGATGGTCATTTTGATTTATCAGCACGCAGAAGCCTCCATCTCAGCGATTGCATGCAATTATAAAAAGGCGAGAATTATGAGATATGGGCGTGTGTGGTTTGCCGTGATACATAAGATCACGAAGCGGAACACACATTACGAGAAGGAATCCACGCACATCTCATCATGGCTCCCACAACAGTTTTGATTAGCGGCGCGAACAGAGGTCTGGGAAAGGGCCTCGTCGAACGCTACCTCGCCCGTGATGACCATACCGTCGTCGCCGCCGTCCGCGACCCGAGTCGTAAGTACAACTCACCGCCTTGTATAATTCCCCGCCTTTTGTGTTGTGGAATATTGCACAATGTATCGCTTCAGGTGGCAGGTGGTTAACACGTGCTACCTAGACTCAACATCGAAGGCCCTCGCCGACCTGCCGGCGGGCCAACACAGCCGGCTGGTAGTAGTAAAGATCGACTCGACCATCGAGACCGACGCGCTCAAGGCGATCGAAGAGGTCCAGGCCCGGGGGATTAATCGCCTGGACCTCGTCATCGCCAACGCGGGCGTGGCAAGGTCGTACCCCAAGGTGTCGGAGGTCAAGGCCGCCGAGCTGCACGATCACCTCGCGCCCAACCTGTTCGGCGTGGTCTGGCTATACCAGGCCACGCTGCCGCTGCTGCGCGCTTCGGACGGGCCGAGATGGGTCACGATGGGCTCGACCGCGGGGTCGATGGGGGTAGGACTACCGTGCGTGTGCGACGAGATGTGGACGGGACGCTAATGAACCTTGGCTGGCAGGAACAACCTCCGCTCCCTAACGCTGCTTATGGACCGTCCAAGGCCGCAGTTCACTGGGTCACCAAGAGGATCAACGCGGAGGAGGACGATTTGACTGCCTTCGTCATTAGCCCTGGGTGAGTATTTCTCGGAATATTTCTGACATTGTGACATATGGGTGCTGATTCTCGTTCATGTAGTTTCGTCCAGACTGAGATGGGCAACAGTGGTGCTCGCATATTACTCGGTCTCGAGGAGGCGTTCATAGGAGTCGACGAGTCCTGCAATGGGATGGTGCAGCTCATCGATGCTGCTACGAAAGACTCACATGGGGGCAAGTTTTGGGACCATGAAGGGAAGCAGGTGTCGTGGTGAATTTTGTATGTCTGTATAAATACCCTGTTCTAGCTGTACATCTTGGGTGTGCATATATTAGAGTACAGATTCAAGAGAGAGACTGGTTATGAAGAATTGCGTTGGGTGGCTCATAGGCTATCGCGGCAATAGGCCAAGCGTGCTAGGTGTGGGTATCGTAAGTCCGAGAAAGTTATTGATCTGAGCCAACATTCCCGTCCGCTGGATCCGGAAACTGTACAGTCAACGTCGCCTCCACTGGCACGCCACGCTGACGTCTGTTGTTGCGTTTGAAGCTAGAGCAACCATCCGATCCTTCGATTGGCTTGAGTGGTACCGACTATGCTATGTCTTGCTGACATGGAGGCGAGAGGAGCACTTTGAGGTTGTCGTACGATCATCTGTGGCCAATTATCACGGGCACCGGTGGAGCAGTCCGGGAACAATTCCACACTATTACCACATGCAACCCGCCAACGACATCTTGGCCTTAACTCCCTCCCTTAATTCCTGGTCTTCTCGTCTTAAGTCCTATCGCCTAGTACCATCAACTCTGTTTAATTACAGCTTCGCTCAAGTGCTCTGTCCCATCCACATCGAATTACCCATTGTTGATTCCACCATCACAAATCTATCTCGCGGCTTTGCACCCTCAAGTCCCTGATATCATTCCACTCCGTCACGCCCCTCATCCATCATGTCACAACACTTCTGGGGCACAGACTTCACCTCTACCTACCACCAGAAGTCCTACCCCTCCATCTCACCGACCCGCCCCGAAGTGTCTGCTGCCGGCAAGACAGTGCTCGTCAGCGGCGGCGGTCGCGGACTCGGCATCGGCATCGTTGAGGCCTTCGCGGCAGCGGGCGCTGCGCACATCATCATCCTAGGCCGCAACACGGCGACCCTGGACGAGGTAGCGGAGCGCCTCAGGGCCGCCCACCCATCCACAAAGATCTCCACCGTGTCGGGCGACGTGTCCGTCGAGAAGGACGTCGCACGCGCCTTCGCCCCAGCAGCAGGCACGGGAGGGGTAGACGTCGTCGTCGCCAACGCGGGCTACCTGTCGGCCGTGGAGCCCATCGCAGCCGCCGCCGCCGGCGGAGAGGGAGATACCGGTTTCACCGAGGACTGGTGGAAGTCCTGGGAGGTCAACGTCAAGGGCCTGTTCCTCCTGGCTCGTCAGTTCCTCGCCTCCGCGCGGGGGCCCGGCGCCGTCTTCGTCAACATCTCGGCGGGCGCCGCCCACATCAACCCCACGCTGGCCCACTTCTCTGCGTACTCCGGGAGCAAGATCGGGGCCGCGCGCGTGGTCGAGACGCTGCAGCTTGAGAACCCTGACTTCCGCTTCTATAATGTGCACCCTGGGATTGTGGCGTCTGATATGTTGACCAAGTCTGGGCTTGGGGCGCTGAATCCGCCTGTGGATGAGCGTGAGTCTTCTTTCTTTGTATCGATCTTGTGTTAACTCGATGACTCTTGACTAATTACGGCCAATCTTGAAGCTGATCTGGCAGGGCATTTTGTGGCGTGGGTGGCGAGCCCCGAGGCCGACTTTTTGAGAGGTAAATATTTGTGGGTGAACTGGGATGTTGATGAGCTCAAGGCGAGGAAGGAGGAGCTTAGTGCACCGATAAAACTGATCACCGGCCTTGTCGGTTGGGTTTGAATCCACGATGGAACGTCACTACTTAGGCGTTTTGTTAGGTATTGCCACGAGCCACAATATCAGGCTTAACGTGAGTGATGTTAGGTCCTCAGAGCCAATTGACATCAGATGACTTTAGAATCCTCTGAGAATGGTGGTGTCCAAGAACGCCCATAATGGCCATTCTGGGCATGAACTTGAAACGCAACTTTGGAAGACCAGTAAATATTTGCCATTTCATTACGGCCTCGGACTCTAGACTCTGAGGCTTAAGAAAGCATTTGAATCTTTGGGTTCGAAGAGCAATACGTGCAAATCGAATTTCCATTGGAGACCAAAGACATTGTTTCAGATATCGACATCAAGCCATTTTCCACAGGAAGTTCCAGCAGCGAAGGATCGGACTAACGCCTCTCTGTCTACGTATATCCTGCGCTATCGGAAATAAGTCCTTTGATCGTGAGATGCCCGATCGAATTTTCCTAACTCGTAGAATTCAGTCGCGTGTCCGAGGCCCACTTTATATTTCATATCCGCGCCATCCCGTGACGAGAACAGAGCGAGATTCCAGGGAGCAGTGAAACACGCACTTTTCGTTTCAAGCACTCATCCGTCCAGCTTCCTAAGCAACGTTTACGGCAAGAAGGATCATGAATTCGGAAAGGTCACGGAAACGAGGCATACTTCCTACGAGGAAACACTTGTCAGCATGCGTGAAGTTTATGTTGGCGCTAGTTTGCATCCGCCGAGCGGAAGTCGAAATTCTGAGGGCCCCACGCCTGCTATTCGAAATCTTGCTTGGAAGGTCAAGATCCTGAAAAGGAGTGCATACATGATGGCATGTTCCGATGAACCATCCCGAAGTTGGGTCAAGTAATGATACAAGTAGGGAATACTCGTTCAACTTGAACACGAAGCTCCATCGGCTTCAGCTCTTATACGGACACAGTCTTTCATTTATCTTTTCATGGTCTTTTTCCTAATTCAGACGTTTCTTTTCATTCACTGCTGGCAGTTCCAACTGTTTTGTTCCGACATATCTTTCCAATTAGGAAAAGCCAAGTATCAAGATGCCTTCCCGACAGATATTATATGCTCTCGCAGCCGCGGCCGTCGTTGCAAAAGCAAATGCCGCCATGGGCCCCGCGTTCAGCACTGGTCCAACGGCCGACGATACCTTCGTCCGCGAGTCTTGGCCCACGCTTGTCCTCCACAGCGCCCCAAGCGACAATAATGGAATCCTTTCGCTCTGGGTCGGAATGGGAACTTCCAACGGGGACCTCGTCCAGAGTATCGCGGAGAATTGGTCCAGTGATAACTGGAACGTCTACGCGTACACTCTCATGTCAACTAGTGGTTGGTTCCCCTGCAACGCAAATTGATCCCATTCTGTGAGGCTCAAAAAGGGAACAAAGGTTCTGAGGTATCATCTTCATCGCCATGCAGAAGTATACCTGGACTTGGACATCGAATACCTCCAGCCTTTGAACAACATGCTCCACCTCTATTGCCTTGCATTTGGTGTCTACCCAGCAAGAATCACGAATGCTTTCATTCGTACAGCTCAACCACTGATGTTCTTGGCGTCGAGGCGTTTGAAATGACTCCTCACGAGCATGTAGCTAACGGTGTGCAACGACACGATTCGCACGTTGGAGTAGACTCCAATCGATATTTGGCCCACGAAACTTGCTCTTGCCTCTGACGAACCATAGGACAAATACGATCGAGACTAGACCAACGAGCACTACACTCGTGTAATTCATGGATCCAACCTCGACGGGCAAGTGTGGTGGCATACAGATGAACACGATCAGAACGAAGATCCATGTACATGAGAAGATGTTGCAGACATATCCAAACCATCCGAGGTTGAGACAACGAGGAGGTAGAGCCTCCTCCCGATTGCGACAGAGTAGAATGCCTTGCGGAATCGCGTAGGTGATATTCAAGAAGAGCACGGCGGATGTGACAATAGAGTTGAATGCAGTAGTAGAAGCGAGATATAGAAGACCGTAAATGCAGGAGAATGCGAATGCAGCCACAGTCGTCCGCAAAGGGAACCCGAGTCTTGGATGGATGTCTGCGAAGAATTCCGAGAATGGCACGCCATACTAGATGGATTTGTTAATATTTGGCAGACCGCGAAGTCGGCTACAGACTTACATCCCGCGCAAAAGCCCACGCGATCCTGCCACAGGTTACCCATTGTGATGGCAGGGACCCTAAACCTGATTAGCGACGCTGATGCTGAGTTGGAAACGAATGACCTACCCAAGTACACGAGCCATAGCCAGGTAAATAGAAAGGTGGTGACATTCTTGTTTCTAATACTTGAGAATGTTGGTCAGTGCCCCAGAGACGACTGGAACGAAATACTTACGCCTGCGAAACAATTTCCAGGCTGGGCAAAGCAGATGCAGTCACGGCTTCCAGATCAGTCATGTAATACATGAGCATAACGACCAGAGGGAGTGTAGTGAGGAGGCCAATCAGCATTGTCATGACCATGACCTGTGGAACGCGTTTTCCGGGTTGGGGAATCTCTTCGCTGATGTGGATAACTGGATCTATTAGCACTCAGGTCTGGTTAATATGCGTAGTGAAAACTTACCTCCGTCCGTCGCACCAAATGCATACATCGCATTGGTGATGCCAAGGACCCACGCTACACCAAAAGACCACCCACTACTTCCAAATGATGATGAAGTGATGAAAGATGCTGGTTGAGTAGGCCCATGCATAGCCCCAACAACGACGAGAAACACGAAACATCCAGTGACTGAGAGATATAGAGTGGCCTGGGTTGTCCAGGCGATCTTGGAAGGAGCCATTATGAGCGGCATGACTCGGAAAGGGTCAGTACGCCGAGCCACCAGCGCGCATTTTTTACTACACTCACTCGTTAAGGTAGCAACAGCAATGTATGTCAAGTAAATCTGCCATTGCGTTGCGACGTAATCTGGGTGCCAGTAGTTAACTAATCCTGAGAGCGTGACGGCTGCAAGTGATAGTCCCGAGCATCTGATGCGAAGTCAGCCGAACGAAAATCCGATGCGAAATGGTATACCAACGTCACAATCCACCAAGCGAGCACTGACATCCAACCGACGATGAAAGCAGCAAAGTTCTTCCATCGTTCTGGCGCAAGGATGTAGCAAAAGTGGTATTGGCCACCGCTGGACTAGGAGCATCAGATCAGTAACAGCGAGAATCTATGATTTGCACGAATCATACTGGAAATGCAGAGCCGAGCTCCGCTAATCCCGTAGTGACTATGCCTTGGACAAAGAAGGCAGCGATGAGTCCGAAAAGGCATGACTGCGAACCCCCATACACCAAATTTTGTCCAAAACAACTCTGCCAGATATATTAATCATCTTCACATTCGCAACATCGAGTTGGGAACTGGTTCATCCTCACCAGGTAGCCAACCCAAGAATTCGTCACAGAGAAGGCTAACCCAAGAGCGGAGATCCAGTTGAATTGCCTCGTCAGAACAGCCTCGTGGCCTTGGGCGTGCAAAATTGCATCGTCAATTTCCTTAATGTCGCCTTCAAGCACATCGGGAACTCGTTGTGACTTCTGGTCAGCGACATCGTCTTCCAAACAGAAATCTTCAAGCTTCTTTGTGATAGACTCGGACATGATGGGTGAGCTGAGGTGAGAAGTACATAATGATTAACTCCAGATGTGACAGGGTGAGGATAGTTCAACTTTATATTCAAGTTGCCCACAACTTGAATAGTGAGGGCAGGTGATTATCTGGGGTAGTACAATGTTTAATACGGCAGATAACGGCAGTCCTAACGGTTGCGCTGATTACTGGATTAGGAGATAGTACCAATCATGAATGCAGCTTTGACCTTAATCACACGGCCCACTAAACCCGACTTCGTACCATTTTCCACTGACATTCCCCCTTGGCACGTGAGGCCTTATTCGAGAAAGGAGATATTTGCAGGGCTGATTTCGGATAGTACAGGGGTACATGTTGCACCCAGTGTAAATAAAAATATACACTAACCAAATTTGTATGGCACACCATTTTTTTTACTATACTGGCTATTATAACCGTATGTTCTTATCATATATTACTATTATTACATACTAAAGCTATTACCATAGCCCTTTACTACCTAATTGGCTAAAGGGATAGTATTTCCGTGCTTATCTTAAGCCCCTAAGACCTTAATCTTACCCTTACTATTACCGTCACTAGCCCTTAGATCTACCCGTGGTAACTGGTTAACGGTCTCTCTACTACCTATATACTACTTCTTGGCTACCGGCTTTATACTAGTTTACGGTTATTAAGAGCAGTAATATTAGTGTTCTATTATTAACAGTCTGCTTACCACTATATCTTAAGGTATAAGTAATCTGGTATCTCTATGATCACTATAATATCAAAAATTTAAAATACAACTAGATAGAGATATTATTTGCCAGCAAATTAATAGATTTAATTAAGTATTTAATTAATTAAAGTTATTATTAATAGTATAGTATTAAGTTAAGTTGGCGGGTTAAGGCTATTAGGTACTATAATTATTAATTACTATAATTTATACCAGTGTGGGTTGGCTAGTACTGTTGGATGGTATAATCTGATTGGCTGTAACACTGGCATGGTTATAACTAAGCAAATTCTGCCCTGCAGCATCCAAAATCAGCCCTGCGAATATCTCCTTTCTTATTCGACGCATGACGCGCTTGTTGTAAGGATTGTCACGTTGCTACCCATGGAAGAAGTTGCCCCCTTGGCTGTTTGATCTTTACGATTGTTGGAATTTCGTTCCGTTCTTCTCTGTTTTCATGGCTATAGCCTATACGAGAATTTATTTGAAGGTTTAATGATTCTGTGCAACACTTGATAACATTGGCTATGTCCAAACAAGCTCAACTTAATGCTTTCATAAGACAAGAAGTCAGCTATAAGCAGATTGATAGTCACGATTTTCAAGCTTATATCCTCGTACCAAAGGATTTACGTCAGGACGCAAGTCCTCTGATTGTCAGGTGACATGGCGGCGGTCTGGTCAATGGCCATCGCCTATACAATGAGTGGCTCCCGCCATACATCATCACCCACGCTCCACGGTCGAAGGCAATCGTCGTCTTACCGGACTATCGCTTGCTGCCTGGGGTTTCGTCAGCCCGAGACATCTTGAAAGATGTTCAAGACTTCTTTGTTTGGCTCTTCGAGGGAGACTTCGAAACTCATCTTCCTACCGGGCTCTGCGCAGATTTGGACGATCTGCTGGTCAGCGGCGAGTCCGCCGGAGGTTGGCTAGCCATCCAGTCTGGATTCATTTTAGGACCTAGCAAGATCAAAGCGGTCGTCGCTCAGTGTTAAGTGATTGACATGCGAGACGACCACTGGTCCGCGAAGGTAAAGGGCAAGTACCTCCAAGGATCACCTACTGTTGAACCAGAAGTTCTTGATAAGATCTTGAGTGCCGGTGCCGGAAGGATTGTGACAAACCGGATCCCCCCAGAAGGCGGCGAATTATATATCGGCCTGGTACAACAAGGAAGGTACGGCGAGCTTTTTGGTCAAGACAAGTCTCTATACCCACTAGAGCTCCTCGAAGAAGTCAGTGAATAAGCGTGAGGCTGATGAATACCACCGTCAACTAAAGTTATTCACAGAATCGACAGCTCCCGCCGCTGTGGATGATTCATGGTACTGGAGACACCGTCGTACCCATAGGAGGAAGCATAAAATTTGCGCTTGAGCTGCGCGAGAAGCACGGTAGCCCTCTCCACTTCATGCTGCGGCCTGGAGAAGAACATTTGTTTGACACGGAGATAGATGCCGATCAGGATTGGGTTCAGAACGGTCTTGGCTTCGTTGGGAAATACTGGCCTGCATGAAGAACATCAATTTACGGCATAGCTGATTGTGCATTTGCCGAATGTCTTACTACTACTTGTGAATCGTCTCTCATAAGCAACCAGATTGGATCTATGAGCTAATGCTTTAATGCTTCCTTTCTTGAGTAGAAAATCTGTGCCACGCGTCGTCGCATAAAGTCTCTTACAACCTGGACTTCGTTCCTTCTTCTCGGCCTCGAAGATTAGGATGGGGAGTTTTGACAGGTCGAGTTACGGCGTAGAACGCGAAACCATTGGATTTGGTCGAGAACTAGAAAGAATTCATTAGTTCACAAAATGTGATGATTTATCTGGCATTTACGTCATAGTGTATGAGACAGCCTTGACTTACCTTGACCTTCGATCCGACGTGGAAGAAGGCAAAGTCTCCGGGGACGAGATGGTGAGTAATGCCGGTAGCTTCGTCCTATTGAACGAAGTCAGGTGATGTGATTATCTTCGAAATACACATGGAAACATACCAAGATATCGATCTGGCCACTCAGAACATATTTGGTCTCCTCAAAATTGTAATTAGCTGGTCGGGCAGGCCCAGCGGTGATCTTATAGAACCCCGAGGTAAAGTAGCTCGGGGAGTCGGTGGTCTTTGTTTGGATTCTGCAACGGTTAGATGATTAATTTTATGGTCCAGGCAAAACTGGGACGTACGAGTGAAAATCGGCAACAGTCGCATTCTCCCCATTGGGCAGGGGGATGAACTCGTGGCCAGCGCCCTTGACAATGGTAAGAGGGACAGGGTTAGACACTATTGAGACGAGGTCAGCATTTATTTTATTTAACTATAATTCATGATTGACAGGATGTAGATTAAGACATAACTCACTGATTGCTATATGTATTCTTTGAAAAACAAGACAGTAGTGGAAATAGTGAAAGATAGTCGACATTTGTAACAATTTATATACCTGACTTATGGCACAACTCGGCTGCGCTGCCGATAATGTGTCGGGGTTATCTCGGATCGGGACCGGATCCGATTTCGCTGGTAGGGTTCAGATGCAGTTGAATCACCGACGTCGCAAGGCGGGGTGATGTAACTGCACAGCAAGTTCCGGTTGTTTATCTAAGCATTTTCGCTCGATAAAGCTACGTAGACAGACCTACTGAATTAATCTGCTGAATTCGTCGTCAAAGTCACAATCTAATCACGTAGATATTCCTATATACTGTTGGAATAGGGAGTGCTATACTAAGCAGTGGAAGAGTCTTCAGCCTGAAGATAATATATCTCAGAGATACGGCCTTGGCATGACGGTCTAGGATAGTCACCCCACATGTCTTATCTCTCCCGGTCCTAGGAGATAGTACTACGTGGCCAGCATTGACACATGTGTGAAAGAGCGGCCTACGCCTGCAACGCTTGTTCCACCATTATGCCCAGCTCGGTCACTGCCACAAGTTACACGCCTTAAGAAACCTACATGAACTGATTAACGGCGTTAGAAACACCATTGACATCCTCCAAGACGTGCCAGTGTCCAACTTCAGGGAGAACCACAAGCCGGGATCCCTTGATCTTCGCATTATACCGCTCACAAACCGCTGGAGGTGACACCTTGTCATCCGCGCCAGTGATAATCAACGTCGGGGCCGTGACGCCCTCAACACCAAGCGCCGTCGTGCTGGAGCCGGCGAGGGCATGGCAGGCCTTGGCGTACGCCTCTGGGTTCTGCCCGAGCAGGGAGATGCGCACCGCCGCGATGGCGACGGGGCTTTTACGCTTGGAGGCGTCTGACGTCCCTGCGGCTACCACCGCGTCGACAACGGCGGCCATGCCTCTGGTCCGCACGAGTGCTGCTCGGGCTAGCGAGGCTTGTGCTCCTGCGTCTGGTAGGGGGGAGGGCGGCGGCCCGATGAGGATCAGTTTCTTGACTAGGCTCGGGTTGTCGAGGGTGAATTTCAGGGCTACCAGGCAGCCGAAGGAGTGAGCGACCAGTGTTGCTGGCGCTTTGGTGGAGGCGCCGGCGATTTCGAATATTCCCGAGAGATCGATGGCCATAGATGAGACTGTCAACGGGCTCAAGGGGTGTGTAGGCGTCTGACCATGACCCTCGAAGTCGTACAGGTGAATTGTCGCCCGGTCCGGCAGGGCAAGAGTGGAGACCAATGGTGTCCAGTAGTCCTTCGTCCCGCCGAGGCCATGGACGAAGACGATGTTCTCGGGACCGGACCCAATCTTGTTGTATGAGACGGGCTTGCCATCAATGACGGTCAGGGCGTCACCCCGGCCGGTGGCCTTGTCCGAGTTGATGAGCGCGAAGGAGCTCGCGGCGCTGATACGTTCTCCCGTGGTATTGATGGCACCCGGCTGCGCGACCTTGTTGGTCAGGGTGCCAAGGCCTGTGACGGAGATGGCCACCTCGTCGCCGGGCTTGAGGTAGACCGGAGGGTTCTTCCCGATACCCACGCCCGCAGGTGTTCCGGTGGCTAAGACGTCGCCCGGTTGCAGGGTCTGGCCAGCGGACAGCGTTTCGATGAGCTCGGGGATTGAGAAGATCAAGTCTTCTGTAGATGAGTTTTGTCGTAGTTCCCCGTTGACGTGAGTTTGGATCCTCAGAGTCTTGGGCAAGTCTTCCTTTGGCACTGCAATAGGGCCCTTCAGTATAACCAACGTTAGCGAAGTCATGGCCCGCTGCTGGCCCAAGATATTGACGAATACCCACCATAGGGCAGAAACTGTCGGGCGACTTTCCAATATAGAACTGCTTATGGTCACGCTGCCGCTCCCGGGCAGTCACGTCGTTGATGATGGTGTAGCCCCAGACGTAATCCCACGCATCTTGCGCCGAGACGCGGAACCCAGGCTTTGAGATGATGACACCGATCTCACCCTCGTAGTCGACCGTCGAGGTAAAGCCCTCATGGGATAATATCTCCTCCCCGTCAGCGATAATCGAAGTCGCCCTCTTGGTAAAGATGACTGGGTGGCTCGGGCGGTCGACCTTGTCGGAGCTGTCGAAGCCGGAGCTGTTGAACTCCTTGGCATGCTCCATGTAGTTCTTGCCTACTGCGAGGACATCACGACCCGAGACGACAGGCAGGATCTTGACGGATCCTCTCGCCAGGGGCGAGCCGGCGGCAGTGATGTTGTCTCCAGACCCGGCTTCGATCACCTGGTAAAGATTACCCACGGGCGTCCCAGACCCGAAGCTGAGCGGCTGAATTGTGCTGTGCTCCTGGTCCAGATGCCCAATTTGCTCCTCGCCCGTCTCGGGGTGCACGAAGGCAGTATAGTTGGTGAGCTTTGCCATCTTGTTCGGACTAGATAATTGTGCTGGAGGTGGTTTGGAGCCTCAGACAAACCAGAGATGCTTGGGGCGCTCTCAGAATTATGGGCGCTCTCTGAATTATAGACGCTTGGCAGATAATTCAGTTCATGGGGGAAATGTAACCAAGGATATATTTACCTAGTCCTAATGCTGCCTTTGCACTGCCTGCTATCAGGAGTGAAAATCTCAAAATCTCGTCATTGCTCGACTCGCTCCACTCTGAGATGCCGGGAAAGGCAGCAAGCCATGCCCCGCGTAGTTGATGACATTGACAAGGGCCCCAGGTGGCTCGGAGCCGCCCAATAACCCTGTCATGTGCAGTCCATAGCGGCGAACGCGGGGCGGCGCGGACATACTGTACGCGGACGTGGGCAGCGATGGCGCAGGGCATTTCGCCCCACCAACATCCCACACTCGTCAGGCCCGGAAACCTCCACGACATTGCATGCACATTCATTAGAGCTTCAGCCCCAAGCAAGCTTGGTAAACATTGTCAACCATACGCGCTGCAAAAGAAAAGCTTCCTTGAGTAGTATATTCACTGCCTCAAGGCACCTGGGGTGTTGCTCTTTGTAAGATTTCCGCCATTTGGAGCCATTCACTCGCGGAGCGCACCCGAGACCCCAAATGAGTGCAGTGCCCGGGTCCCAATCAGCCTAAGGGTTCCAATCCATACTTGCTGATGACAGTCAATATTGTAGCTGAGGACTTTTTAGGAAGAAACCAAATGTTCCGCATTGTCGGGCCCAGGTTGAGATCCCAAGGGATACTCGTTCTCTCTCGCAGTGGAGTTGTCTTCACAGATGGCAAGACCTTGACAAATTTTAGAAGATCGCCATGTGGGCTTGATCAGTAGTGGGATGCCGAATCCGCCTCAATATCGGCACTGCTCTTGGACATATTCGACTCATTCCACGGTCAGAAGTCTCCCCGAATATACGAAGGATATTCCCCAAGGACTGTTGAGCGCGTCATGATTGGCCTGATAGAGCTGTGGAAGCGGCTGCCTAAGGTTGCGCAGCAACCATGGGATACCGCAGCAGTCGCGAGACCGAGAGAAGGGTGTGTAAGCCCTTGGACTTCACAGTGACCTGGCCCCTCTTCCGGGTCACCAGTGCACATTACTGCCTTGCGAGGTCAGCTCACGTCACAGCATCTTGACCCCCGTTGAAGCAATCCAAATTCTACAATGGAAGGCTCCCTGTCTTTCTCTGGACGGCAAATCGCTGTGACGGTTAGTTCGGATGCCATCAGACTCGGTGGGAAGTTTGTGCTAAAATCTCGCAGGGAGGATGCTCTGGGATTGGACTCGCAGTCACCAGGACACTGCTCGCCCTCGGTGCAACTGTGTACGTGGCAGACATCTGCTCTCAGGTCCCAAAAGAGCTCGAGAGTGAAGACAAATGCAAGATCACTCTTCAAAGTGACGTAACAAAGCGAGAGGATGCCCACTCCTTCTTGGCTTCCATACCCGGACGACTCGATGGACTAGTGAACTCGGCAGGTACCGGCAGCTGGGAGGGCAAGATAGGAACAGACTCGATGTTTCAAAGAACGATGGACATCAATGTGACGGGGACTTGGAACATGACAACCGAAGCCATGCGCCGCATGTCGACTCAAGAGGATATCGAGGCGCCAGGTGTCATCCCAGGTTCGGTGCGCAGCGTTGGCCAGGGGTCGATCGTCAATGTCGGAAGCGGAGCCTCTCGGCGCGGGGTGCCTGGGATGGCTGCGTACACGGCCTCGAAACACGCTGTCCTGGGGCTGACGAGGACGTGGGCACGAGACTTTCCTAAGCTGCGCGTGAACTTGGTTGCTCCAGGTAAGTGCCCGCAGAAATCGGGTCCACATGTCAGGTCGTTGACACATTCAGGTGCCACTGATACTCCGTTGGCTGAAGCTATTGTTGCTGGTGCACCGAAAGACGATCCTACCGTCGCCGTGGGTAAAGCCCAGACTGCTTTCATACCCAAAGGAAGGATGGCGTATGCAACTGATATTGCGGATACTATCATTTTCCTCCTTTCTGACTGGTCAAGCTTCATGACCGGCCAGTGTCTGCCAGTGAATGGAGGAAATTCGTAGCAACTGTCAACCCTGCGAGCTCGGAAGTGGCTTCATTGTGACTAGCACGCAATCAACAATGACCAAGTTGGGAACCCGGAGTGAGTAAATGACGATCCTTTGGAGAAAGATGAGGATCAATTTTTCTGTGAAAATTAATCATACCAATGTAGTCTTACAAAACACGACAAAATGCGTTGACATAGGCCAATAAGGAAGAGACTCATTCACAGTTGTCGAGGGAAGAAACTGAAATTGGACCCTCCACCGCTAGTGTCGAGTCCTGACCTAATGATTCAATGATAGTGACGGACTCAATCATGTATTTGGCCAGTGAAGCGAGTACTGAATAGTTGGTTTCTCTAATTGTTCAAGAAAATATTAACTTTTCAAACAAACAGACTCAAGCTCCAACTTCACTCAGAGTGAGGAACCTTCCAGGGTTCCGTCCGGTTGCTCAAGATGCCTTGGACCTCATGCATGTCGTCGTCTGGCCCCCATGGAATTTCTGCGATAATAAATGGTTTCGCTTTTAATCCGTATACGTACTCTTCTGAGCAGTAGGCGGTCCCTTCACACAGTAGTAAACACTCAAAGACCCAGTGTTAAATGCCATACAGCTGCAATAATAAGGTCGTCAAGACGACTTGTTTCCGTTTCACCTGCTAGAAATGCTCATGACGTCTTCAGTTTTCATTGGAAAGTTCACGGCATGACGTTAAATCTCTTTTAATGGCCGCTTATACGCATGTTGGTTCGTTCCTTGGTATTGCCTTGCACTAATACTAACAACCTCACTAGGTCTCGCACTAATTAACAGACCATTGTGATTCATGTCAGATTATATATTATAGCTGCCTGTATTAAATCAGGCGACTGGACTCGACACAACAAACAATGTATGCGAACACTACCGAACATCTAATGTTCAGGGTAATCCACGGCATCTCTTGTACCATGTTCTTCGCTCGTCCAAGATACCTCTTCTGGCCATGGAGAACTCCCTCCCAGTTCGAGAATTCGACTAATTCATCTTAACAGAATTTCTCGATCTTGAGTCCCTGCTTTGATGCCTGCGAAACAGCCTCCCCATTCATGATTCCGTGTACGTAGGCTTCACCAATGAACTTAAAGCTATGGCCTGTCCGCCTGCGTACAATCAAGGGAGCATCGCAGTCTTTTGGCTACAATGACCAAGTCACCATTCGCAACACCTGTGACCGCTAGACCCATTCGCCCTTGACGCGTAAGGATAAAAGACCTGTGCATGGTCTTGGCGACCACGGGGACCGCATACTCTCGGACCCAGTCGTCCTGGAGGGTCTCATCGACCACGACCTCTCGTCCTAGGGGCGGGCATCTGCCCATGAACGCGTTGAATCGATGGCCGCAATCAGACGATAGTGGTCGCACGCGTGTGGCCGAGCCGTCGCACGCAAGAGTCCTCCAGAAGGCTTCTTCGCGGCCCCCGAGCGTGTCGTAACACCCATTGGCAGGTTCGAGTGGTTCTTAAAGGGCTCTCGGTTCCGATTTTTTTATGGTGTCAATGGTCACTCACACTCGTTCGGCTTTGAATTTTGCAGCGACGAGGTCGTCCGGCCCACGGTATTCGGGTACATGGGGCATGGGATCTACAGAGGTCACCTCGTCTACCTGAATGCCGTCCAGCAACATGAGCGCGTTTTCTCGATTCTGGCTCAACTCGGATGTCGGGTTCGACGCGATGATCTCGGAGTCTCTCAAAAACTTTGCCGAATGGAACACCGCCCTCATAACTCCCAGCCCAGGCCAAGCTGCAGTGTCGTGCGCCTTCGACCCTGACCATGAGTGGCATCAAACCGGAAAGTGTCCAGAGACCGCCTCGAATCCCTGTAGGAGAAGCAGTGAGCCACAAACGAATCCGCTGCGCCTTCAATGTTCAAATATGCCACGAAACAAGCTTTAAGATTAGGTTCATGCATAGCAGCCCTCTAATCAAGTGGGAGGCTTGCGATGGACGAAGCTGCGCCCAATATCCCGCAAATTCGGATAACTATGAGGTCGTGTCTCCGCGAGACTCTTTTCCTGAAGAATTCAAGGTCATCCCATTGAAACTCTGGGATGTCGCCGAAGAAGGCAAATTACGATTGGATCAGCTCAACTTGAATAGGAAGGTATTGCTGGCGATGGAAACACAGCGGCTTCACAGACGAAGAAGAAGCAGAGTGGAAACCTCAGCTTCAAGCCAGCGAAGAGATTCCGAGCAGATCAGATCCTTTGTCGGGCATGAACATCCCGCACGCTCAGCATTGGCATCGGAGTACATACTGCCGGACCCAGGCAAGCCGCCATATCGGCCACTGGCCCGCCCGGAAAGCCAAATACGACTAATTTGGCGGACAAAATTTCCTCAAGACGGCAAGATCCACCACGGCTCATTTGTGTATTCAGACATTCATTCCTGTCCAAAATACACCGCCTTGTCTTACTCTTGGGGTGAGCCGAGCAAGACTCGCAAAATCACCATCAAAGGACAAGATGACATTGAGATTGGAGAGAATCTGTGATGGTTCCTGCATTGCCAGAGTCTCACTACGAAAAAGAATCGGCTCTTCTGGATCGAAGCTATCTGTATTGATCAGTGCAACGCGAAGGAGTGCAACCACCAAGTTGGTCTAATGAAGCGAATCTATTTGATGGCCTTGACTGTCTATATTTGGCTAGGTCCCGAGTCTGAAACCAGTTGTCTGGCAATGGAATTCCTTGCAAAGGAAGGGACGAAACCTTTGAAAAGGCAGGTTGATGATTATCGCCCCATATGGGATGGAAGATAAGGGAAGGCAATCCGGGACCTCTTTGAGCGACCCTATTGGACATGCATGTGGATCATACAAGAGATCATCCACGCGAACAGACTCACAGTATGGTGTGGCTCTCAAAGTGTGGACTGGCCCGTCCTGGACCGGCTCTACCTCAACATGAAGACACTGGAGGAACAGAATCAGCTACACCATCATGAATTCGCCGCGGATGTCCTGCGGAGCCCGGCCTTCGTCATGGTTTGGCAAAGAGCCCACTAGAGGCACCCGGAGACACCCACTCCCAAGCTTCAGACACTCATAGAGATCTTCCAGAGCTAGGAGTGCGCAGACATCGAGGATAAGGTCTATGCCCTTGTCAGCATGGCTGACCAGAAGACCGCTGTGCTACCGAATTACTCGCGATCTCCTCGGCAGATATATCATGATGTACTACGCCAGGGGGTCGCTTGTGACGACTCTTTCCGCAACTTGCTTGCTCAAGTCCTCAGGATTTAAGCATACCATCATGATGAAATGCTTGATAAACTAGACATCACAGATCCACAGTACTCAATTGGCCTTTCCTCAACGTAAGATTCTTCATACATCATTCTTAGCTGCCTTGTGACGCTTCGCCAGGCACGGCAATACATGGATTATGCGTGATATGTTAAGCCGCTGCCGCTTTCACTATGTGCCTATTCACAGGTGTCAATGGCTCACCAATGCAACTTCCATCGGCTCCTACAACCAACAGAATATTTTTCATGGCATTCAGCTCAAAATTAATCCTTGTGTTCAATGCCCCACCAGCGATATGGGTGGTCAGAGTGACATTATCCATTGCAGCAAGCTCCTTTGATACTTGAGGCTCATCATAATGAACATCTAGAGCAGCAGCAGATACCTTTCCGCATTTCAAGGCTCTTATCAAAGCTTCTTCATTAAGCACTTGTCCCCTAGCTGTATTGATAATTCTCGCGCCTTGCTTCGTTGTCGCAAATTCGTCGTCACCAATCAGGTCCTGCGTATGGGCGTTCAACGGCGTGTGCAGGGAGACGCAGTCTGCTACGCCGAGCAATCCGTGGAGTGTGGGATGGAAAGTTGCTCCAAGTTCACTCTCAGTCTCTTGTGGTGCTCTAACCACGTCGTGGTAGTGAATCTCCATCCCAAGGGCTGTTTTGGCCTTGTAGGCCAGCTTCTTGCTGATATTCCCCAAGCCGACGATTCCGAGCACATGGCCTCGAGGGTTCGCTGAGATCGTAGCGATGAGTTTATGAGTCGCATTGAACAACTCCGGATCGCACGTTCGGGCGGCAAGCTGCGACCTGGTGAAGTTTCGGAAGACAGAAAGGATGAAGTAGAGGCCTGTGTCAGAGACGGCCTCATCAGAGGCTCCGGCACCGTTCGCGTACCATATTTGTCGGCGGCCCAGTGCATCTGTGTCTGCCCAGTTGTATCCTGCCCCGGCGGAGGCAAAGATTCGAACCGAGGAAGGGAGGAGCGATGTCAGCTCATCATCCCACTGGCCCATCTCCCCACCTGACTGGAAGTGTGGTCGAAAAATGGCCGAGAAGTCGCCATACTTCTTTTCCTTGAGGGCTTTTATGAATGAGGCTCGGTCAAGATCTTCATTTTGTCGAACATCAAATCGTTTGAGGAACTCTTTCTCAAAGAAATCCTGGTTATACTTTATCGGTTCGCCAATATGGAGCACAATAGGCTTGGCCATTATCACAGTGCTGTTGAGACGCTGGTTGCAATGCGATAATATTTCCAATCGCGATCGTTAGCAGGCCCGATTAGTCTCAAAACCAAAGGCGCATCATAATTAACTTTCGGTGATCCAACTTCGGCCCTCTCTCTGAAGGCGTTTCGGCCAGTGCCGGACGGCTGCGGAGTCGGAACAAGCTCGGTGGCGGGGTCGCCGAGGGCTTCGGGCAGAAAGCCGAATGGACGTCAGGCCGGTGGCTCGGCCGGCACGGACGCGGTTGTGGTCCTTGTCCGCTGTGGGCAGGGCCCCAACAACGCGATTACCAACTAAATTTGACGCGGCCATTGGCGTTTTCCCGCATAATCTCAGCTTGGCCAGCTTCTCAAACACGTTTTCCTATTCGAGATCAATCAGGCGGTAAGAGATTCACTCCACCACAACATGGAGCCAGCGAATGAGGTGCAGATATCTAGCGCGGAATTAGAGAAACACAGCACCAGACAGGATTGCTGGGTCGCTGTGCATTCCAAGGTTTGGGAT
This sequence comes from Diaporthe citriasiana, assembly GCA_014872975.1. Lineage (NCBI taxonomy): Eukaryota > Fungi > Ascomycota > Sordariomycetes > Diaporthales > Diaporthaceae > Diaporthe > Diaporthe citriasiana. The sequence continues at coordinate 84,303 of JADAZS010000111.1, read as the reverse complement.
CTCACCGATTTCATAGATGAACATCCTGGAGGCGCCAAGAGTAAGTCGGATTTCCTCAGCTAGTATCAAGCCTACTTTAAGCCTCACCCGGATTTATGCTAGAGAATAGAGAAACGACTGACATATCAACACACAGTCCTTCTCTCGGTGGCTGGAAAAAATGCAACGTCTGAATTTGATCGAGTCCATGCACCCGGTATCATAGAGGAGAGTTTACCAGCAAACAAGTTCAAAGGCGCTTTCCTTGAAGCCAGCAGCGACGTGCCACCTCAAGGGGCTCTCGAAGAGGTTCAAGATTCGCGAGACGGGAAAGCACCAGAGGCTTTGTCAGAATCTGGCACTCCACCGCTTCAATCACTCTTGAGTGCAGCCGACATTGAAGATGTTGCCAGCAGAGCACTCACCCGTAAGACTTGGGCATTCTATAGTAGTGCAGCAACGGACTTAATCACGCACCACCAAAACAAGGCATTTCTGAGACGTATAATGATCAAGCCTCGAGTTTTGAGAAACGTCACGGACACAGATCAGAGAAGGTCGATTTTGGGCCACAAGTCAAGTGCCCCGTTCTTTATCAGCCCAGCCGCGATGGCAAGGTTGGTACACAAGGATGGTGAGCTGGCGTTGGCGAGAGCGGCTGGCCAAGAAGGAATTATACAGTGTGTAAGTTTTCTCATTACCCTCATCCCTGAAGAACTCCCCAAATTGTTGATAACCCTGGGCTGAAAATTCAATGCAAGATATCGAATAATGCGTCTTATCCACTATCAAGTATTGTCCAAAGCGGCCAGCAGCAACAACCGTTCTTCTTCCAGTTATACGTCAACTCTGAGCGCCACAAGACAGCAGAGATCCTCCGAAAAGCCCGCAGCCTCGGAATTAAAGCCATATTTTTGACAGTTGATGCGCCGGTACCAGGAAAACGGGAGGCGGATGAGCGCCTAGCCTCGGAATCCGCAGTCCAGTCCGCCGTCAGCGGCGCCACATCGAGCAACGACAAGAAAGGAGCTGGTCTGGGTCGATTGATGGGTCAATACATCGACAAGTCGCTGACATGGTCGGATATAGCCTGGATCAGGCAGGAGTCAGGGCTGCCGATCGTACTGAAGGGCGTCCAAAACGTCGAGGACGCGAAGCTAGCCGTGGAGTTCGGCGTGGATGGCATCCTCCTGAGTAACCATGGCGGTAGATCGTTGGATACGTATGTGTCGCCTGGCATTGACGCAGTTTGTAAGAACTCTACTCATTGTGTTTTAGTGCCCAGCCAGCCATATTGAATCTCCTCGAACTAAGACTCAAGTGCCCGGAGATTTTCTCAAAGCTTGAAGTTTACGTCGACGGTGGATTCGAGAGAGGAACCGACATCATCAAAGCAATTGCACTAGGTGCAACAGCTGTTGGTGTTGGGCGGCCGTTCCTATACTCACTAGTATACGGACAGGAAGGTGTTGAGCATCTTATCCAAAGTGAGCAGAGTCTCCTGAGATCTATTTTGTGGTTATTGACTAACATTATTCCAGTTTTGAAAGACGAGATCGAAGTCTCGATGAAACTAGCTGGCCTGACGAATCTGGACCAAGCAGGCCCAGACTTGCTCAACACGGCTGACATTGACCACCTAATTCGATCAGCCCAGGTGTTCCCTGCTTTGAAGGGGCGTCTAGAGAAAGCACGGTTGTAGTATAGAGCAAATAGACAAACCATAAGATTAGAGCCTCTGTACCGAGATCGAGAAGACCGGTGTTAACATCGCGATTTTCATCACTCGAGCAATGTCATCACTGAATCTCCGGCAATCTAGGGACCTGCAGGCCAATGCCTTGACAGATCTGAGTATCATCCCACTCATAGATGCCTTGTACGATTTCCTCCCTTACACTTTGTCAGATGTAAGCGGGAATATGCACTAGACTCAAGTGCTGTCTGTGTTCCGATTCTCTAGTCTATGCTGCAGTTCCATTTCTCAAAAACATAACCTGTTGCCGTTTTTTTTTTTTTTTTTTTTTTTTTTTTTTTTTTTTTTTGGCAGCAGGAATTGGACGAAAAAGAGCTTTAGATTCATCTAACAAAACTGCATTTCTTCTTACATCCCTTCAATGTTGCGAGGCCTGTAGCCGGCTTCTAATGATTGTATCTCCTCATCCGTAAGCTTAACTTTCAGCGCACCAATGGCCTCCTGCACCCTCTTCTCACTGCTCAGGCCCACAATCGGCGAGCAGCCTTTATGAAGAACCCATGCCGTAGCAACTAACGGCATACCGACGCCCTTGTTCTTAGCCACCTTCTCTACCGCGTCGACAATGTCCAGGTTCGCATCAGCAAACCACTTCTGCGTCTTGGCGTCCGAACTGCTCCTGACAGACTTCTCCGGCTCTTTCCCGTCCTTGCTCACCGGCTTGGCCAACATGCCCCGTGCCAACGGGCTCCACGGTATGACACCGACCCCGGTGGCGCGGCAGAAGGGAAGCATCTCCCGCTCTTCTTCCCTGTAGAGCAGGTTGTAGAAGGGCTGCATGCTGATGAACTCGGTCCAGCCGTGAAGCTTGGCCGTGTACTGCAGACGGGCGAATTCCCACGTGTACATGCTCGAGGCTCCGATATAGCGGACCTTGCCGCTGAAGACAACATCGTGCAGGGCTCTCATGATTTCCTCGGGCTCTGTCTCGCGATCAAGCCGGTGGATTTGAAGCACGTCTGTAACAATGAATTAGTGTTATGGTTCCGCGATGTCAGGCAAGGCGTGTCTTGCCTGAGTGGGCTGTAAGGGTCTGCAGAATAGAACGTACCGATGTAGTCCGTACCAAGCCTCTCCAAGCATCGGTCGACAGCCTCAAAGACATGCTTGCGGCTCAAGCCCATCTGGTTCACCAAGGGGCCGTCGTTGACAGACGCCGGCCGAGAGTCATCATCCATGACAGGGTTAAATATCTTTGTCATGATGACCACTTTGCTTCTTGGGATGTTGAACTTTCTCATCGCTTTGCCAAGTATTATCTCTGATTTTCCATTAGAGTATGTGTCGGCGGTGTCCTGCAAGGAGTCAGAATGACTATTAACTAGATATCGTCCGCCGACGAAATCTGCGTCGCGCTCTTTACTCACCCATGTGTTGATGCCGCCATCCCAGGCCGCCTTGATGACCTTCAAGCTCTCCTCTTCGTCCAGTACCCATGGTGATCCTTCCCATTTGCTGGAGCCAAACGACATGCATCCGAGAATGATCTTAGATACCTTGAGGCCGCTTTTGCCAAGTCTGAAGCAGGCAGCAATCAGTACGAGTGCTGCATTTCCAACAAGGGTATCATTTTACCTTGAGTACTCCATTTCGAATGTCGGCTTGAGATTTCTCTGCTTGCTGCACAGAACGATACTTGGTGCCACATCAACAACAGGTAAGTGCAGCCGATTTAACAAACCTTCTGTTGCGAAGGAACGACGGCCAGTGAGGGGGAGAAGTTCTTCGATATAGAATACAGGGACACAGTTCCGTAGTCATGTACTTCAAATTCTGATCAATATTGATATGCCTTGATCTGCACCCCGTCGTTCTCATGGCATTTCCGTGCTCGCCCCGGAAGAGTGTTGTCCGGGGTGGGGCGCTCGGTTCCGACACCGTCTCGGCTTTCTCTCCGGCAGACCGCGCCAGCAAGATCAAGCCCGGCTGCCCGGTGAGGCTTTTACCGCACCAGGGTTTAGAGTCGAGACCCTAGGATCCGTGATTACTAAGGCTTGAAAATGTTTGGGCTTGTAGATGGATGAAGCAGACAGAGATTCTCTTAGTGATCATCGCAACTTACTTGTTGCCACCTGGAGACGGAAATGTTCATAAATCTTTGAAGCAGTCTAAGAACTTTTGGTTAATTTGTTTAGGTATAATCCGCGAAATCACAACGACCGAGGATCGCACAATGTCACAGAATCAGGCGATTCTGATTACCGGCGCAGCTGGCTTCATCGGGCAAGTTCTCGCAGCTGCGTTGCTTGAATCATCTTCAGATGTCACTTTGACCTTGACCGATGTGACAAAACCACCGGTTCCTACATCAGTCACACAGCATGCAGACCGTGTCACAGCCATCAGCGGCGACTTGACCGATCCTGCTGCTGTTGCGTCTCTTCTTTCGACGCCCTTCAAGGCCGTCTACCTCCTCCATGGGCTGATGTCCGGCGGCGCAGAAGCCAACCTGGAGCTTGGTTGGCATGTGAATTGGGATAGCCACAGATGTATCTTGGACCAACTGAGGACGCATCACCGAGGAACGGTGGTGATATTCCCAAGCTCACTTGCCGTATACGGGCCTACCGCTCCAGGGGAGATCACAAGCGAATCTACAAACCCGCTGCCTCAATCCTCATACGGCGCCCAAAAGCTCATGGTGGAAACATACCTCAACGACTTTTCGAGACGTGGTCTTCTCGATGGACGCATCGTTCGGCTCCCAACGGTTGTCGTGAGGCCGGGTGCGCCCTCCGCGGCAGCCAGTTCTTTCGCCAGCGGCATTATCCGCGAGCCTTTACGGGGGCAGAAAAGCATCCTTCCTGTCTCGCGCGATCTGGAGATGTGGGTCTGCAGTCCCACGACCGTCGTCGCGAACCTGATCCGGATCAAGGATGTGCCTAGAGAGAAATTTGGCTTGAGCAGAGTCCTCAACCTCCCCGGGATAACTGTCACTGTTCAGCAGATGTTGGATGCACTTGAGAAGGTGGGAGGAGGCGAGGCAATGAGTTTGATCGAAGAGGAAAGAGATTCGAAGGTTGAAGCTATCGTTGGTAGCTGGCCAGCTAGATTTGATACGTCACGGGCACAACGGTTAGGCTTGGTGTCAGATCAGACGCTGGTGGAAACTGTCAACGACTTTGCTGCAAGCTTGAAAGGATAGGTTTCGCTCTTCTTTCGGGTAGAAGCCATCAAAAACAAGTTCGACCTCCGGGATAGATTTCCGGGCTCGGTCAAGACTACTCCGTTGAACACACAGTTTTTACATCACTTGTCCGAGGAAAGTTAAATACGGCATACACTGCAAAGTGTTGCGAAAAATAAAAACAAAAAACCAAATTCGTGTAATTTGTGGATTTTTTATTGTATTCGACCCTCGACTTAAGGCCGCACATATTAGAGGCTACCAGGGCTGAAGTCATCAGTTATCCCTGGCATATTAGTTCCATTACTGAAGTACATGAGCTCAGGAGCACCGAGGCTCATGTTGCTATCAAGTAGAAAGTTTGCGTCAAAGCTGAATGCAGAGTCGCCAGAGAATGTAGGGTTCATAAGACTGGCGAAGTCCCCATCTTCGCTCTGCGCGGGTGCCAGGTCGAAGCGAGACTGTTGTTGGCTTGGCAGAGACGCCCCATTTGCTCGCAGGGTCTCCACGATCTTATCCAGGCCGTCAGCCATCAGGTTGACCAAGTGCCATTTCCCCACTGCTGTCGACCGATAGAACCCTGCAAGTCTCGCTATTGAGTCCACCACTTGCTGTCTGTCGATCAACTGGTCGCCATGAATCATGGCAAGTTTTGCCAGAAACATGGAGGCAAAAGCTGACATCGAATGCATATAAGATGGCATCCCTGCGAGTGCCGGTTGGATATCAGCATCCGCTATCAGGAGGTCGATGATAGAGGTTGCTGCCGCTGCCGCCGAGGAAGCCGGCTCCAGAAAATGTGAAGGTAGGGGATCGCCTTTGCGAAGGCCTCTGAAGATATGGGAGTACAGATGTAATTTGGCGAAGTGGAAGTGCAAAAGAACGCCCTTCCGGGGAAAGGTTCCAATTCGCTCGTGGTGATCTGCCCCTCGTGTGAGCTATAACGACAAATGGTGACAGTCGCTGAGACGTATAACGCCTCTTAAACATACCTGTTACCACCCCGGACCAATGACCGACCCACTGGTCGAGCTGGCGGGCGAATTGGGTGATTTGCATAGAATAGACTTGAGGGACCGGGTCACCAGTGTCGGGACCGAACAAGTCGCGAATGGTATGAATGATATTCACCAGCGCAACTTGACTGGCCAGCCGTGTGTCCTCCGATGCAGTATTAGGAGGGGATTGCGTCATGAATGTCTTCCAACCTTGAATCGCCACGTCCTCTCTGATTACTGGTTGTCGCCCATACAAAGTGGACAAGTGCTGATCACAGATGTGTAGCACGTACCAAAGTCGCACGTAATCCGCCGATTCCTCACTCCCTTCTTCCGTTGCCTTTTTGAAATGCCTGATGAGGTTGAACTCGGCAGCTCGTCTTATCGCGCAGCCCGAGACCTCCCAGCTGATGTCGGAAAGCCAGTAGGAGGCAATGCACATGGCCCTCAGGTAATCGGCGTCGATTTGGCGGTCGAACATTGAAGAAGCCAGTAGACGCCGGCACTCCTTGTAGCATACTTGAAGTACGTGTCAATAAAGAGCTTGTACTGCAGTAAGGAGAATCACCTACCTCCATAAATGTTGTTGCTTTGGGGATCATGCAGCGCGGAGACAGTAAATATACAGGTAGTGAGTATTGTGCTGGCGTGACGGAGCGCCTCAAGTGTTTCATACCGCCCACCTATACCGTACATGAACGGGTCAAGATGGTCCTTATAGAGAGCAAAAAGACGTTCAGCGTCCTCAAGAGAAAAGTTCCCTCTGGAAACAAGATCGTCTACCTTGGACGGATGAGGCCTCGGGGTATCATCCTTGCTGATTTCATCCGGAGATCGTAGTGCCCTGAGCTTCGTCAATTGGTACACCGAATTGATGGGAACCTTTGGAAGCTCGTGGTCGTCTTCCGGGGAAGGCTTTGGGGAACTATCACGAGAGAGTCCGAATTCATCTGTAAGGCGAGATTCCGCGTGCTCCTCGTGGGTCGGCGACATAAGTACTTGTGTGGGACTTTCAAGTTTCGGTAATTGAGGAAGTTGAAGGGTCCTCAGGACGCCTTCAAGACTTGAGTGGATCATTTCCAAGTCGCGAACCATTGCCAGAGATGATCTAAGCCATTGTAAAGCAATATAAATCAGCAATTGATTGCCAGTCTAACAGCTGCCTGTCCACAAAACATTGGAGACGATCTACTTGAAGGCTGTTCTCGCAGTCCGTACGTACCTCGATCTCTCATTGATGAGTGTTTGGATACTTTTGTTCAATACGCAGCCCTACATCGACGTTTCATGTCAGATGGGTCCAGAGAATTTTGATAGGCTATGGGAAAGAAGTGCATGGGAGTCTCACAAGGTTCTTCTCAGCACACCTTTTGCAGGGCGGCCCCGTATTTTCGTCCATTATGCACTTAATCTGCACGACAAAATATTCAGCAATTCGTGAGGTCCAGGCCTGGAGTTGAAACAGGTTTAGGGGTGGAATTATTACCTTGTGTTTACGGCAACTTGCACAGGCGCGAATTTTGCGCGAGATCATCGGAACGTGCTGAGATGTCGATGCGGAATTCGCACCCGCCGGCGACGCAGTCGATGCATCTCGGGCCGCCCCCTGATTCTGAAGGGGACGCGTCTGCTGCGACCCACGCCTGCCCGTGGTAGCATTAGTGTTACCTTGTAACGAACTGGCGGCATCAAGGTCAGAGCCCGCATGTGCCTCGTCCCATGTGCGCTTGGTCGGGGCCATTTTTGTGACGTGCACCGCAGAATGGTCGGCATGCGTGGGACAGTTTGCGAGTCGCGAGTGGACAGAATGAGGGGAAGCAGTTACAACGTCCTATGAGGCAGCTCTGCGGGATCAATCCGGCGAAGATCTCTTTCCTCCTACACATTTACTTGGGCCCACCAGCTGGGGAACCCTGCCGAGGCGGGAACCAACCAAGGGAACGAGTTCGTAATCCCGGTGCTGATTTTTATTGAATATTCCTAGCATTTTATGAAACATAAAACTTGTACCCTGGACTCCCATCTCTTCTAACCGAAGCAAAGGGAGCAAAAGTCATTCATCTTACAAGTGACGAAGTCCGGCCACATGACGTCGCGACGGATCTGGTCCCCTGTCCCATCAAAGCACTTGGGGTAAGTCGGGAATAAGCTTATCCGGTTGGACATCACTACCAAAATCCAAGCAAGCCAACTCGAATGTAAGGTTTTCGTTGATTTCTGGGGGTCTCAATTTCTCAAGGCTAATTATATGTTCCGGCGCTCGTGCCTGTACGATCAGAAGAGACGACCACATCTTGTTGTTTCAAGACATCATCACTCCTGATGAACGACTGTGACTTCAGCTGTCTTGGCTCCTGGTTCACCCTCCTCCTCATCCCTAGCCTTTTGCACCATAAGCTCCTGCACATCATGACGCACCTTCTCCTCTTCCGCCGGGTAAGCATGGCGCCACATCGACCAGATCGAGTGCTGGAAGAGATCGTCCACAGACTCGATTGAGCGGCCTTGGAACTCGGGCATACAGAAATAAACAAGTACGGCGCCGATATAAGTCAGGACTGCGTAGAGAAGAAATCTGCCCCAGCCCATATGGGCCATCATGCTGGGCGTGTCTTTGGTGGTTCCGTAGTCGACGATCCAGTTGGTGAAGAAGCAAATCGACATGGAGAAGGATCGGATTCGTGCAGGGAATATCTCAGCAGCCACGACATATGGAGCAACTGACCACACCAAACGACCTAGATGTGGAGTGTTGACGAAACAAATCTCCCAACAGTCGGAAACACACTCACCATCCGAAAGCGTAAACGTAGATCCATATGATTCCGACGATTCCTCCAGCCGGTGTGCCTCCTGTAGAGTCATGATTCGCAAATCTGATATACAAAGCAATGTACGGCATGGCTAAGGAGTTCTCGCCAAGAAATTGTGGTGCCAACATGCTAGTACCGCCGATGGCGAGGCCGGCAATGAAGCGACCGGCATAAAATGTTGGGAAATGCGCGATCTCTTGCATGGTGGCTCCGATGAGGAAGAGGGCGGCGAAGAGAATCATCACCTTCTCGCGCCCGAGGAAATCAGCGAAGGGCGCGGCAGACAACGCGCCTGCTGAGCCGCCTGCGGCCACTATAGGTATCATCTTGTCAGGAGATATCCGCGTAAGGGGGAGTTGGTACACGAACACATGGCCGCAAAGTTTCCGGCTGCGACAAAACTCTTGTTAGCATCCATACTTCAATTTATAAGGACCAGTTGGATTAGACTCTGTGGCTTGAAGCCTCGCTGGTGGTATACATACCTCTTTCATCGGCTTCGTTCTAAGAAAGCACGTCCAAGCCGAATGCTTTCTTGAAACTGGGAAGCGTAAGGACCTTGCCGATCTTGCTTTGGTCAAAGCCATAGGAACACCCAGCGAAGGCGATCATGGTTGCCAGGTACCAGAGCCTCCAGTTAAAGATCTCTCTGGGGTCCGACTCCCATTCAGGAGATGCCCACATCGACGTGCCGCCACCCATTTCGTCGGTGAATTGAGAGTCTGTGTAATCGAGAAAGAGACCACAAGTACAGATAAAATCACGAGTCGAAGCTCGGTATCAAGCACTTGAGGAGAAATGAGGGGTTGGATTCTGAACCTAAGTCATCACGGACAAGCGCGGTTGTGGTCATAGGCGGGAAGCTAAAAGCTTCCAAGCACATGGGCTCACCTTGACTGGATGGAGAGGGGGCCGGAAACTTGTGCGAGCACGCGAAGCCTCGAGGCTAACACGCCTAATACAATAAGCCTGAGTCGTTGGCCTGGGTTCCAGCCCGAATATTACTCCACTTCCCCAGATTCGACCCCAGAATTGCCAAGGTCCGGGGTGAACAGTGAATGCTGGGAGAAGCAGACAGCATGAATCGACTCCACAAGATGACTTGGAGAGAATCCCTTGTCCCCAAAAGCTGGTGCAAGCTGACACCGCTTCAAAAAGCCCCCTCGCCTATGTGGGAAGTCTGGGCTGCAGAGATAGGCACCCCTGTCTTCCAGTGGTGACAAGAGCAATAAGCCAAGCAAATCAGCCTTTCATTAGTTGCCTTGCCATCTGGGTAATTGAGTCCAGCGTTGTTGCCAGATCCGACTGCGGAGACAAAAGCCATGTCGACAACAACCACGGCCGTCACATTGACGGACACACACACCAAAAGTCCTGGACTGGCTCGAGGAGATGACCTACCAGCCGCAACAGTCCAATGCCACGCATCCAACCTCCTGAAGCTGCCCGACGGGACCCTCCTCTGCGTCTGGGCAACATTGTTCGGCGGGACCCAGGAGGGCATACAAGACATCTCCATCTACCTCTCGCGGTTTGAGGCTGGCTCCTCCAAGTCCTGATCGGAATCAGTGCGCGTATCGTCCGAAAAGGAGCACAGCGAGTAGAACCCCGTCTTATTCCGGGACCCTGCCTTGGGGACCATATGGCCTTTCCACACTGCCCAGCCCCTGGGCAACCAGGACGAGGCGATTGTGATCGCCCGCACGTCCGCTGATGATGCGCGCAAAGAGCGCACCAATCGGGAACTCAGTTACCTCAGCATTGTGGTAGACGGAAACGGAGAGACAGGAGTGCACGTGGCATAAATTTACCATCGGAGGAACATCAAATATGTACGGGATGTAGAAGAGTTTGTGGATAACAAATAGACAAGCGAGCAATCAGTTCCACCTACTCATGAGGCTCGCACTTCCTATGATAACGACGAGTACATCGTCCATTTTACAGAACCTTGTTTAAATCTGACAGTTGGCAACCGCGTTTCCGAAATTGTCGTAATGCTTCAAACAGCATTTGTCTCGGGACCGATTGTAGCCCAGGCCACGGAGTCCTGGTGTCTACCAGTTGAATTATTTGAGGCGTTCGGTACTTTGTTCTAACATGCACAATGGGAAATGTGCACAAATTACTACTTTTAATTTTCAGTTGTATCTGAAATCACTAAATCGGCACCATTGAAAAGGCATTGTCTAATTGCTTATGTCTGCTTGCCCTTCATGAACCGCTCAAATAGATTGCATTGCTCACCCCGTCCGCTGGCGGCTAGGCAAGGACTTTTCCATCTCCTCCAAAACCGATAATGTCTCTATTGACCACTTCTTCAGGTCATCCTTCAGCTCAAGATACGGCTTCCGCATCTTGAACTGTTTCTTATTTTCGATTCCCAGCTGCTTGCCAAGGTACCACCAGGCACCATATTTTGTGCAGGCCAAGGACTTCTTGCAGGCCCACTCCGCATTTGCGACCAGATCCTGCAGCTCTCTGGCCTTTTCTAACTCTCCAGCTGCCCAGTAGTCATACACCCTGGATGTGGACTTTGGGAAGATATTGCCCATGCCGGTAACACAACCGTTCCCGCCCGCGTGCAGTGTTGGGAGCAGGTAATCGCTGCTTCCACCGTAGACACCAAAGTGGGGAGGCTCAAATTTGGATGTCAGCCGCGTGAGCTTTCCCACGTTTCCACAAGTGAGCTTTGTCGCTACGATGTTGGGGTGAGAAGCCAGCGCGGCTAACTGGTCCGAATCCAGATCGATACCGGAAGTCACCCCAGGGAACTGAGAGAGAGGATTAGACACCTCCCTTGCAATTCAATGGGATCAATCTGGAAAGGGTCTCACATTGTAGATTACTATGGGTATGGGGCTGGCATCTGCCACGTCACGGTAATAAGCAACAAGTGCCTCTGACGGCAGTGACTTGGCCCAATAGCTCGGAGGCAGGAGAAGGCCCCAGCCGGCCCCGGCGTCGCCCGCTTCCTTGGCAAGCTGGATCGTCTCCACGGTGCTCTGCGCGGAAATGCCGGCGACTATGGGGTAGTCGGGGAGACCCATGTCTGTCACCATCTTGTGGGCATTGCGGAGGATCTCCTGTCTCTCTGGTGCTGTGAGCAGGGCGAGCTCGCCGTTTGTGCCGAGATAGACGAGCCCGTGCATGCCGCTGTTGATGAGATGCTGCCCGTGGGCATACATCGCCTTCAAATCCACGGGCTGATCGGGTGCATCGCTGTAGATAGTGATTACTGGAGTGTAAACACCCGGGGGCAGTGGCTTTGCCTTTGCCGCTGATGTTTTGAGGCCCATAGTAGTTGATTTGAGTTGTGATGTCGGAGATCAGTAATGACAGGTTTTCTCTCTGAAATTGAAGGCACCTGACAAAGTATGGATGCGTGTAGTTGTAGAGTGGTCTAACGACTTGTCGATGTATACTTTAGATGGTGTTTTACCTGAGAATTATGTCAACTTGTATATTACATCCTGCCCCTCTGCTCCGCTCCGAGGCTAACTGTGGGCCGGGAGTCGTAGGTCGCGCCGGGACCGGGGCGGGTCCGTCTGCTCGGCTTTCTTCCCGAGCTCCGGTCCTCAGCTTGTTCTGCCGCCGGCGGGGTTGGAAAGCACATGCTCAAATGGTAGGATGGGCAGTCAGAAGCAGGAAACGAATACTGCTTGAGTCTGATAGTTAGACACTCTACAGCCGATGTCCATTCTCATGTACAATCACAATCTGCCTGGCAGTATTTACAATACACAGCGTAACTTTAAAGTCCATGTCGTGTAACACTCGTAAATCCCTTTCCACCTCGGCAAAACGGATATGTTTCAATTGCGCTGTCGCATGGAGGCTTCATTCGATTTTTTACGGCAGTCTCTAAGCTGAAAAATAATCTCTACCTGCTTACTTTCTTATGGCTGAGGATTTCCCCTTTCTCTTGGGTAGTCAGTCAAGGGAGCTAACTAGCGCTGCCCACTTCCCGCATGCGCTTCAATGTCAGATGTGGTTATGTTGGAGGTGACTGCTCATAGGAAAATTTTGATCGCTGCAAACCATGTATATTTATTTCTAACGGAGTGCAAAACCTGCTTCGCTGTATGCTTACAGCCATTACTAGTAGCCTGGTTTTTTTCGAACACTGTGCAGTATCTAAATGCGAACATGGCATATTCTTTATTCTCGCATCTAGACAAACACTGTAATGCAGTCGCACTATTGACCCATATCTCTCTTTCTTTTTTCAGAATACGGTCTTTCGAAAGTCTCCGGTCGACTGCTACATAGGTTCAGAAAGAAACGAGAGACGTACTACCTAATGCGCAGAATAGAGCCAATGAATGTATGCCAAGATACCGTAATTTCAACCGATGACAAGACTTTGTAAAATTTGTGTTGCTACACTTGATAGCTGCGCAGAAGCTTTAGAAATCATGCCAGCTGTGAGAAGCCACTGTCATCAATATTGTCAGCCTCAGCGTCCAGTAACAAGCTTTCGTCGGACCTCGCGATAATGCGATTTCTGCATCATCCCCGTTATTAGCGGAAGATATAGGCACCGGCATCAATCTCACCAAATTTAGTAACTTCGATATATCAAAACCGATACCACTGTTTGCGCTGGGATTTCATGTCGGGCCGTTTGCGCAGTTGTGGTGCTGGATATGAAAGCCAACTAACTGCGTTCCAATTTCAGAAGCTTCTTCATTCCTCAACATCTCTATTCATCAAACGTTCAAGTGTTCTCAGAATCGATCATAAATCTATCGTCATGAAGCTGTCACGAGCCTCCTGGATGCTCACCCTTCTGGCCGGAAATGTTTGTGCCATGCCTAACCCCTCCCTACTGACGGAGGCCATCATGCTCTCTAATGGCACCACCACTGTGGCTGTCCAGGTCGAATCCAATGGCGGGAGGGATGAACGTGCTGTTTTCGGCCGCGCTTCAGTTGATTGCAATGGCAGTAGCCTCTGCACCAACAGTCAGTCGTTTAAGGATCAATGCAGGGCCGCCTATAACAAGATGGAAGACACCACTTACACTACTGGAGGCGCGTGAGTTGAAAATATCCTACCAATATCACCGATAGTCATAAGACGTGATGCTAATTGGGCTGTTATGTATACAGTAAAAGCGGTGTCTGCTCCGGGGGCCTGGGGAATCTTCGTCCAGAACAAAGGCTGCTCCAGGCCTGGAAAAGATCTTCGCAAGGGATACGATGTGATCCGTGACGGTGGTTGCCAGGCCTGCGGGAACCTTCACGGCAAGTACGGAGTGATTTTCCCATGTACGACTCGACAAATCCCTGAAAATGGAAAGACGACGTGGGCTACTCGATTACTATTAATTATGTCAGCGGATGCGACACCCTGTGAGGACGGCCAGTTCTAATAGCCCAGATCTAGCGGCTGTGCTTTGCCAGCCCTTCTCGATTCCATGAATATAGCGGAGGACTTGATCGTCCATGGAAATGAAGAGAAGGAAAGAAAGAGTTTCTGTTGATAGTTCTGGGCAATTCGTGTTCACGAATATTTGAGTATTCAAAGTTGGGAGCTGAAATGAGATGTTCTGATGGTACCAGACTAGCAAGAGTAATACACCGTGTCATGACAAGCTGATGTTCAGCCTCGAGCCTGGTAAATATGATTTGAGATTTCCTGCACTGTCTGCTCGGGAAGGGCGAGATCACCCAGATACAATGTCTTTGAAAATTACGTCGTTCAGCCGACCATGTCGATACATGAACTGATACTTTGAGACAAATTTCGACCAATCAGCTTCTAAAATTGGCTCAATTGTTCCTGTTCTTACTCTGAAGTACATCCTCTTATCGGCGGATTATTCAGAAAAGACATCTCGATTTTTTGTCGTAGACAGTAGAGCATCTGTCCTTTTGTTATTTCGGCCAAAGAGACGTCCTTTATTCCTTTCTTTTGTCTTAGAAATTTACTACATAGATTTAATCAGTGAAACAATTGCTAGGGAGTGTCTCAGATTATCGGGTCGTCTTTTTGCTTATTCACAGTGACGATATTACGATATCCTAAGATCTTCTTAAACAGACGACGGGAACTGCGTGGAATTGGTGGCCCTAGTTGAATAAGGGTGACTGAACCTGAGGACAAGCCACTGCAGACAGAGGCCTGGAAACTACAGTTGGCTGGCAACGAAATACGATCTGGCCTCCCTATCATCTCTTTTCCACGCTTTCTATACACGCAGAGAGAAAAAGCGACCAACCAACATTTACACAAGAATCACAAAATAACGGGACACTCAGGGTGGGTGGTTGACCGCCATTACACCGCCGACACTGCAACAAAGGGGCCTAGTGAGATTAGATTCAAGTTCCCATGTTATGTGACAGAGGTGAGGTCCCGAGTCAATGTTCTCTCAGTCCCTTGGTGTGAGTAGTTAAGCTTCGAGCGTGGTAACTAGGCACTTGATCCGAGCCCGTTGGCATAGTCGGTTTGGGGTTTAACCCTGGGTCCCTTCTCAATGCCCATCCTACTAAATTTTAGCATCCAGCTTGACCTGAATAGGCCAAGATGCCCTTGGGAATCGGAACCTTGCATGTGATGCGGGCCTGTCAGCTCATATTTGATAGCCCATTCTCAGCACATGGCTTCCGAGACCCCCGGCCTCTTGCATTTCAGCTCCTGGTGGTTGCACCACGAAGGATCGCACCCACGTGCATTCTGCAGAGTATGCATCCATCAACCGCTCGATGCAATCCTACTGACCAGCCTCCTCTTTTATTGGCCCTAGTCGGCAGATAAGACAGCACACCGGAGCTCTGGTAAGCCGCTGTTTGTCCAGGAGGCATCTTCTGAACAGACATGTCCGATTCATTGGGATCGAGAGCATTGCGAACCGACAAGTCAACCCCGGGCGGTTCTGTCGCATTATGCAAGGCTTCGGGGCGGCTGAGAGCATAGTGTGCAACCATAGGTTCAGTAGGACCCTGATTAAATGGGCTTACCCGGGGTACGCTTGCAGCCAACATGCTCTGTAGGGCCATTTCTGCCTTCCATTCTTCGTTAGGCCAGCCTCATAAGCTTCATCCAATTGGGGCACAATTCGAGCCAACATTCAGTGAAACCCAAATGTCATCCCAGCAGACATGAGTTGGGCCAGTGCCTGACAGGGATCTGGGCCAAGCTCAGATGGACCTTAGCCCATGCATCCGTAAGGCGCAGCTATTCTAGGGATAAAATCACCCGCTAAATCCCCCTTTCTGCTCCTCCATCATATCACAACATCCGATACTCAATTACGGACTTGATGTTCAACCACATCCATAATTTCAGCACTTTGCTGTCTATCTTGCGTCGTCAGCAATGAACCATGGCACAAACATCGAAAATGGGCAAAGAGGCGACTGTGCTACGTAAATTTGGAATCAAGCAAGTACCCGACTTAGCATACTGGCATGGAAATCTCTGGGAATCTAACCAGCGAGATCTAGTGAGTCGTACCGACTGGCCATGTATATACTAGACCAGTATCGTGGCACTGTTCTGGCTTGCCGCTATGCAATCCCGCCACGCCTTGCACCAGCAGAGTCACGGACCCAACTTGAGGAGGCGGTCAAGGTCGCTGTCGTTGGTGTCATCATGAGACATCCGATGCTGCAAGTCGGAATAATGAATGTAACTTCCAAGACTCCCTCGTGGATTCAGCTGCGGAACCTCGACTTAACGAAACATTTAACTTGGCATTATATCGAAGACAACGACGACCTTGAACAAACGGTGCAGGAAACGTTCCGCGCCAAGCTCGATGAACGTTTCCCCGACCTTTCAATTAAACAGCCGGGCTGGTGGATCACCGTAATTCGGCAAGGGAACAATCCCACAATGGAGGTTCTACTGACTTGGAATCACCCGCAATTCGACGCCGTAGGCGCCAAAGTGTTCCTCGAGGACTTGATCGAGATGCTGAACGCTGGGAGTGGAGCATGTGAGCAGACGGACTTGGACGGCGATATCCTCAAACTTCCCCAGGCAGCTCCGTTGCTTCCAACCCCCATCGAGAGCTTAAAAAGTCTCCCAGTAGACGCCAAGTTTCTCGTTAAGTCAGTCTGGGAAGAAGTACGGCCTCGATTTCTTAACAGAGACATGTCCCAAGCAGCATGGTGTCCGATTCGCACCTCACCATACAAAACCCAATATCGGGCCTTTTTCATCGATGAGGCACCTCTACTTGCGGTCTTGGCCCTCTGCCGAAAGAACAAGACCACCATCACCGCTCTTATACACGGATTAGCGCTCATTGCGTTCTCATCGCACCTCAATAGCAAAGCAGCCCCAGCTTTCCAAAGTTCTACCATCGTGGATCACCGCAGGAATCTACCTCCCGCCCCGCCGGACGTTCCGTGGGCGTCATACGACAGAGCAGTGGCGAACTACGTCACCCAGGCGTTTCATAAATACGATGCCCGCCTCGTGAAGCGAATTCGTTCCAAGCTGGCGGCCAATGCCGGCAAGGGAAAGGACCTATCAGCCGACCTCCAACGAGAGCTCTGGGCCGTGTCGGCACGCAGTCGGCAGGAGATAGTGGGCAGGCTGGAAGCAGGGTTGCAAAACGACCTGGTCGGGGTGTTCAAGTACGTCACGGACTGGCAGCAGACGATGACGGACCTGGCGAAGAAGAAGCGCCAGTTCTCGTGGCTAGTCACCAACATCGGTGTTGTGGACGGCAGCGCGTCAAAAGGACCGGGCAGCGCGTCAAAAGGACCGAGCAGCACCACCACACAGTCGCCAACCAACGGCGACACCAAACCTGCCGCCGATGTCGAGACTTGGTCCATCAAGCGAGCGCAGTTCGGCCTCAGCGCCGAGATCCCCGCTGCCGCTATCGAGTTTTCTGCGGTCAGCGCAGCTGGTGGGGGGTTGTGTGTCGGCGCCAACTGGCCGGACTGCGCTGTCGATTCGACGCTGGGGCAGCGCATCATGGCCGATATGGAAAGATGGCTGAACCAACTCGCGGGCCAGTCATGACGTACGTTGCTCAGATCAATGTGTTGAGCGCCGAAAGATCGAAGCGCCCTTTTACTGCATCGTTTCATGCTTATTGTAATTAATACATGGCTTGTTTTTATTTGACGCCCTTGACGTCCCATGCTTGGTTTTAATTTGATTTTTTCACATCATAATTAGCCCGCGTGATGCCCGACTCACACTGTGAGTCTCTTTCCCACGAGCCTAAGGGTCCAGGTATCTTGAGGGGTCAGCATAATGCCTAGGTCGCATTGACGGAAGTTAGATATATCCATACGCAAATTCCTCTACCGACTTCTTCAAAAAGTGCGATATTGCTGCGAATGATACCCCCTGCATTCCTGCCGTACGACGCGTCGCCAACTGCCTGCCCATAATGATGAAGAGCTACCGCGTTGAGCGTGCTCCAGTGATGAGGAAACGTGTCTCCCCACATGCGATCTTTCCCAAAACAGTACCCATCCTAACGCCTGATTGCGATATCATGAACTCGGTAATCAGGTTGCTTGCTGGAAAAGTGAAGCAGTGTCTCGAGCTGGAGTTCGGCCGCTGTCAACCACCCTTGGTCGTCTGTCCGCCGGTACAACTCTAGCAGCATTATTGCGGCTGGAGCAACAATGGACTGTTCGAAATTGACTTCAAACGCGGGATAGTCCAGGCCTATGTCCACAATATTTTTTCCATTCTGCTGGAAAAGAAACAGAGCTCTCTCATATGCACTGTTGTCGCCCAAGGCATTGAGCGCCTGAAGACCTTCGTAGATGGTGAGCCCAATAACATAAAGCTCTGCTCCACCTTCCGCATAAGAATTCTCAAGCATTAACATGAGCCGATCCAACGGTTTCAGGCCAATCGAAGCCATGTTCAGTGCAGCAGTGGCGACATGCAGCTGCATCACCCATGGCAGTTGTAGAGTCGCTTCCCCCGATTGCCTGGTCCATTGAGGACACGGCCCGTTTCGTCCTGGATCTGAGTACAGACATAGTTATCGTACTCCTTAAACGACTCCAAGACGACTTCATCTGTATTCCGACGCAGCCATCGAGCTATGAGGTTACCCATACCCACACGCTCACGCCCGGCGTTGCGATCCGAGCGCTTGTCGAACAAGACTTGACCCTCCATCTTATTGTCATAGGGCACGTATGCACCGCGTAACGAGGTACCTGGTGTATCGACTTGTTCATACTGCGTGATGAATTTAATTCGCGACGAGAGGACTTCTTCGAGCAGAGGTATTGAGTCGTGAAAAAAGGTAGAATTCAAGATGTCCCTGTCCTTGGAAGTCATTACTGTGAGTGCTTGCTCTCCGAGTTTGTTGGTAGAGTATTTGTAACTGTATTTGGTTCCATTGCAGCTGGTCGGATTGTCCCCACTGATAGTAGTTTCGGCATTGATGCGCGCACCCGATAACTAGATGTACATGCTCAAAGCTCCTTGGACCAGAACAATCCCAAGCTCCCGGTCGTGTCCACCCATCTGGTTCCTCTTGACCCACGCCGTACTTCCTCCATGTGCCCATACATGTGCCCGAGCACGATTTTGTAGGGCATCAGACGTGTTCGTGTAGTGATCGTTGAAGGGAGTAAAGATAGCAAAGGACACAAGCCCTCGGCTCGCCAGATTCAACGTTTCGTTACCCGTGTTTTTGAACACGTACTTCTCGCTCGATGCAATTTCCAGAGGACCTGCAGTGTGGCTTGAGGTACACGTTTCCGTGCTATCGCACGAGACGTGGGCTGCGTCCCAGTAGTGCCGGTGCAACGAACTGGCTCCAGCATCAAAGTACCAAAGGCCCCATCTGCTGCCGGAAGGCTGCCACGGGGTGTTGCTTGACCGCCCGACCCAGTTCCTGGCTGTGGAAGCCTGAGGGTCCGCAAGCTCGATTAACGCGCCCGTGTGGTCATGTATGGTAACGTGGAATTTATTACTCGTAATGACTTTCGCAGCGGCCCAAGCTGCACTGAGTGCAAGAACCCACAAGAGTCTAACGAAACCGGGGATACGTTATGGTGAACGGTTGGTATGGTCTAAGAGACTTTGTGTTTGGTACCTAGTCGATTATCAAATTCGCACCAGCTAAAATTAAACGACAGATGTTGATTCTTGCAAATAAACACAATAGATGTTGAGGGGCTAACTAAGCAAGTTCACTAACTAGAATACCAGCTAGGCTACCCATAGTACTAGATAGCTTCTCCCTAATATACATACCCACTATAAATATACCTTTAATCAAATAAGCTATTAGAAACCCTCTATTTGGTTTCCTAATTTAATTTATAAAGTTATTAAGTATTTTGTAATATAGTAGCTATAACTAGTTTAATTCTTCTAGTTTTTATACTAAAAACTAATTCCCTAGTAATACTATATATAACTATCTTTCTTATATATAATAATTAAAATAATATTATAACCTAGCCTAGTTGGCTAAAGGCCCTAAATATCTGGTTATATTTTAAATAATTATTACTAAGTAGCTAAATTATTTTCCTAGATACTAAGTTACTACTAGCCTAGTAGTTCTGATAAATATCTAGCTATTAGATTTTCTTAATTAAAGTAATTTACTCTTATAATTATAAAACCCTTATTTTCTATTTTTTAATTCTTAATACCTATACTTTCTATAGATCTTAAGCCAGGCTTATAATACTTCTATAAGCCGTATAAGAAAGAAGCTAATATAAGATATAAAGGGATACTTTATATCTAGTAAGCTATATTTTAAACTAGTAGAATTTTTTCTTTAACTTATCCTAGATTTAAATATTACTAATCTAGATTATATAAAAGCTATATTATAAACTTTTATTTCTTAAACTATATTATAAGCTTTTTTAACTCTAGTTATAAATCTTTCTACCTTTAAAATATAGGATACTATTATATATATGGTAAATTACTTCTTCCTATTTAAAAGTTAACCTTTTAGGAAACCACTATCTAGAATTTCTAAAAAGGATACTTTATAAGAAGAAGAAACTTTTCCCTCTTAGTCTTTAAGCTTTAAACTATCCCTTATATCTACTTAATAGAAGTCTATTTCTACCAGCCTATTCTAAGATCCTACTTTTCCCTATTACTGGTATCTAATTTTTAACTTATCGGAATTCCCCTTAGTAGAATAAAGATAAAATAAAGATTTATTTTTTCCCTCTATATAGTATATTATATTTAAAATAATAGTAGCTAAACCTGTAAACCTTCTGGTTAATAATAAGCCTTAGGGATAACCTACTAGTAACCCTATAGACTAGTTAAACCCTTAATTTATATTTCTTAGATAAACCCCTTCTTACTCTTAGGTTAACTACTTATTTAATACTATAATTATTTACACTATAAAATAAAATATAGCCTTAAGAATATTTACTAAATTATATTCTACTATATCTAACCAGGTATCTACCTAAGTCTAGTATATTATAGGTATATTCCTTAAGAAAGAATACTAGGATTAAGTAGTAGTAGTATAGTATTTATTTCTAAAACCTATAAGTATTATATCCTTACTAGAGGCCTATACTACTATACTTAGCTATTTTCTATTAGGCTTAACTAGTATCTCCCTTATACCCTTATAGAATATTTAATACTAATAGCCGGCTCTATAACCATTATACTCTCCTTTCTAGTCCTCCTATTTTCCCTATTACCCGTAAAGCTTAACTAAGTATTTATATTAATCTCCTTACTGGTAACCCTCTAAAGAGTATAGTTTTTCTAAACCTTAGTATTACTTATAAGACTCTTAGCCTAACTTAGAAATAAAAGTAGAGATTTAGCTACCTACTTACTACTAGTATAGTTATAAGTATCCTTAAATCTATAATAACCTAGACTAAACCTTTTTATCTAGCTATAAAATAACTACCTACCTAAAGCCGGAAATCTTTAAATTTAGTAATACCAGAATTAATACTTATATTATATATATTTATTACTTTACTAAAACTTATAGTAAAAATATTATATTAATTAACCTATCTATATTATCCTATTTTTATAAAAATAGTAATTACTAAATTTACTTAAAAATATATAAACTAAGTAACCCTTAATAATAGCTAATAAAAAAAATATACCTTTATTTAATAATACTATAATAAAGTAATTTATTATAATATACCTAATTAAATAATAAGTTAGACTTAAGTTTAAGTTATAAAGAAATTATAGATTATTTTTAGTTTTTAGAAAGTATAACTTATAAAAAGAAAAAACTACTAGTATAGTAAGGGTACCTTATTAGATAAGTAATATTTACTGTAAATAGCTTTACTTTATTATTACCGTGGGGAGAATATAAGGCTATATGTATTATGTGCCTTTAGCCCCTTCTTCCCTCCTATAGAAGAGATAAGAACTAACGAATAAAGACCAATTTGAAGTAATTACTATTACCCAAGCCAGACCAACAGGAATTGTGGTATGCTCGCGCACCCAACGCAGGGTAGCTACCTCGCCGCGTGTCTTGTAGTGAGGGCTTACCGGCAGCGTTGCCCTCATCAGCAAAGATTGGTTGTCGCAAGCAATCAAATAGAGCCTATTGAATGCACCCGCGGCGTAGAAGGTGGCCGTACATGGTCGTCCGGCAGGAACCTTTAGCTGGCAGCGACAGACGCTTTCGATCTCCTCCAGCGGGGGTTCTCGTGCCCAGCGCGGTATGATATTGAACAAGGTCTCCTCCCACTCCAGTCCATCTTGGCTGTCTCGAGGCATCCCCGTTGTCGTCAGGAAGAGTTGCGCTACAGGCGAATGTAGACCGTTGAACTGGCAGTCGAACGCTGAAGTGTTCTGGATCAGTTTGTGCACTCAAAAAGATACCAGCTGTTTGTTTGTAAGTTAAAGGAAATTTTTCTCAACTCAATTGTTGGTGGTCCTGGTATTTAGGCAGTCGCAACCGCAAGCACAGCAGGAGCAACAGTTCTGGGCGGGGACTCTACCGCTGCGTCCAACACAACAGGCCCCCACTGTCGTTATCGCTTCAGCCACTGCACCTGCAACCAACTTGCCTTAGGGGCCGGACATGGTACTACAGTTCCACAGCCCCAGTGGGAGACCAGGAGGCTTAGCCTCAGAACAACACTCTTGCTTCCAGATTGCTAGTCTCAGTTTAAACTGAACAGACATCCAAGCGATGAATACATGCCAATGAGCAAACAAGTACGGAACAATGCAGTCGCACAAGGAGCTTTTATGCGACTTCTGCTCGTGCATTGAATTCGAAACTCTCTCCCTTCCCACAGTCGACGAGTTGCATGTGCTCAACCAAGGTGGCACGCCCACGCGTCGCGGTCTACTCGCCGATGCGAACAATACCTAGCAACACATATTTCTGGAGCTTAAGTCGACAGGACCGGGTGGAGAAGTCATCTGGCCAATTTCGGCTTTGCCATGCAGTCTGCCTGCTTCTCGAAGAACGAGAAGATGATCTCCCTGCCAATGTGGTGCGGGCCAAAATCGGACATCTGCTGTGTACTGCAGTCGTCAGTTGGGTTGGTCCTCTGAAGCCACCAAAGGGCACTAAGTGGAATGTCAAGTACCTACGCCTGCGCCGGCTATCACTCCGATGGAGGAGACTTGAAGATGACGAAGAGACAACTCCAGGTATTCTGTCATCAAGGGCGGAAAGATTACGCGAGCCAGTGTTTGAGTTCCACCAGTGCTTTCAGACATGTTCCCCACCAAGAGACACAGTAAGAGCAACTCCGGACTACGTCGGTGATGCGAATTCACTGAGCAGGTACGGCAGCCGTCTTGCTTTCGGCGGCAGGCCTGTGCATTCCACAGTGAACCTTGACACTCCATGTCGTTGGCTAAGACGTTGCCTACAAAGTCACGGGCCCATGTGTCAGTGCTCGGTCGTTCCTTGGTCAGAAACTATTTGCATCGAGCCGATCCGCCTTTACCAGTGTTTATTCGCTAATATTGGACTTGGCTAGTACATCACAAATGTTCCGCTTGATCGATGTCCAGCAGAAGAAGACGGTGGAATTCGCGTTGATTGACCTTCGCGCCTTGAAATACGCAGCGCTCAGCTATGTATGGGGTGGTCCTCAGAAGTTCACCCTTTTGAAGCGCAATCTGGACCATCTGCAGCAAGACGGAGCATTGGAAGACCTCCCACGGACATTAGCGGATGCTATAATTTTCACTGTCGCCCTAGATCTTCGCTACATATGGATCGACACAATCTGCATCATTCAAGATTGCAATGAAGATAAAGCCATCCAGATCGGCAACATGGCCAATATTTACTCGTGCTCAACCATCACCATCATTGCTGCTAGTGGGAAAGATGCAGACTCTGGGCTTGCCGGGGTCACAACACCTCGCAGCGGCCAGCAGACCGAGACACGTGTTTCTGTTTCCGGTGGATATGTTCCGACAAGCCTGATCACAACTTTATGCCCGCTAGCGGACGATGATTCACACTTCTTGAGCGGCGCCACCTGGTCGACGCGCGGATGGATGTTCCAGGAGCACGAGATGGCTGGACGCGTCATTGTCTTCACTGATCAACAGATATAATGGGCATGCGAGGCATCATATGGTATCGAGGAGAC
This sequence comes from Diaporthe citriasiana, assembly GCA_014872975.1. Classification (NCBI taxonomy): domain Eukaryota; kingdom Fungi; phylum Ascomycota; class Sordariomycetes; order Diaporthales; family Diaporthaceae; genus Diaporthe; species Diaporthe citriasiana. The sequence continues at coordinate 60,067 of JADAZS010000111.1, read as the reverse complement.
CGACATGGAAAATGACATGGCTCGCTGCAGTTGTGACCTGATGAAAGAGCCGCACACCCTCCTCCCAGATCTCACAGCTAGGGGCGAACAATTTAGGCAACGAACCTGGGCATTCAGTCAATACATTGCGAATTACCAGGAGAAGAGCCTCACCAACCAAGGCGATGCCTCCGATGCATTTTCTGCTTTCCTGCAGAGCATCCAGGCTCATACCGGCGAGAAATTCCTGTGGGGCCTGCCCTGCTCAATGTTTGATACAGCGATATGGTGGGATGGTAGCATCAAGGATGGCCCCATCGCCAGGAGAACGGAGTTTACGACTCTCAAGGTGACCTCATTACAAGAACACGTAACATTCCCAAGTTGGAGCCGGCTGGGTTGGAGACGAGCGAAATGGACAGGGCCACTTATGTATGTGACGCACTGTCTGTTGCCCTTCCTTTATAACGCTAGCTGATAAAGAACAGGGAACCTGATATACGATGCTACACACTCAAGAACACGCCTTTAAGGGTGGAGCACGTTGCCGAGCCAGAAGCCTCGGTGGCCGTCGATCCACAGTCTGCGACTTTGGAGCTGCACATTCGTTCACTGGTCTCTTTAGAAGACATCATCTCTAATTATCCGGCCCTGTCTCTGTCCCGGCTCGAAACCATACCAGATGACCAGATCCTCATTTTCTGGGCTGAGCATACTCGCTTTCAGGTGACTCCTCCCGTGGTATCAGAAGGAGAACCTCCAGGACCTTGGATGGACATTCGAGACCCTTCTACGGGGGACATCGCCGGTTCAAGTAGATGCTATGAGAACATATCGAAAAATATACAACACCACATGCAAGACTTTATTCTTGTAGGCACAAACTCCGGCCTTCATGGAGAGGAAAAGTTCGTCCTAGGAATCGAACAGACAGGGCCAGGTGGTGTCTGGTCTCGACAGTGTGCCGGACGCATCAGAGAGGACGATTGGACGCGGGTGGAAAGACGATCCATGCTGGTTCTACTCAGATGAGTCTGAAGAGTTGGAGGCGGGGAAGTAGTAATTTCAAGAGTATGTGTGCACCAGTGCCCCCATCTAAGCTTCTCCAAGTCACATATTTCATCCAGCTCTCATAACAGAACGTTTCTAGGTACAAAGAGAAACCTCACACAAGACGTAGTTTGACGGTGAACCCTCTGCGTGGTCTTGATTCCAAATGCCAAGGCCCAAAATACTAACACAGAGTATGTGGCGAAAGCTGGTGTATTGCCATGGCTGGGGGCAGGCTCAACCACTGTCTCGCGCCTCGGGGACCGCCTAGCCATTTGCCTGCGAGGGCGCTGAGGCTGTGGCACTTCTACCTCCTCCTCCTTGTCATGGCCCTGTTCAGGTCTCCAACCCTCATTGATATCATCAGATAGCCCCAGACGCTTGCAGACAATGCACATCTTGCGGCTCTGCTTGAAGGCGTGCGTTGTGTGCCCAGGTAGCAAGGTTAGTGAATCTCGAGACTGATGAGTTTGGAACCGGGTCGGCGCATCCACTCATTCGCACTCATTGTTCTAGGCCTAGCAGGAAAATGACTAACATGTTGACTTATATGTTTGGGCCCCACTGACACGATCCTGGATTCCAAATGCGGTTACATTCTCTTGTTGTGACTCACTCCAAGGCAATCTGGTTTTCTCCGTCCTTCTAGAGTCTTTTGACCCACGCGACAACGCTTCAGTGGGCATTTCCGGTGAACTCAATGATGCGTTATGCGGCAATGGAGGAAGGATCTGCAGGTAACTCGTTTGGATTTTTATTTTATTTTATTTTTTACCACGAGTCTACTTATCCTTTAGGATCCATCAACTTAAGGCCCGAGAAATGCCATTGACGATGACTTTACACGTGGACCTTGTGTCATTGGGCAACAATTCTGACCGGGCTGGCTCTACTTCCGGTACCTCGACGGGTCAGTCTCGATCATTTAAACCATGCGTTCCTTCATCTGGATCAGCATTGCCGGCTTGACCCATACATGCCAAACTAACATGTCCGTGTTGTCCCACCTCTTGCGCTCCGCCCTGGCGAACTCGCTCTGGTCAAAGTCCATATCGAACTGCCAAAGGAGATTGCCCATAATGAGGCGGGCCTCAAAGTACGAAAGGTTCTTGCCGACGCAGGCGCGGACGCCTAGGCCAAACGGCTGGGAGGCGTGCAGCTTGTCGTCTTTGTAGCGCGGGTTGCCCAGCCAGCGTTCGGGCTCAAACTTCTTCGGGTCCGTAAAGTTATCCGGGTGGCGCTCGGCGACCCAGGGGGCGACGGCCACGGTTGTGCCGGCGGGTACGAAGTGGCCGTCGATGACATTGCCCTGGCCCTGGGGAGGGACGACGCGATGTTGGTTGCAGAGTGCTGGTGAGGTCAGACGGAGGGACTCGTGGACGGTGGCCTCCATCTGGATACTTGAGCTTCCCGACACTGGCCCAAGTGATATCCTCTTTTGTCTTGAAGGCCCCGCGGACCTCTGCCTTGACTCGCTCGTAACAGGCTGGGTTGGCCAGCAGGAAGTACACCCAGCCCGTCAGCAGGCTGGCTGTGGTTTCGCTGCCGCGCTGATAAATTGGACCATGTTGAGCAGCAATTCCATCTCGGACAGACGCGCCTTTCTGACGCTGTTGTTCCTGAGAATGTGTCCGACCATGTCGGGATGGGAGCGGTTACCGTCCTTGATGCGCCGCGTTGTCTTGTCAATAGCGCCTTGGAGGTGCTTCTGGCGCCACTGCTTCGGCTCACTGGGAATGAGGGTCTTAACCATGGCCCTGTGCATTAGTGAACCGACTCCCGCGACTTGACCAAAGGCTTGTTCCCAAGCGCCTGATTGGAAGATAGAGTTGATGGCATCCGCCCATTTGCATGCTTCACCTCCGTCGAGACAGCCAAAAGGCTCGCCGAAGATGTCACACGATATAGGTACCTAATACTATGCTGTATTAGCGATCGCTTTTACACCTAGTATAGTGACAATTTTTCGTGATAGAAGATCACATCGCCAATAACATCGAAAGTAGCGTAAGTGACTGCAATTCATGGTAAGTCAGTCGCTTTTGCTCTGCGTACAAGCCTGCACAGTAATGATAACTTACACCAGCTGGAAAAGTCAATGGCCTTCTCATCCTGAGCATGCTTCTTTAGCACTTCCATCAATTTGTCTGTATGCAGCTGAAGAATATCTTCCTGAGTCAGAAGGGCCTCGTTGGTGAAAGTAGCCCCCAGGGCATTCCGCTGGCGCGAGTGCGTCTCAGGAGGGGCCATACTGACACCGGTCTGGCCGTCTTTGGGTGATACGACTGCGAGCCAGGCCGGGTCTTTTTGAAAGTTGAGACCGTCTCTCTAGAGCGTCAAATCAGTCAATGGGGCTACTTGTGTCTTTCCCTTGAAATGAGTGTATAAATTATCCTACTTTTACACCATAGATGTCCTCCCAAGCGTCCGCCCCAATGAACATTGAAGCTAAGCTCAATAGGACCCGTACGCACAACTGGGCCTAGACGCTCACGCAGCAAGGTCAGAAACGTGATTCTTGGCTCAATTCGAAACACTGAATGCGATAGGGAGTGTAAAAAGCGAACCATATCTGGCGTGAAGTTTCTTGAATTCCTGGGGCTGATTGCCCTTGTACACAAGATAGGCAGCTGGAATAGACGTTACACTATTGAGAAAAAGGTCCTGGAAATCTGGCTAGTGGATGAAAGAATCTTGCGTAGATTATCCGTGAAGCCAAGCTGAGGAGAAGCTGTATTGAGAATTCAGTTATATTTGTCTTGGGAATCTGCCGCTTCCGTGGGCTCTGAGCTCTTTACTAGTACTACAAATGTTTCTGCAAGCAGAGGGAGCGAAGCCACAGGCAGTACTGCAGGCAATCTACCCAAGAGTAGAGACGAAGACGAGCTCTGGGTGGCCATCTTAATGTGGACAATGACTGTGGTGAAAGCTCCTGTTGGTGTTTCGTAATTATGGATGATGGAATTGAATAAGGCAAATGCAAGAGTGCAGGAATCTTACGAGCCGCTGCAACTCATAATCTGGATGAGGCTTTGTTTATGGGTAGCCAAGTCCACATCGACTGACAGTGCTCTGGAATCAATGGAATTGGGTCGGTCTCCTTTGCAGCTCGCCCGGTCTGTACGGTGTTCGGCAGCTTACTCACTTCCTACTTGTCATACAACTAAGCACACTTCGCGAGTGGAAAGATTCGAAAAGTTTATCTATGGTAATGGTGATTTGAATATATTTATGCAATTAAAGAAGTATTGCTGAATCATTTTATCCATGTACCCAGGTGAGTGAATTTTGATGCCTGTATTCTTTCAAAACACTCTACTTTATAATTATACACATTTGGTGATGCAAGTCATAAGTATGGACGCCCGAGTAACTAAGCACCAAGCTTCCAATCGGCTCGGAGTAACTTGCTCGTTCCACCACCCTTTGAAGAACCAGCAGGGCTGCTACCGCCACGGCATGTAAACATGACGAGTGTGACGAACAATTAATCTCTATAAGCTCGAATAAAGTACATCTTACAGTACAATGTCGAAGCCGTTTTGTGTAGGGCTTGCTTTCCTTGCCTTACTCTCCTATCCGTGTATTGGCAGCACTCGGGGACTTTCTTGAGGCACTGTGTGCTGTAACCCAGCTATCGTCAAACAGCAAACCCGAAAACATCGGGTCTTTGATCTCGTCTAATGCGTTGTCGACCTAGGGACAATCGGACTCGAGGCCAGGAGTCATCCATTCTTAAAATGCATGTGAGGAGCTGACTTGCGGCCAACCACGGACAGCGTTGTTGAAATGGCGCTAGTAATGCATGAGCGGTGCCAGGTCCTTACCTAGGTACCTAGGCACTGTACCTTCGTACTGCTATTAGGAACCTTGCTCCCACCCCTGCCACTGCGACAGTGCTTCTACGTCAAACCTCAAGCTTTGGAAAGCGGTCCTCACCACCCACGTGCTTCACCGAAAACACAACTACAAAAATGCCTCCAAAACGCATGACTGCGAACCCCGTCAGGCCGGGACGTCATTTCGCCGGCAAAGCAGCGGGGGGATCATCATCATCCGCCTCCGACGACAGCGGCGCCGAACAAGAAGTCAAGCCCCAACCTCCAAAGAAGCGCACCATCGCGCCACCGCCAAAAGTGCCCAGCGCAGGGCGCATCATCAGCACAAACAGCAGCTCCAACAAGGCAAGCGATGAGGCGAAGAAGCTAGCTGCAGCGAAGCAGCGCGCCGAGATCGAGCGCAAAGCCAAAGAGGAGGGCTTCGTCACCGAGGACGAGGACGGAGACAGCGGGGAGGAGGAAGAGGAAGAAAGTGGCAGCGAGGATGGATCCTCGTCCGAAGAAGAGAGCGGCTCGGAGGAGGAGGCCCCAAGGCGGCTGATGGTTCGGCCCAAATTCATATCAAAAGCCAATCGCGCGAAACAAGAAGAGGACCCCGCGAAGAAGGAGGAAGAGGAGGAGGCCAAGCGGCGCGCCGAGGCAGACGCGGTCGTCGAGGAGCAGATCCAGAAGGACCTGGCCGCGCGGGCGGCGGGCAAGAAGCACTGGGACGACGACGAGAGGTCCGACGACGACGAGGTGGACGACACGGACGACCTGGACCCGGCGGCCGAGTACGCGGCGTGGAAGCTGCGGGAGCTGAAGCGGCTGAAGCGGGCGCGCGAGGCGATCGAGGCCAAGGAGGCCGAGATCGCGGAGAAGGAGCGGCGGCAGAACCTTAGCGAGGCGGAGCGGGCGGCCGAGGACGAGGCGCTCGTCGCGCGGCAGCGTGAGGAGAAGGAGTCCCGCGGCAAGATGGGCTACATGCAAAAATACTTCCACAAGGGCGCCTTCTACCAGGATGAGGCTGCCGCGCAGGGTCTCGACAAGCGTGATATCATGGGCGCGCGCTTCGCCGACGACGTGCGTAATCGCGAGCTGCTGCCGCAGGCGCTGCAGATGCGCGACATGACCAAGCTGGGCAAGAAGGGTGCCACCAAGTACAAGGACCTGAAGAGCGAGGACACGGGCGCGTGGGGCCGGTACGATGATCCCAGGAGGAAGAGGAGCGAGTGGGATCAGTACCGGGACGGCGAGAGGGAGGGAGACAGGGGCGGCGACTATGGCGGGAAGGGCGCGAATGCGATGCCGCTGGGTCGGAGGCGGTCCAGGTCGCGGTCTCCGAGACGGGATCGTGATGACCACAGGGATAGAAAGAGAGAATTCTCCAGGGAGAGGGACCGTTACGATGATGACAAGCGGAGGAGAGTAGATTCTAGGTAGAAAGACTATCTAGGGATTTCCTCTGGGCGGCACATTCATACTATTGTTGCCCTGTTCCAATATGTCTACTGTCTCTTGGTCGACACAAAGTGCACAGCCCAAGCTAGCAGCGATTTAAGCATTGCTCGATCCTGAGAGCCGGTGAGGGATGAACGAAGAGTTCTTAGCTATCCTATTATGCTGATCAGACCGTGTCTGGTCTACAAGCCGGCTCGTCACGCATCATTCAGAGAAAGCCAGTGTACGGACGTGTCCGACAATCCCGCTCAAAATTTCAGCGGTCACAACAGCATATGACGTTCGATCATAAAGCATTGGCCCTTAATTCTGACGCAAAGGCGAGAAATGAAAACTCCAGTGTGCCTCCATGCAATATTTAACAAGTATAATATGACCAGGTCTATATCCTGGTGATTTCCACCCTCGCCCTGTCAAAGATCTTGTGTCCCAGCATGCTTTCGCCTGCTTCTTCAATGTCTGATAGTGAGGGTGGATACAGCGACATCCTGGCATACGTGCCCGCGCCTCGGCGCTTTGAAAGGAAACCGGGGTTGATTACAAGTACACTTTCAACAACCTGCGCATTTCCATTCAATCAGTCATCAGGCTTTAAAAAATGCATTCAGTCACCGTGGTCCGGTTTTCAGGGACATACCTTCGCAAAAGGCGGCAGTGCGCTCGGAACAACCAGCACGTCCGGCCTGACACCCACCATCTCGCCCAGCTTGAGGTAGCTCACGTCCAACGTCGGCCCCACCGGCCTCCCGTCTTCGGCGCCAGTCTTGGGGTATTTACTGCGGTCCGAAGGCGGGAAGACGGGGAAGTAGTGCCGCTGCTCGATAAGATACCTCGACAGCCTCGCCAGGAGATCCGGCACGGGCGGCCGGCTCGTGCACTCCTCACCCCTGAGGTCCCACAGCACGTCCTGAGATGACACACCGAGGACCATCTCGTTGATGGACAGGGTCATGGGATTTCCCACGATCTTGACAGCTGTCTTGTGGAGGCCGAGATCTTTCTTGGGAAACGAGTCCTGCGGCCAAGAGACGTGCTTGTCGATTACGTCTCGTGTCGAAGGGATGAGGAGAATTGTCACGGCTGGGTTGGCGGCGACGAGCCGGTTGAGGATGGGTGATATCATGTATTTAAACACGCTGGCCATGGTCGCTTGGTCGGGGTCAACGTTCGCATCCTCCGGGAGGTCGAAGTCGCCTGATGCGATGAGCGGGTGGTCGATGTCAATAAAAGGACCCGTCAGTACAAGAGCATCGGCGTATGTGTCGGCTGCGACAGTGGAAAGTTGGTGGAGCGGCTCGAAATCTAGGTTGTCGTCTGCAGTATAGGGACCGGACGCGTAAAGGACATTCAGAGGGAGAGGTTCACTGTCCGTTTCCATTGCGTCAGGGCCACCGAGGAGTTTCTCCCGGTGGGCTTGCAAGGCTGCTGGTGTCGACGCGGCGTTGGACAGGAGAGGAACTTCAAGTATCTCCTTGACAGTGAAGCTGTGCCCCGATGCGTTGCTTCCTCTCAGGGCGACAATCTGGCCCGGGAAGAACTGATAATTCTGAATTTTCTCCATACCTAAGGGAACGCGTAGGCCACCACCCGTCCGCCTTGAGGTCTCGAGGACTAGGGAGGCGGCATTGAGCTTGCCTTCTGAAGAGTCTGATGCAATGCGGCCGACTGCTACAATTTCCGTGGTGCTCTGAGATGCTGCACTGCCGAAAGCAGACGGGTCCAGCTTGTGGTAATCCATGACGATGTTGAGAAAGTCGTCTATCCGATCGTCCAGGATCTCGGATGCTTCTGATAACTTCATGCCCAATGGCCTGTAGGCCAGCTTCTTCTGGTCTGATGCGGCGGTCAATTTGACGCGAGACTCCCCAAAGGGGGCTATTGGAGGCTCTGCTGCAGGGAGTTGGCTGTTCAGAACCTCAAGAACCTCGCCAGGGTTTGAACGGTCATTGAAGGACGACGGGCTGTCGGCGGAAGTTAGCGAGTCTTGCCTTCCAGGACGCGGCATGTGAACCTACGGCATCGCCCCCATCGAGTCCAGCTGCTCTTTCAGATTGGACGTAGACCTCTGATCTGGTGAGCTTGCTGCGTGTTCTGACTTGATGCGAGACGTTGGTGTTTCCTTCTTCTTGATGGCGCTCTTCCGTGCCGCAGGAGTGTTTGGCAGCAGACCATCGATCCTGGTTCCTGTCAATACGTGCTGAAGAGTAGTTGTTTGAGGCATAACTCACATGCCGAATACATCTCCACTCTTGGCGCCAGCCCTCGGGGTAGCACCGACTCGATGCTTCTCTGGCTTCGTGTGGGATTGAGTCCGGGTGCTTTTCTCCAGAGCATCCTGCAGGTCCTGCTTGAAGCCTCTCATTTTTTCATAAGACGGCTGTGTCGCTTCTATGTCCAACTTGATGCAGTAGGATTCCCATTTGAAGAAGAGGTCCTGAGGTGCTAAGTTGTGCAGCCTCATGATGGACTGCATCTCGACGACAACGTCTTGACCCAAGCCCTTGTCTCCGGCTCCGAAGAGCTCATTGAGCTCGGACACTGTTGGGTCTGCCATGGCGATATTATTTCCTTGCCGTCTTAGGATGAGAAGCGTCGTCTGTCTTTTCTTGATCGATCAAGTGTTAAATTGGGATGCTCGTCCCCGTGTTCGTGGTGCAGACCCAATGTATCTCTCTCGGCGCCCCTCAGAGTGGATGAGATTTGGGAGACGCGTCCAGACGCGCTTTTTGGCAAACAGCTTTAAATTGAGCAGGGGTCCCGTAACTTAGGCAGTCAGGGCGTTCTATCCCCCTCCCATCCCCTGCCTGGAGCACGGATCTTTATCGATAGCATGCGCCGCAGTAGGCCAAGCCGCTATCAAGATCAGGCGAGATTTAGTGGCCCGCCCCGAAGATCCGGGATGAGATTCCACATGGCTCGGGTCATTCACCGACAGGTCACATCGATTCATTCCACCCCTTTTACGGCTGCTTGACGGCCAAATTGGCCCGCCAATATATTCCTTCCTGCACGTGTTGGTGAAATCTCAACAAGCTATCAGGAACTATCACTCGCCCGGATTGTCCTCCTCGTCCTGGTCTCGTTGCTATCTTTTTTGATCGTCAGTCAAACTCACGGCGCACAGATTGTCTTCTTTCAGAGCAAGTTCAGTATTGTAATTCAGGATGGCAGAACCAGCAGACACCACTGTTCTGAAAACGCCTATCGAGCATCCCCTGGAGTCAAGCAAGCCCAAACCGGCCAGTGAACTCACCGACGATCAGCTCCAGAAGTACGAATGGCTTCTGAACCAGGTCAAGCACTGGTCCCAACCGGACAAGGGCGTTACTGTACCTAAGGACGCTCCGAAAGACCTCACAGACGAGGAGAAGCGCTGGCTCACAAGAGAATGCCTTCTCCGGTACCTCCGCGCCACAAAGTGGACCAAGGATCATTCTGAGAAGCGTCTGATATCCACACTACTCTGGCGCCGCGAGTTTGGAGTCTACGAGAAGTTGACGCCCGACCACATCTCACCTGAGAACGAGACGGGCAAGCAACTCATCCTGGGCTACGATAAGGAGGGCCACCCATGCCAATACCTGATTCCAGGTCGTCAGAACACTGAGCCCAGCCATCGCCAGGTCGAGCACCTCGTCTTTATGCTGGAGCGTACCATCGAGCTCATGCCGCCGGGCCAGGAGATGCTGGCGCTGCTCATCAACTTCAAGACCAGTGCCACCCGCTCCTATACCGCGCCTCCATTGAGCCAGTCCAAGGAGGTGCTGAATATCCTACAGACGCACTACCCGGAACGCCTGGGCAAGGCGCTGATCATCAACGTACCGTTCCTGGTCAACGGTTTCTTCAAGCTCATCAAGCCGTTCCTGGACCCCGTCACAAAGGAGAAGATGAAGTTCAACGAGGACATGAAGCAGTACGTGCCCGCGGAGCAGCTGTGGACCGAGTTCAGCGACGGCGCTCTCAAGTTCGAGTACGACCACGCCGTCTACTGGCCGGCGCTCTTGAAGCTGTGTGAGACGAGGAAAGAGGACGAGAAGCGGAGGTGGGTTGAGGGCGGCAGTGTCATCGGCGAGTCGGAACTGTACCTTAAGGGCGCGACCGAGAAGGGCGTGAACAGCGCCGTCGACGATGCGGCCGATGCTGTCAAGGAGAAGCTTGCCATTGGAGAGGGTGAGGCGCAAGCAGCAGGGAATGGTGCAGTTGAGGAACAACCTGCAGCGGTGGGCAGTGCTGCATGAGAGGTTGAGGCCGAGATTTTCTCGTCGAATGGGGCCAGTCCAAAGTGGTCAAGGAAATGTCCTTTACATAAAATGTAATATACTCACTGCATACTGATCAAGCGACTCTGTCAAGCGCAATAGATACCTCTACCGTAATTAGAATCACGAGCTTTTGCTTGGGTGTCCTCTACATGGCCACAGTATCTGTGTAGTGAATCACCTAGGCAGTGCTCACTGTGTATCTCCTAGAGAACTCCGGGCTCGATTCAATGACCTCCCGTGGCTACTATAGGAAAATGAAATACGCTGTAGGATATCCTCCTCTGGGATATTCTTCTGTGGGACAGCCTCATATGCGTAACTGGGGAGAAGGTAAGTAAAGTTCAGGAGCTCCACGATAACGTTTGTGATTTTTATGACCATGTGGCTGTCTTACTGTGATAACATACGTGGTTCAATTTTTTCCTTCTTCCTCTGGAGTTATAGTGCAGAGATATTGATACTAATCCAATCCGTAGTTGTAGTTGCTTCGGCTGGGCGCCCGCGACCCCAAACCACCCCCCCCTGCTTTATTGTGGATAAGGATCCGAACGCCTGGCAGCTCTAGCACTAACTTACCACATGCAACCCACCACCGCTACCCCTACGAAGACGCCAGCAACATCTTTGAAGCCCAACATTGGACCGCTCAATGCTCATGACGATCACGAATTAAGAAGGAACCCACGAGAACACACGAAATGTCCAGTATACCAACGCACAAGTCAGCAGCAAGCAAAGATGCCCTGCCGCCGCCTGGCAGCGGGCTGCGATACCCCACGAGCGGCAAGACCATCTACCACCGCCCACTGAATCGGTCGCGCACCTCGGAGCTCAGCCAGGCCAGCTTCGCATACCTTTTCTCCGAGATGATCAGCTATGCGCAGCGCAGGGTAACAGGGATCCAGGACCTAGAGAAGAGGTATGCCCAAAAGACCTTCCTCGCCGACCCTCCGACTGTTGCACTACACACCTTCCACATGGAAGAAACAACCAGCTAATCAAAGACACCGTGTTTCCCAACCGGTAAAGGCTCAACGTCCAAGGCCACCCGATAGGCCTCAAGCTCCTCGACCTCCTCCTGTACCGCGAGCCGCCGAGGCAGCAGGCGCGGCCCCGGGACATCATCACCCTGCTGCACCTCATCAAGATCCAGCTGTGGACGCACCTCTTCGGGAGGCAGGCCGACCAGATCCAGCGGTCCAGCAACCCGGACACGCCCGACGAGTACATGATCATCGACAACGAGCCCCTCGTCAACGCCTACGTCAGCGTGCCCCGCGAGATGTCCCAGCTCAATTGCGCCGCCTACGTCGCCGGGATGATCGAGGGCGTCTGCGACGGCGCCGGGTTCCCCGCCCGCGTCACCGCCCACAGCGTCGGGGGCCAGGCCGTTGCGGCCGGGGGCGATGGGGCCGCCGCCGGTGACGCCGCCGCCGGGGCTGCTGCCGCGGGCGCCGTCCAGGAGATGTGGCCTGGCAAGACGGTGTTCCTGGTCAAGTTTGCTGGAGAAGTGCTCGAGAGGGAGGCGTATCTTGGCGTAGCCAAATGAGTACATTTTACAAACAACGCCGTGACGGTGGTCAACGGCTTCTACGTCTTATTTACATCTTGCATGGCCTGGCGTTGGGGATATGGGGAACCCGGAAGAGGATTTGCGGCTTGGCGGTCAGTGTTTTAGAAATACTTGAACATTTACAGGGGGCTTGTTAAACTTAGGACGCCTGATCGCTGGTGGGATAGAAGAAAAAGATAACTTTCGGCTCGCATATCGCAATTGTGCGACCAACTCGGCTATGACGAGTGATGTCGCGGGTATCAAATTTGAAAATTCCTGCCCTCTCGCCCCCAAAAACCAACAGCACACCGTCCCATGGTGTGCCTGTTGTTCCATCGACGCAAAAGACTGCGGTCGAACTAGACGTCCGCCTGGTAGACTGCACAACCTCCCGGTCTGCCTCCCAACACAAGTCCAGCCGCTTCAACAACCACCATGATTCCTTACCTAGGCAACCGGTTAGCAGCCCCCGAGCCCTTCTTCCCAGCAGCCCCAGCAGCACCTGCGCCCTTCCCCCTCGCAGCACCGGCCGCGCCGCCCCTTCCCCACGCGCCGGGCTCGGGCCCCTTGGCCATGAGCTCGGCGAGGCCAAAGTCGCGCCAGGCGGGCTCGCGGCGCAGCGCGGTGGCCTTCTGGATGCCGAAGGCGGCGTGCTGGTCCGGGACGACGTCGTCCTCGTCCTCGGGGTTTACCGGCTGGTGGTGCGCGGGCACGTAGATGTCGTCGGCGGGTAGGCGGTCCTTGGCGAAGGCCTCGAGGAGGTCGGCGTCGCGCGCGCGGTGCAGGTGCAGCGATGTGAAGTGGGCGTCCTTGTTCTGCGGTGGCGGGCGTGTGCTTGTGTTAGTTGTATTCATGAAGGAGCCGGGGTCAAGCTTGGGGGAAAGGGAGTGGGGTTATTTCAATATGGTCTCGGGGTGGATTTGGTAGGCTGGAGGGGGGGGGGTGATGATGGGAGAGCCGAGTTCACCTTACCATGGCAGATGTGGGTACTCGTCCGATTCGCTCATCTATCTCCCTTGTCGACTCGATCCGCGGTGGCCAGGTCAGATTGAGGGCCGAGTGGTGCTGTTTCGGACGGTTTGGTGGTGGTAGTTGTTGATGTTGTTGTTGTCTTTGTTGCTGCTGTTGCTGGGGTCCGCCCCCACCAGGGATCCGCGTGGCCATCGCCAGCTAGGGGAGGGTTCTGGGGTTAGGGTAGACAGCGAGTGTAAGTGAGCCTCGTCCTGTTTGAATATCAGACGAGACCCGTCGCAAGAAGGGAACGACTCCACACTCTTGAGGTGATGCAGAGGGCATTTCCGAGTTGAAGCTTCAAAGCCTCGAATTGCGTGTTCTGCTGTTTTCGGTCGGGCTTGCAGGCTTGCTAATAAGGGAGGGCGCAACAACAACACGCCGGGCGTTGCACTTTCCCTTGGTCGATTACTAGCTCCCGCCCAATGGGTTTGTCTTTTGGTCCTGGTCCGGCTCTGCGGCTCAGCCTGGAGTAGCGAAGCCAGGATACCTGGACCTGCCATTCTGGTTCCTGCATCGAGGCGACTCGCTAGCTTTCCGATGTGCATTTATGTGCCGTGTTGGCCTGGCCCGAGTGGTTCCATCTATGTTTGTATACAGGCTAAGTAGTTGTCACTCTCCAAGCTGTCCAATTTTGTGGTACGCTCTCTACCTCAGTGACTACTTTATTCTGTCTCAAACACACTCGCGGCACAAGACTACGCGTATTCTCCAATCCAGCCCTAAGAGCGCCGAGGTCGGGCCAGGGAAACGGAGAATCTGTTTCGATTGCCGGTCATCATACCACAGCGGAAAGAGATGACACCTTTTGGCCGGGGGTAGGCCCTTGACATGGGAAGCGCGACTCTCACAGGGACCCATGCTGCAGTTCAGACATCAGACGAAACAGCTGTGCGTGGTTCATGTAGCTCATTCGATTCATCTGATTCTTGGATCGAGTAATAAGCCAATTGAGGTGGCCCCCGCGAACCCACCAAACTCTCTCTCCACGCACAGGCCCAAGCTCGATCTTCCCACCCTTGGACTGCCCGCTCACTTGGTTCCCGTAATGCGTGCTGCGCGATAGTGATGGGTTATGCTATGGTATGCTACGTTCATAATATTCTTCAAGTTATGTTGATGCTATTTGACGCAGGTTGGGATAATTCGAGTAACGCCTTAGAGATGCAATCCTACCCCTGTTGAGCTCATTTAAGTTGTTGTTGTTGTTGTGCTCTGGTAAATGTGGACTAGATCCAATTTCGTGATCCAAAATGCCGTGTCCCTATGTTGGCTGCTGAGTAAATGGATAACATCAGGCCAGAGAATTCGTCATACACATCAATGGAAATTTCATGCTTGCATAGGCTCAGCAGCCGCAGCCCCAGAGATTGCGACCGCCGGGGCAGTACCCTCTGCCGACTCCTTGGAGGAGTCTTCTGTGGCCGTCGATGGGGTCGACTGTCCTGTCTTCTCGGCGACGTACTTCTCGGCCGCGACTTTGGCAGCCTCTATCCGTGCGTTGTGAGAGTCTAGCACCACCTTCAGCTCAGGAGGGGGGTTGAAGCCCGGGTGGTCGCAGTGCCTCTTGTAAAAGTAGTTGTCCGCCTTGGGGCGCAGCTCCGCCGGCATGTCAGTCAACACGCACTCGATGATGCCGTCGATGGACTTCTGTTTTGACGAGTCGCGGTGCCAGATTGTGATGAGATGGGAGTTGAAGCGTACGGAAAGCCCGACACCGCAGAGTTGGTCGCCTAAGGACGCCATGTTCGGTCAGCCTACTGCCCCGTAGCACTGGGACGGACGCTATTGAGATTGCTCACCCTCGTCTAGAGCGGCCTGAAGCTGCTCGCCAATGGCCATCAGCTGGACGCGGGTCCAGAAGTCCGGCCCGATATTCTTGCCCACGCGGAAGGTCCAACTTCCGCCGAGAATGTTGCGCCGATCCTCCCATATGGGCTTAAAGCCCTGCTTGAACAGGTAGAGGGACTCGCGCATCTTGATCTGGTCGACGGGGGTGTTGTTGGCATAGCGCCAGAAGTCCTGGACAGACTCGATCTGGGAGCCGAGCTGCTCGAGCTGTGCCTGGTACTCCTGGCCATCGTCTGTCTTCTTCTGCTCCTTTTGCTGTCTGTTTGGGTAGGCCCAGGTTAGCTTCGAACAAGCCAGTAGAGAACGGGGCAGGGGACCAGAAGGGCACACCTGTCAAAGTAGACGTTCCAGTAGTGCTGGGTAGGCAGGGGGCGCATCGCCTTGAGGAATCCCAGCTTGGAGTCGGCCCGTTGCTCCGCGGGGGAGTTGACGTTGGGCGAGCTGGGGTCCGAGGACTGGGACAGGTTGGAGAGCCCCCGAGTGAACATACTCAAACTCGGTCTTGAAGAAGCCATGGTCGCAGGTTTCCTAGGAAGGGGCCGAGAGGATGTTGCGGACGGATGGAGGGGTAGAGGGGGGAGACGTCGCCGGCTGGGAGAAGACTGGAGGACAAAGCGGGCCGCGTTGATGGGCTTCGACGTTCGTGTTCCGAGACGTCGCCTTTGTCGTCGTCCTTGTAGTCGAGAGGGACGGAGATGTACCGGGAGGAAGGGGGCGGTCGCAGGAGGGAAACAGAGAGGTTGCAGGATGCAGGATGGTGTGAGTTGCGTAAGAAGCGAGAGGCACGACGGTGTTGCTGTTCGTCCGGGTGCGGTAGGTAGGCACAGCAGGCACTGGGTGTATGTAGGTGGTGGTGGGTGGAGTGGCCTGCAGGTCTGGTCGAGGTCGCCACGGCCGCCAGCACACGGGAGAATGGAGGGCTGGCCGTACGGTAAGCTGCAGGGTGCAGGGGACGGAGATCAACTGATGGAGGGGAAGGAGGAGCTGTGGGGTCCTGGTAAAGGGGGGCCCAGCAACAGACGTTAGGAATCACTGTGATCGTATTACTGTGTGCTCAGGAAACCATTCAAGCTGCTTGCTCTCACTGGGTGCCCAGTCTCGGCGGTTAGGCTGGTCCCCTGCGACTGATTGGCCAGTCAGTTCTCTGGCGTTCCAAGTCGAGAATCCCAGGTCGGATTGGCTGTGTGTGACTGAGACACAGGACAGCCCGGCCAATCAGTAGAATATGATATAACAGACTGAGTATGACAGAAGAACGAGCCACAGTCAAGGGACAGGACAACAGCAAAGTGCACTGCAGCAGGAAATGACCGTGCTTGTTGAGTGTTGACCGACTGTCTGGCAGAGAAGCAGCAGAGAGGGAGAGCTGGGAGTGGGATAAAAGAGACGGGGAGCAAGGGTATAGGAAGGGCATTTAGATTCAGTCCACGCTAGATGAGTAGAAGAGCCTCACGTCTCGAGGAGGGATGTTTTAGATGTGAGATGTGTTCCTGTTTCCAGTTGCATTCCTTGACCAGGGGGTGGTGCCCTACAACCCAAAGGGCCCTTGCCAACACAGTAAGGCATGTAAGTACTATCTGTACCTGCAGTGCTTGCCATTGCTGCATTGCATGAACAGCATTGGAAGTCTGGACTGACCTGGCCCGATTGACCGGCCCTGACCTGTACCTGATCTTGACCAGGCCAGCTAGCCGGTACAGTCAGTTTGTCAGTTTGTCTGTGTGTCTGTGAGAGGAAAAGGGGATTAGTCGTCCACCTCCAGGGCTTATTAGCTGCCACTGGCCATGGTCCTGATCCTGAAACAACAGGATTGGCTCGAGCTTGGGTGCCGGCCCGCGTCCCAGGGCGGGCTGGTTTGAGATTCTCCCAGGTTGGAGAGGCGGGAATGGCCCAATTGCTGTTAGCGCGGGCTGCAGGCGAGCCAAGTGCCGTATCCGTCCCGCCGTTTTATTACCGGGAGCACAGCTCCGGCCAGGCCAGGCCGTGGTTTGCTTCTGTTTAAGGGCATTGTATCTAATCTGCGGCAGGTGTCTCGTTCTTCCTTGGGTATTCCGGGGCTAAGATGGCTCCTCTAATCGTTCAATATAGCCGTCCCGACCGACCACACGACTCGGTGCGAAGACTGCAACAAACCCCGTAGCCAACGTCCACCTGGGCAGACAGGCAGATTATTACAGCAGGGGACATAACAGCGGCCAAGGTTTTTGAAGTCAGACAGCTTCGACTCGGCTCCACTCCACGTGCTGGTCAAAGGAAGGATGATGTCTTGACCGGCCCTGAGGCCCTGAGACCCCGAGACCCTTACCAAGAAGCCTACATTGGGCAAGTCTACGGTCTACGTGTGAGCGTGCAGCTTGCCTTGAGCCTCAAAGGAAACAGATGCCAGCCTTCGGTGCTTCTCCGCTTTTGGTTTCACCTTTGCTCTCTTTGATCATCCACCAGCCGCAAAGGGGGGCGAGCCTCAAAGGCCGCCCAAGCCTCGACCCTCCCGGCCATGCACCGCAGGCTGAGGCTCAGCCTTACGAGGCCACAAAGGCCGGCCTCGCTGCTGCAACTGCAACTGCAAGTGTGACAGGCAAAGCCGCAGCAGCACGAGGCAAGACGGGCTGGCTGGCTGGTGAGCATCTCGCTCACTCGCTCACTCGCTCACGCTGTCAACCAACCAACCACAAACTGTAGCAGCAGTAGCCGCACCATTGTGTAGCAAAAGTGCCGACTGGCTCGGGCATTCTTTGAAGCCCTGGCTCGCCCTACCGGAGGTCCAGCTCTCGAGGGCCCTGACTCTAGAAGCCTAGAATCAGAATCTCCATTCAATTGCCAATCTCCGTCTCCCCGGTGTCCGTGCTTCAGCAACCTCGAGGGTAGAGAGAAATATAGATATCCCTTTTTTTTTGTCCTTCCAGAGAAAAGAAACTGAAGGCCAGATCTGGACCTGAGCACAAACAAGCCTGAAGCTCAAATCATCCCATAAATCCTCATTCCTCGAGCCTCCTCCCGAGCTATAATAGCTCCGTCAGCCGTTCCGCGCCGGGCCTTGTCTTTCGCAAGCTGCACTCCAGCGCTGCTTTCGTCGCTCCCGCCCAGAATCCCCCAACCACATCATCCCAGTTCGGCGCCCGAAATCCTCCCAGAGAAATCGGGACTTTGACGCTCTCTGTCGCCACGGCCATCGCACCCGTAAGTCAGCAAAGCATGTCAGGAAACAGGTTCGGGGCAAAAACTGTAGCACAGACGCTGATCATCTTCTTTGCCCACACAGTTCGCCTGTCATCAGCACTGATTCGCCTCGCTTTGTCCCTTTCTCTCCCTCTCTGTGTCTCTTTCCCACGTGGCAGACGGCTTAGAATCACACATAGCCACACGCATATCCACCGCGAGGACGGCGAGCGAAAAGGGGCGATTCTTATTATCCAGCAAGCGACCACGAACGCCGAGCTGCTTGCAAAGGGGAATTTCTTCCCTATATCTCGCCCTTCCTCTCCCTCTCGCACTCATCCAAGAAATTTACTCCAGCACTCCTGGTTCCGATCCTTCTTGACGCAAGAACAAATTCCCCCAGTCAGTCTGCCTGATTCGGCTCGAGGCGTTTGAGCAAGAGTCATTGTCGTTCACGTCAAACCACCTTCGGCGCGCCTTCAATCTGCAAGCACCCCCCCGGTCGGGTCCCCTGCGTAAGTACTCACTGTACATCATCCCATCTCAATACCATCACCCCGGCGGACTTTCTCCCCGCGCGCATGTTATCACCAACTCCACTACTCGGGTGAAACCCAATCGGGACGTTTCTATCATCGAAGATTCACATGCCCGGGAGACTGCCCCGACCGAGACAGACACAACATGATACTTCGCCGTTAAATCGACAAATCTTCGGGTTTCAACTGACAATCAACCATAGACACAACCACCAACCCAACAAGCTCCCGGTTCTCGCCAGGAGGTTACGCAGGCAGCCAACACTTCCATCCCGAGACACCAAACCAAACCAGTACATTCCCCATAATGGCCCGCGTCACCTCGCCCCGGCCGTCGAGCCGTGGCAACGCTGCGGACCAGCCCAGGAAGCTCTTCATCCGCATCTCGGCCGACAAGATGCGCTGGTACAAGAACCAGGAGGCACGGGAGCGGGAGGCGTCTCGGGTGTCGACTTCTTCCTCGTCCTCGTCGTCGACCTCTTCCTCGTCCGCGTCCCCCCGGCGGGTACGCATCAGCCTGAAGCGCCGTGACTCCTCATGACAGCGCCAGCCACTCACCCAGCCAACCAACTAAACCACGACTCTCGTTCATCCGGCTCAGTCCGTTCACATCCACGAAGAAATTAATTCGGTCCTTTTTCTTTGTTTTGCTGTTATTGTTGTCGTTCCTTATGTCACGGAAAATCAAGCAAGTCTGCAAGGTTCGGGTATGGGAACGGATACCAATTGTGTTCTGATTGTATTCCGGCGAAGGCGTTTCACGGTGGGAACCCCCAATAGCAGGGGCGGGGACGATAGAATCACCCCCCAAAAAAACCCGCCCGACCGGTGGGCGGCGGCGGCGGCGGCCAAAGGAGTCTTGCAGGCGTTACTGAGAACATATGGTTGGCTTTCTGTCTTTTTTGTTTGCTTGCAGGAATCGGGACGGGAAGGGTGAAGGTGAGGTTCTCACCCCCCGGTGGGTCAGTGGTTGATGAACAGACTCCCCTGCCTCTCACTGGGGCCACGACGCCTCGGTTTTATGTAGGCAATAATTACTGTGAAATTCAAGACAGTGAAGATATTGCTATTCTTGTTGAAAATATTACTGTCAGCCAGGACTGGTCTCAGCTGCATGGCTTGTTTCCTTTGATAAGCTGCTTGCAAGGATGCAGCCATAAGGAACCGGGACAGATGGGCCTGCTCGAGAGTCGAGGCTATTCCCGGCTCCTTGGATTCCTCGCTTGCTGGGTGAGGATCGACTGGCGGTAAGTCAGGCACAAGGAAGTTTTGGTAACGTTGATATCCCACCGCCTGCCCAGTAAGCGTCGTGGGATATCTATGTCACCATGTCATCCATTTCGAAGCATGACAACATAGGCAGTCTACTAGACAATCGATATATTCCTGCACAGAAAAGCAAGGTAGTGAGACTGTGTTAATCAGGTACATATCAAAATAAAGCCAGTCCGGGCAACCTTTTCAGGTGCACGTAGGTATCTGAAGCCCTGGCACTAGCCTCACAGCATCCGACCTGCTTCCCTCTTCCCCTTTTTGTTCAAAATGGTATGCATCATCCCCAACTCCAGGCCGCAGCTGTCCTTGGCTGCTTCTACCAGGCCCTTTTTTTTTTTGACTACTCGTCGTATCGTACAACATTGTCGTAAACATTATCAATCAGGGCTCGCCCAGTTCGTAAACCTCGCCCAAGCCACGTAATGCACTGGTAAACAAGCATCTCAGGCCATTTCCTCGTCTTCCTCAATTAGCCTCCCAAGGATGAGACTCTGGATTACAAGCTCGTTGCTCAAGGTCCGGATCTTTTTCGGCGCGGGACTCCCGGCGTCAGCGGTACTCTTCCGTTTCCGCTTCTTGGTGGCAGCGGGTGCCGCGGAGGTCGCAGCCGTATTGTTTGCGAAGAGACCAGCTCTGCCAGTCATCTTCTCGTCAACATAGACCCAATCGTATGGATGGCCAGTATCCTCACTCTCCTTGAGCTGCTTCCTAGCCTCGTCGACTGTGTAGACCCTAGATAAAGATGCGCCTAGAACACGTGTGAGGAAGACATACGCCATCTTCTTGCTCTCGTCTTGCTTCCGCAGCACAAGGAGAACTCGTGATCCACGTAACAGCCGTGGTCGATTGTCGATCACCTCAATCAGCTTCGCTGACGCCGCGTCGTAGATCCGCAGGTTGCGTGACCTTATCGCGTCCCCGAGAAAGGACGAATTGCCCGCACAGAGAAGGTAGTCGGACCAGCCAACCAGCTTCTGTTTCTCAGTGCAAACTGTGATCCACCGTTCGTGGATACATGGCAGGCCAAGGGCGAGCGCTTGCATGTATTTGACCTTTCGTGAATGACCGTCCGCAATAAGAGCGGTAAATCCGGTTGTTCTCGCAGCGGCGGTGAGTCTGATTTCCTCGTCTCGCGGAGGCGTCGAGTAAGCCACTTCGGCGTTCCTTAATGCTTCGAACTCAAAAAGTTGGTCAAACCCATTGGGCAGAATTCTTCCGCCTCCCTGCTTAATCTGGTCGGCCACCTTCGACGAGACACCGATTCTCGAGTTGTAGAGACTATCCTTCTCCCCTGGGCGCTTGGCCTGGAACGACACAGCAAAGGTCATTCCTGCAAACAAGCTCGCTCCACCTCCACGACTGGGCTCTCGAGAAACGAGACCCTCTCTTAGTGACTTTCTACCGAGCCTCGAATGCATTGCACTCTGCTCAAAAGTTGTCAGCGCTGACGATGGCGGTGATCTTGCCAACTCGTCTGTTGAAACGGAAGCCTCCCGGCCAAAAGATGTGGCGGATCGCCTCGTTGATGCGCGGAGACTCCTTGGGGGAGCCACAGCAGGTTTCGGCTTGATTGCCGCCCTTTTATCTCTACTGCGGCCGACCTTAGCGGCAGTGGGAGATGTATGGGGCTCAGCAGCCAGGGAAAGCGTCGTGTCCTCTCCGACGTCTGGCGAATTCTCCGTCAGAGGAGTCGTCTTGCTGGAGACATTGGGCGTCACAGTCAACGCGCTCAGAGAGGAACCTGAGCTGCCGGGAACTGGCGGGCTCGCGTTATGAGTTTGATTCCGTGAAGAACGGAGTTTGGCCCTGGTACTCAAGGCCGGGATGGTTGGGCGAGACCCGACAATAGGGCTGGTCTCCGCTACCTCGACCAAACTCTGATCCACAGACCTCCTTGAAGCCGAGTCTTTGCGTGTCGCTTGAGACGGAGCGTCTGGGGCGTCCACCGCTGTTCGATCACGGTGCACAGCCGGCTTGTGGGCCTCTGAAGACTGACGATCCCGTTTTCCTGAAGACATAGAATCGACTGCTTGACGGCTCTCCGACGGGGATCTGTCGCGAAAGCTGCTGCGCAAAAGGGTAGTAAAAGATTCCTGTTTCGAGCTTCCACCAGACGACAACGGCTGCATTTCACCGAAAGGCCTTGGTTGGAGCATGGCAGGGCTTGTCTCTGGGACAGGATCGGTGCCAACCTCTCCAATTTCATTAGCCTCGGATGGTGATTTGGGAGGTGATTTCGGTGGTAATTTGGGGGAGCCATATGCATTTTCGGCAGGAGATCCGGTAGCACCTGTGTTCGGCAAAGTTGCCATCACCACGGCGTCGTTGCTTGACGCCTGAGCAGCGGCAGAGCGTGTCATGACACCCTCCTGAGAATCATCAATTACTGCGTCCCCACTGTCAGTATTTTCCCCAGAAGGAATCACGATACGGTCCTGTGAGTCCTCCACAGTAACCTGGCAGTACTCGTCGGCTCTGCCCTCACATTGATCGCGGTATTGTTGTGAGTCTGTCTTCTGGTTGTCACCCTGCCTCGTATTTGTTGAAGGCACCACAGCCTCCTCCAGGGGAGATCGGCGCTCGTACTTGATAGATTCGAGTTTCTTGTTCACCTTGGCCCTCTTGAACAATGCCTGATAATGCCTGCGCATTGCATCATCTTCGCTTGCATCCCCATCCGACTCATTTTCAAGAGCGTGCTGAGGGGACGATTCGTATTGTTGCTGAGATGTGTACAATGGCTCGTACTCTTCCGCCGGGCCTCTCGGGAAGGTGTGCGCTGGGCGCAAAGGAGTTGAATCGGCGGCGGCGCCTGTCAACTCCACCGGTTCGTCGCTGTGGCGCTCTGGCGAGGTATCATAAGGGATGGGCAATTGAGGGCTTGAGACGGCCCCGTGGAGCGGTTGCAGCCCTGCACCTAGGTTCTTCAACGGCGACGAGATGAAAAGGTTCGGGGAGATGCAATTTTGCGGTTGGAAGATATCAGGTGACGGCCGTGAGGAAGTCGGACTGGCTACCTTGTAAGCCGATGAGACTTGAGTCTGACCAAACATTTGAGAGGCAGGGAGCAAATGCGCCCTGCTTCCGGCGAACGGGTTCTTATGCGTCGCTGGAGTCTCAGGGTTTCGTGGGAAACGATCAGGCGAGCCGTGAGACGGTCTGCCTGTGCCAAGTGATTCTGAGGCGGAGAAATTGTCATTGTATTCGTCGATGTTGCGGAAGTTAACAGCGCCAGTATCATCTTCCTGCAGGGTTCCGTCCCCATCAGCGTATTGTGAGGTTTGCTGTGAGGTCAGGTCGGGCTTCTCAACGGGGTCAGTCGAAATCAGATCGTCCCCGCGAGAGATGTACTGCTCGTAGCTGCGCCCATCATTCGACTGGGTTGGCGATTGAGACGGATCCATCTTGCGCCGTCGTGGCTTGGGCTGCTTGGCTGACGATGATGTCGGGCCGTTAGCATCATCATCGGGCGCAGTCAATTGTGCTGGATTGACTGTTCCAGGCAGAGTTCCTGTCTGGGAAGTCAAAGGTATGACACTGTCGTCATGTCGCTGTTGAACACATTCACCACCACTCTGAGACCCAAAGACAGGCTCAAATACCCCGGCAGGCTCAGAAGGTGCCGCTTGTTTGGGAGTGCAGGCAGGCGTTGTATGAGGAGATGGAGAAGAAGCGCGACTGTTGGACGCGTCCAAATTGGTCCCAACGCCCCCTGGTCGCTTTGCTGCACTGCTACCCTCATCGGCGCGCGGACCCTTGCCCTTGACCCCCTTGCAGCGACCAGCAATGGCGGGGTCCTCTCTGGCCGTTCTACCCCGCGATTTTGCATTCACCTTTTCTTTTGCACTTGTATTCCCACTTGTTTTCGATGTGTTTGCATTCTGTTTCGCCGAGGTCGTCGACTGGTTCGCTCCGGCGAACTTCTGATGGACTTTGGGTGGTCTCGGGTGTCGCTGAACCTCGGCTAGCACTTCGTCTGCTGGTATGGGCTGCGACGGAGAACTGCTCCTGAAGCCGACGCCGAATTCCTGGTGATAGAACCCCATGACTTCCTGGGTGTCCTGACTCTCAGCCTCACCAGAGAGCGCAGCTTCTTGAGCTTTCTTAGGAGACCGCATCGTGGACGAATACCGTTCATAGCGATCGATTGTCACGGTCGGGCAGGGGGGGTTCGGGTTGCAGGCATGGGTGTCAATCCGCTTCAGAGATCGGCGAGACGGCCCTGTCGGTTGCGTTCTGAACAGCTCAGGATGTATTCTCCAACATACATTGATGGTCTGGCAACATGGGATTGAATGCCGGCACGAGACGGTAAAAGAGAGAAAATGACGACTTGACCCGTCGTCAGAACGGAAACCGCGCATGACCGCGCTTACTAGATGACCACCTTGAGCCTGGCGCGACTCTAGGCCCGCGCTGTTCAAGTGCGGAACGCGAAAGCACGTGGTATGAGACATCCCCTAACCCTCGTTGGGGTGGTCCAAATGTTCGAATTTTGTTCGATTGGATTTCTGCGGGGAAGGAGCTGGCTCGTTTCAAGGCGAGACAGGGAAACAGCTTCGAGGACAACCCTGCATCGTTCGGTGTTTTTGGGGCCATGTTCGTGTTCGAATGTTTCTCTGCATTGACGCCCATGTTGACGTGTTTATCCAGTCATCCGCTCAACCAGTCAATCCTGCCCTCTCTGTCGCCAGCTGTCATTCAACAGCAAGGAAGTGAGGAATGAACAGTGCGATGCAAATACTTATATGGGCCTGCCTGGGACCTGGACACTGCCCTCCTGCCTTGGAAGCTGCCAGTTGACAGCCGTTGCCGCCCTTCTCTCCCAGCTATGCGGCCCAATATCTAGGTATCTCAGTCTGAAGATATAGGTCCCTAATCTGGGACACCATCGTCTAAACATCTGCAAGCTACATGGTTTTCTTCTGTAGCCCATTCAACCCATGTTGCTTCTTTCGTCTGATGTAGCTTCCTCGTCTTCTGGGCCTCATCACAGGCAGGTTGAGCTACAGTATTGTTTGATGGCCCCAGCGCCGTTGCCCTGACACTTACAAAAGTGGATCCTCAGATCAGTGCAAGGGTCCTAAGTCCTGCTCGACACAAACATTTACATGCTGGGAAATGAGTCTCGCACCATCATGCGGCCCTTCGGAATCCGGTGCACATAATAACCAGATAGGTGCGCCCGCCACCCGTGCTCATGGGGACGGCCTTCTTCTTTTGCTCCTCTCCACCAGCTCGGTTCGTCTGTCACATTCCAGGACTGTCCATTCTCTTTCTCGGGTCGGCCTCGACCTCGACCTCGACCGCGATTCTGCACGTCAACTGGGCTCTGCCCACCCTTCCTCCACCCCTTACCCACGTATCTCCCCTTTACCGCATTGTTGTCTCCACTCCGCCAATCCACTGTCCTTCATTTCGAACCTTCGGCTGGTCAGGTCAAAGGCAAAGCCAACAAACAGCCCGCTGTCAGCGCGGGCAACATTCTTTGGGGGGTCCGCCCGAGCACACAGCAGCCTCTACAGGCCCGCCGGAGATTGCCACGTTATTTGAATCCCACTGAACTCATATACCCTTCTCTCTGCCAGGGTCATCGAGCCCACGAGCCCATGCTTCAAGCTTCAACGCTCATTCCGAGCAGCGCCCAAAGATTACCAGAACCCACTGCCGTCACTCGCAACCACCGAATGCAGAGGCGCACAGCTCACCGACGACCCCTCGCCAGCCTGGTCTGACTGACTTTACCGCTTCCACTCGCACTTACGTCGCAACCCAGCCCGCGGTCCACTCTGCAGCCCGGGAGATTTCCCTGGCTCAAGCTGCTAGCTCCGGGGCTCCAGGAACAGGGTCAAGCGAGCCGCTACCACCCAATGATTGTAGCTTGGCTGGGGATTGACCTGGCCAGCCCGATGCCCCTGAGTCTGGAACAAATCTTCAATTCTTGCCCATGACCGCTCCTCTCTTTGCAATTTGCTTTCTCACAGCTTGTTCCCACGCTCTTTTGCACGATCAGCGCTTGAGCCGTATTGAGTGCAAGGCTTTCGTCTATAGGCAACGCCATCGGCGCGCTCATCGCGCTCCGTCCAGTCATTTGGATAAGATTATCAGCACCAGGAGACGACGAAACCGCCCCGTCCAGCACGTGTCACCCTTCTCTTCAATCCACACTCACTCAGCCCCGTCCCACGGGCGCCCTCTTTGCCAGCAGCCTCTTAAGAGGTCTTTGACCACCGTCCGTCGCGTGTCACCCGCCAACATGGACGACATCACACCTCAGCGAGTCGTCCATTCGAGAACTTTGTCTGGCCACAAAAGACAAACCTCAAGGGCCTCGGTACCAGAAACGATGCCGCCGCCGCCGCCGCCAGCAGATGATGCCCTGTGGTCACCCGCATCCTCGTTTGGCGCGCGCTCTACACGCTCGCTGTCCACAACGTCTCGGAACTCAAACAGACTCTCATTGACCTTGCCAATCGCACCGCCCTCAAACTCTCCGTCACGTCCAACTCCGATCAACACGAATGCCCCATCCTTTCCCCCAACTCCAAGGGACACCCCTGTTGTTCGGTCTCCCACAGATGCCAATGACTTCATCCATGCCATTGCTGCCCAAGAGAGGCGTGTGTTGGAAATCCGCGAAGACCTGAAAAACGCAGAGGCGGAACTGACGCGACTCAAGAAGCAGTGGGGCGCGTTCGACTCAGTTAGAAAACGTAACGCCATGGTCAATGGGGAGCCGTTGCGACCGACCCAATCCGTGCATAACTCGCCTGCTACTGATGATGTCGAGGCTACGCGACGGAGTATCGAGCTGGATCGGAGAAGGACAATGATGATGAGCCAGCAGCTCATCAAGGAGGGTACGCCTAACTCAGGGAGACGGCGCGTCATCCGGGGCGGTCATACCCGGGCTCTGTCCCTTCTGTCTCCAACGAAGCCGCAGGAATTCCATCTTCTCGACCTTGACGACCCGCTAGACGCGCACAAGCCACCAGTAAAGGATTCCGAGCCTCACCTTCAAAATCTTGGCCGCTCCTCGCCAATCACGGTGGCTCAGCTGAACAAGCGCGCATCTTGGCAGCCTCGCTCGGCAAGTCCCAATTCCAACAACGGCGTGAAGCAGATGGCGGAGGACTTCAAAGCTGGCCTGTGGACTTTCGTAGATGATCTGCGCCAGGTTGCCGTTGGAGACGAGCCCATCAATGGCGGAGGGGTCCAACGCAGAGGTTCCAACAGAATGAGTGAGAGTGACAAGGACGGTGACACGATCCGAGCATCTGTCACCTCTGCGCGGCCGCTCTTGAGCAGCACGTTCAGCGACCTTACCCCGACACCCACGTCGAGGTTCACGGATCCCCTTAAGGAATCAGATACGGCCAACCTCGGACGTCCCAGACGGACCAACTCCAAGCGGACGAAGCATTTCTCCTGGACACCCCTCAGCGTCGACTCTTTCGACGACAGCGACTGGTCAAACTGGGACAGCCCTGTGTCTTCGTCACCTCGATGGAGCGGCACCACCGTTAACGGCGATATGATCACGCCAATCCCTGAAAAGGGCGACGAAAACGACCCGCCACTGTGAGACGCCCTCCACCCTCCAATCTCGCCCGCCCCCCTCGTCTGGTTTGCTTCCTGGTTGCTTACTCAAAGCGCCCAAGACTAATCACTGTCCCGCCCACAGCAAGAACGAGACCTCGGCATCGAGCGACTGCGAGCCTCCCCTCTCCCCTTCGCCATCAGCACTGAAGCTAGAGGAGTTGTCGCTGAATGTTCTCAACAAGTTGAGGAGCCTCGGAGAGCCTGTGACTCCTCTTAAGAACAAGGCATGTTAAAAGGTGGGACGGGCTGAAAAATAGCGCAGAGGAAAAAATGAGAGGAAAAGGAGGGGGCCCGGGATATCATTCGGCCGACTATAGTGAGACATTGAAGAGGTTCGTTGGGAGACCACTGAGACGGGCCCATCATTCCGGGGACAACACTGCCATCGCAGTCTACGAGGCACCTCGAACTGTACAATGCTGGAAGGGATGACACCCAGAAAGCGCCCGTCGTCGATCGAGGTGCTCGATCACATAAATGAGCTATCGAAGAAGGCACGGACAATTGCAAAAGGCCTTGCGTACACCTCGTGTACTTGGCCATGAGATTAAGAGGGAACGTTGAGCAGGAAGCCGGAGGGAAAAGCAGGCATTTCGGGTTGTACATACCAGAGGATACCTACTCCCTGGCCTTGGTACCCTGCACATAGTCGGCTAAACGAGTACTGTTACGTCTCAAAAGTCGCCCAAACCCGAGGTATGGGCGCGGAACGGTGTGTCAATATTGTATAATGATAATGACCCATCACGAAGGAATGAGAAGAACAATAAATATAGTAGCATAGTGTAAATCGATAGAGAATTGCTCAATGTCTTGTATATGGGTGCTCTAGAGATTGGCCCTTATCGCCCGGTCGACAAGGAAACCAATATTGTTCCAAGTATCAAATTCCCAAAACACGCCTCCGTTACCTATACCGTTATACTCATTGCAAGGGCCCCCAGGAGCAAAGCCACAATGAAGGGTGCCGTATATTTGGGTCCCCATTGAGGACTTCGAGGAGGTCCCACTCACTGGCCATGTTCAGCGAGTCTAAGATGAGATTTGCTCCACGTAATGAGTATGCTCATCTTTGGTTGTGTCTCCAGCTGCCTCTGTTCTGATGGCCTGGCTCTCAAGGCGAACATATACTAGCCCCTAGGTTCGGAATATCAACATATGGCCTGGTCCCATCTAATGTACTCGCACGTGCATCAAGACGCTCGAATGGCACCGGACTCCTCACTACTGGATGCAGGACAAAATTGCTCAGGTTTACTCTTTCATTCCTTATGACGCAAGATACATGCCAATAGGTATGGCTTATATGCCAACCACGTTGCCTTGGCCTTGCGACATCTTGACCAGAGTTCGCGTGTCAGCTGGGAGGCACAAACACCGGCAAAGGAGATGCGAGCCCAGTGCTAAACGATGTATGCATTCGATTTGACTATATATGAAAAGCCGCCACCGCCGACGTATACCTATGCTCGTGCCGGAAACGGAACCATGCATGCAAAAAATGACGACCTCATCTCGGCGACCTTCCACTTCAACATCACTTGGGACATGTCTACGCTGCTTCTTTTCTGACACCTTCTCGTCACACAAGAACTGTACACAGGCCAGCAACTATGCTTGTGGACCTTCTAATCATCCATGACAGACGCGAACTTGTCGAGCAGGTCCTGCTGTATAGCCTCGTACTATGAAACAGGAACATTAGTATCATCAAGCGCGGGTGAAACACTGGGGGACCTCGAGATTGGACACACCTTCTTGGAGACAGCTTCTTCGCCGTCGGTAGGCAGCTCGAACTTCAGACTCCTCAGCTCGGCCTGCAGGTCCTGCGTCGCCTCCTTGACCTTGGCCCAGCTCTGACCCTGGGCGATGGCCTTCTGGGCCTCGTCGTGGAAGCCGATCATAAGCTTCATCATCCACTCGGTCTTCCAGATAGGGCAGAACTGGTCGTAGTCCGAGTATCCGTTCTGCTGGAGGAAGTCCTCCTTCAGGAGCGTGGCGATATCCAGTGTGATCTTGTCCGGGTCAGACAGCGCAGACTTGCCGACCAGTTGGACGACTTGATCCAGTTCCTCGGAGTCGGACAGCAGCTGCCTGATGCGGTCACGCAAGCGAGGGAAGTCTGGGTAATTCTTCTCATACCACTTGTCTAGGACATTGGTATACTTGGAGTACGAGGCGGACGTGTTGATGGACGGGAAGTGCTTGCGCTGCGCGAGCTTCTTGTCGAGACCCCAGAACACCTGTACAATACCGAGGGTCGAGGACGTCACAGGATCGGAGAAATCACCACCGGGTGGTGAGACGGCACCCACGATGGAGACAGAGCCCACACGCTCGGGTGATCCAAGCGACTGGACCTTACCAGCACGTTCGTAGAAGGAAGCCAGCTTGGCACTGAGGTATGCGGGGAAACCCTGATCAGCGGGCATTTCTCCCAGACGACCGGAGATTTCACGAAGAGCCTCTGCCCAACGGGACGAGGAGTCGGCCATCATGGCAACGTTCATACCCTGGTCACGGAAGTACTCGGCGACCGTGATACCAGTGTAGATGGAGGCCTCTCGAGCAGCGACAGGCATGTTGGAAGTGTTTGCAATCAAGGTCGTGCGCTTCATGATGGGCTCCTTGCGGCCTTCGACCTCGATAGACAGCTCGGGGAAATCCTTCAACACTTCGGCCATTTCGTTGCCTCGCTCACCCTAGAGTGTGTCAGTCACCTGCAACGGAAACCATGGGAGTGCTACTGAGCATTACAAAACAGAAGAGATGGGGAATGTGAAAGGGAAAGACTTGTACTTACACAACCGACGTACACAATCACATCCGAGTTGGAGAACTTGGACACGGATTGCGAAATGACAGTCTTGCCACATCCGAAAGCGCCTGGGATGGCAACTGTACCACCCTGGACAGAGGGGAAGAGGGCGTCGAGCACACGCTGGCCGACGATGAAGGGCCCGTCGGACGACTTCTTCTCGGTGGTGGGGCGGGGGACACGTACGGGCCATGTCTGCATCATGCCGTACTCGGTCTTCTTGCCGTCGAACTCGACCTCGAGGATCTTCTCGTCAACGGTATATTCTCCCTTGGAGGCGACCTTGGTGATGGTTCCGCGGCCGCGCGGGGGGAAGATGATCTTGTGCTTCGAGATGAACGAGTTCTCGTTGACGATACCCCAGACGTCACCGCCTGCGACGTGGTCGCCGACCTTCATCTGGGGCTCGAACTCCCACTTCTTGGTGCGGTCGAGGGCGGGAACAGCCACTCCGCGGGGGATGTAGATGCTCTGGGCAGCGCTGGCGATCTTCTCGAGGGGTCTTTGGATACCATCGTAGATGTTGTTGAGCAGGCCGGGGCCGAGCTCGACGGAGAGGGGCTTTCCGGTTCGCAGGACGGGGTCGCCAACCGTCACACCGGCTGTTTGTGTATTCTGTCAGCTATTTTATTCGTGGCGATACAGGCAGGCATTGGGAGCGTCGAACCTGTCTCCTCGTAGACCTGAATGGTGGCCTGGTCGCCGTTGATTCGGATGACTTCTCCCACTAGTTGGTCGTGGCCGACTTTCACCTGTAACCAGTAAGTCTACTGCACTCCGCACCCCAGTCACTGTCTCGTTGTCACATACCAACTCGTACATAGCAACACCAATCATGTCCTCGGCGACCACGACGGGTCTGGATTATCCATCGTGTTAGCAATCGGGTCCGCATGGGGAGGTGTGGTGACGCAGCAGGGTCTTTGGATGTCGTTACGTACCCCGAGATGGAGTAAATCTTGCCTGTGGTAGAGCATGTCAGCATGAGACAGCACGACGCAACGCTGTAGGACAGCTTCGAGGAACTCTTACCATAGTGTTCACCCTCCTTGGCGCCATCTTGTTGGGCTTTCTGGATGGCGATGCAGCTCTGGTCAGCTTGTGTGGCGCGGCGGGCGGGTGTCGCTGCACCTGAGCGAATTCCAGATTGGCGGGAAGCTTGCTTACCGGAGGCATGGTGGGCGGCGCGACCAAGTGTTTGGGGTTCTGCTTAGCTGGCGGTGTGGACTGTTGCAGGGCGATTGTAGGAACTCGATGTGTCGGGTCAGGTGTGGTGGTGGGTGTGGAGGGTGAAGGTGAGGATGGCGTGGAGTGCGTGGAGCGCGGCGGCAGGGTTGGCGTTGACGGAGTGTCTGGCAGAGGCAGCTGGGAAGCTATCTGGACCTCCCGGTCATGGTCGAGCTCGGCTGGCAGTTGCTGCAGTGGTGATGTCGTTGAGGCCGCGGCCGAATTCCCACGCTTGTCAACGCTAGCAGTGGCTGGTGTGGGGACTACGGCGTCTCTGTTAGAGCGCACCAGGAGCTCCACCAGCGACGGCCGGGCCTTAAGCCTGGGTCGTAGGCCAAGCATCTACTTGGGTTGCTGTGAAACAGACGTGCTGCTCGCCTTCTCCAATTGACTTCTCTGGCCTCTGGGGTCGGGTTGAACAGACAGGACTCCCCGTTGGATGCTGGACCTTGTCGGTGAGAAAGCCAAATGCGAAATGATGCTCTGCAGTGCGATCAATAGAGGGGTTGGGCTGTGTTATTGCCCTGGCATCCGTGTTATTTTGGGCTGGCCCCTTGCCCTCTAAGATGATCACCCTTGGCTCCTGGAGGATCAATCTCGGCGCTCACCCTGTACCAAAGCAGTCCACATGGACCAAAACCACTTAGAGACTGTTTGGGACAGATTCACGGGGGAACGATCACTCGCAGGTGGCAGAGATGGGCACGACTGCCTGTCTCCTTGAGACTCGCTCAAAGATCAAGGGCTGCGTCAAAACGGAGACCAGTGCATTCTTCGTCGCGCCACAAAGACGGCCACTAATCCCCTGTTCCGGAAGATGCAAGTGAAGGACAACAGTGAAAACATCTGAGGAATATTTATATGGGCAAGATAGGTCAACTTTCTGTATTTGGGTATAATCTCCCAACAATTTTAGTGCTCGTCAGTCGCACGTGTCAGAACGATTACACCGGCCTTCTCGGGTGAAGGCACCTGCCCTGGGTACAGCAAGCAGGCTGGTGGTCCGGATCAGCTTCTTGGGAGAATATCAATGGATGCAAACATGAATCTCAGCCATCAGCTAATCCTCTTTATTGGTCAAGTATGCTCGTCCCTGCCATCAGTTCTTTCCTAGAAACTCCACCGATATCCAGACAAGTGATACCAGTAGTAAAACCCATCCTTCAAGAGGGAATAGCAAGGCCTTGCAAGCATCGCGACTGGAGTCGAATAGCTAGAGGACGAAGCCCCCTCGAGAGTGCACATGTGGCTCTCTAGACCAGCGCAGGATCAATGATTCGCGGTCACCATTTCTTTGATGCATGGCCACGATCTCCTCCAGCACACAGTACCCTCTTCAGAAGTATCTAGAGAGGTACGAACGGTTTTCTGTACGCACATATATCAACATTCCCAACGTGTGATACAATCGCAGTTTTCCTCACATCCCAATACATAGAACGGAATACGACTTTCAAGTATCTCAGCCGCCGCTTCAATCAGAAAAACAACTGTGGCCATCAAACTACAATGTGAGCCTTGTAAGTCTCCCGAGCATGGCTGTGTGAGGGCTGCCTGTGACCCTGTCAAAAGCGATAGGATGTCGAGCTCTGTCCCCGGGAATCGAAATCCTGCCTTGGGGATCGCGCCATGGAGCCTGAAAGGGGTATTGATCTCCTCGGGCAGGAGAATAGGGGCTTAGGTCGCGCTCGGGGGGTTAGTAGTAAGGTACTCCTCATTTACTCGATCAGTGAGAGCGTCCTTGAAGGCATGCTGCTTCACTTGGTTGGCGGTTGCGTTGGTGGAGGGGTTCTTCGGGCGAATGGTGAGGACGGTGCTAAACGTGTGCAGTGTCATCTTGGACTGTTTCTCAATTCTGCCGGTGAGGACCTTGCTTCCAGCACGAGGTGGGCCAGATGTATGGTGGCTGCCCCAGGAGAATGAGAGTACTATGGAATTTTGCGAACGAAAAGCGCATGCTACGCATAACTACATGTCTACTTGTCTCATATTCGGACACACTATTTTCCCGCCTGGCGACCCTCGGGACCTTGTTCAGATCTTGCAACTGGCTAGCATGTGTGCTCCGGGGCGAACTTGCCGAGGATCAACGTCACAAAAGCTTCAATGCTAATTATTCGTATTGTTGTTCGCCCTCACAATGATTCGAAATACAAAAAATAGGCCACAAACATCTTGAATCACATAGGATGATAGAGAGTTTCTTGATTAATCCCTTGATATCATATTATGTTAATACACATGGACAAGGAAAATAAGAACACAAATCCATGTCTCTGATTGTCGTATATCGACCAGAGTTCCCCTTCTCAGACAGGTCAGTCTGCGACAAATAACTATCCCCTCTAACGCGAATATGACCCAGCAATTTCGAAGAATTGAAACCGACCAGAAAGATCTGGTGCTGTCTCATGGATCCTCTCCCAAGGACTTCCACCACTGGGCTGTATTCACTACTACTGTCACGGTACCCACTTATAAGCAGTGGCCCACTATATAAAGTCCTATGGCTTGGTCTATAGCTTGTAGCTTCTAGTCTTTTCCTTCCTTGTGCAACAATAAGTTCATAATAGCAGACCCTATCAGCAGAAATGTGACAAATACTTGTGCTTTCCGAGCCGGGCCCTCGCATTCTGCTCCTCATCTCGCTTCCGTATCATCTCCTGGCGTCTCCGTTGCGCTTTATTCTTCCGTGGTGTATCTTTCCTCGGTGCTACCTCCCTTCTCACTACTCTCATCTTTCTCCTCAGTTTTCTCAAGTACCGTGACACCGGAGAAGTGGTTCATTCCTGCCTCGTGTAGCCGCACGGCATTGTCGTTGTATATCCAGACAGTCTTGAGGTCAAGCTCGTTCTCCAGTTCCTCTTCCGGAAACACGGGGACGCATTTATCCCCCGCTCCGAGGATAATGGGGCAGCTTTTCTTAACGATCACGCCGAGCTGCAATGTGTCATAGCCGTGTCGGCGGCCCCAGATTTGCAAGACGCGGGCGATCTGATCGTCGTAGAAGTTATTCACGTTTCGGTAATTGCGTTCCTCGTTGAAATCTCGCATCTCTGGGTGATGACAGAAGATATCCCAGAAGATATCCGGCGTCAATGCGACGCCAATCTGCTTGTCGGTACTGATCTCGAGCGCGAACATGCCGCAGAGACTATTCTCACCGCTGGTGTACTCTAGTCGAAACCTGCCAACGCCGGGTTGTTCTAGGATGTCGGGGCCTTTCTCGGTGGCATCGCTATTAATGTCCACTATGGCGCCGCGTTCCTCGACGTTACCAAATGTGAACCGTGCATTGTCTTCTGGAGTGTTAAAGCACCAGCATGTGTTCCCGGGAAAGCAATAGCAAAAGCTATCATAACCGCAATAGCATTGCCAACAGTTATCATTTGCTAATTCAGACATTTGCTCGGGTGTGAGTATGGGTTCGAGATCACTATAATCGTCCTCCATATTGGCGGTCTGTTTGGCTGAGGATGGCTGCGTGACTACCTCGTACAGAGTGGCGACAATGGGGTTCCGAGGCAATCACAAAAAGCCGGATCGAGGAGAATGTAGCAGTGATAGAAGTTTTGTGTTTGCGTCGTGGCTTGCGAGAAATGCTCTTGATGGGGTTTGTGGCGTGGAAGGGAAGGCGGCAAGGACTTTAGAGCGCAGATGGAAGGAGCATGGAAGACCTTGAGATCCTGAATACATAAGAAAGCACTTGAGGGGATTAGGAGGTTCAAAAATCATTTCGAAAAAATACCCTACTGTGATTTATTGTGAGAAAAAGGACCACATTCACATGGCCCACGTTTAGGTAAACACACTAAACATGATCATGTTGAGCTAACTTTTAAAATCAACCAATTCTCTACAGCACTTACCCACACCATACGCAGATCAGATGCCATCTTACCCATACAAAATAGTACTGAAATATACAAATTGCCTATATTCAACGGTCCGTTGGAGCATGGCTTAACCGGGACTGTGCTCAAGCATAGATTTTCTCCCAATTCCTGTCCCCGCCTAAAGTACCTAGGTACGTGCTAGTATTATGAATTTGGAACTTTCATGTGTGACACATAGAGCGCCAAAGAGAGGGACGTAGATATCGAGAAGTGCAGCGGATATCGTAATAGATGGCACCCAAGGCACGAAAAGACAACACCAAGAAGTCCGAAATGAGGTGCAGCGAGCGTGTATGAATTCTCGAACTTCAATATGCACAATCTCTGCAATTTCTATCCAGTCCACACAGATTGAATAGTTTTGGTTGGTCTCAGCATGCCCAGGTGAGTGCCCTGGCTTGGTCAAAATGCAGGATCTTAGGACGATGACCGATCTAAGTGGTTGCACAATGACACCAAACATGATCGCACGGATACCAGACAGTGTAGCTTAGTTTGTCGCATCACATAACAAATGCCCACGTTTGAAACAAACGGTGTTGACTCAGTCGAAAGGTGACTCCATAGTGCTGGACACGTGAATATATGAAGCTCTCCCCAGCGTTTCTGGATATTTTCAGCAGAGTTCAAGTTCTTCCAGAATCCTGATTTGAAGGAGCAAAATCTCCGACAGGAGGTAGTGGCTAATTGCGCTCTGGTAACCTAAGTCAAACTTGCCCGCTCACAAGGAATTTTTCAACCAACATGTGATCACCATCAGCCTCCAGAAGCACAGTCTCCGACTCCAGAAATGGGGACTCCAAGTCATCCTCAACGGGGCCAAATGCCGCAGGACCAGACCAGGGTGGCTCTTCCGATTCCAATCGCCAGATAATCAAGGAGTCGTGGGGTGATCGGCCGGATTTTCAAGCCTCTCAGGGCTTGTCGATGGTTCCTGAAGAGATTGAAGAGGGCAACAGAATTCTGGACAGCTTCTGAGAAGCCGACTCGAAGAGAGGCTGAAGTTGGTGGGAGTAGCCAAAGGCATTTTACAGATGCCGGAGGTGTCACGAGTAGACTGAAGGGGACTGGTGCCACACTGTGGCTCATGATTGGCGGCGACGAAAACCATCTTTGATTCAAAGAACGTCTACAATGAGCCACGTCTAACTTCATCTGGTCTATTGGCTGCGATACTCATGTTATGAAGGTGATGATGGTTATGATCCACTGCCCGCGCAGGTGTTGTACTGTCTAGCTGTCGTCGTTCAAAACTTGCTTGAACCAGAGCCATAGATCTCGGACCTCTGATGTCCCAACGTCATGGCCCAGATCTTGATAAATGTGGCCTTCGATGCTCCCTTCCTCCACGTACTGCTGCAGCCGTTTTTGCCCTTCCGCGAACAAGGTGACTGAGACAAGCCCGTCACCCATGCCGTGACCGAAGAACCACTTCTGCGCGTGCTGCCCCTTGCCCTCTGGTCCCTTCCCAGCTTCGGAAACCGCGTTGATGCTAGGAAAGTAGCCACTTAGCCCAAACACTCCACCGACATTGTCCCTCCACTCGCCCTTCAACCCCCAAACCATGGACGCCGCACACCCCTGACTGAACCCGCCGACCGCGATCTTGCCCGGCTGGACGCCCCTGTCCACCTCGGCCTTGACGAGCTCATCGATATAAGCCACAGTCCTCAGGATGCCCTCCTCGTCCTCGGACTCGTCGGTATCAGCAGCATCGTCCTCACGGCCGGGAACCCGCGGCTTGAGCGCGGAAGGGAGGTCATGCGGCTTATACCAGCACCGCTGCCCGACCTGCGGGTCGATAGCGGCCGTGGGCAGGACCCATCTAGTGTATCGAAGCTTTTGGTCTGGTACGTGTTAGTCACCTGCGGATCCTAAAGTTTTGCGTTCTGGAACATCCCAAAACATGAGAGATGGGGATCTGTAAAGTGAGAAGAATGGCGCTCACACCGCTGAAATTGCTGAGCGAGGCCGTAGCCGGTGCCGTGGCCGTCGTCGCCGAGACCGTGCAGGAATATGACGGTCGACCTCTTCGAGGCGTCTGCGAGCTTGTCCAGGGGCTCAAGTACAGCTGGATCGCCTGGGACCTGAGGTGTCATCTTGGGTGGGTTCGGATGAGACTGAAGACGGTTTGTTGGAGCAGACTCTCTGTTCCAAGTTGGGCGTGCTCTTGAGGTTGGAGTTGAGGAAATCTGCTTACCACATAGAATACTGCCGATGTGGGGATCGACCGTTGACATCATTGGCACAATGAGTTGGTTATCTGGGTGGGATGACTTGGCTACCTCCATAACATTGCAGGTCGGGAGATGGTGCGAAAACCGGAGTGCTAATCATCTGTGCAGTGAAAGACTGAATTCAATTCACCGCGAATTCCTCACCGTTTTTTTTCTTCTTCTTGCTGTCGTCAGATCGTTCGTCACCCGCTATTCCTTGTGAGCTGGCGCTGAGAAAGCAACCCTAAACTAGGTTGCCGAAAACAAGCCTTGTTACCCGTTCTTGAGGTGGAGGGCTAGGAGGATATCTCGTGAGCCGCCTCAACAATACTGTGAGAATCAGCACCTGATTGGGGCCTGGATTTCTGACCACTCTGATCTTGCTGATGGAGGGGAAGCTCAGACTCAGGTAAGCCCCATCGGGAAGTCTGGACAGAGAAGTTAGTGGTTAATCTGAGTTTGTTTTGCAGTAATAGGTCTTTTGAATTGTTTGCTAGTAGAATTTCGAACTGGCAGTCGATTTATGCCTTCCGCAGTCTTTATGCAAGTGGCTAACCTTTATGATAAGTCTTTCAATCAGTCAAACGAGGAGAGTGAACTTCGTTAGCATTGAGTGTAGGTGGGCCACGCAACCTGATTAATTCAATCCCGTACTTTGTTCAGATAATTACGGCGCTACAGATACTGTGACTGATCTACCTAGGTATCCAGCGTAACTTTGCTCAGGTGCCAAGTGCTCGCCCTGAAGCTTGAATTCGGACTGAGCTCAGTTTCCGGATTGGCAGGGCAGAGACTCGGTCGCTACTGAGGCGAAGCAAATGCAATGCAGTGGAGGGTAATTTTCATGTCACCCCTAGGCCACTGATATCGCGAGAACTTTGTTGTATGAGCGTTGAAGATCCATATTATAGATGCGGATGGAAGGACAGCCTGATGCGGATCTTGTATCAAGCGCCTGAGGGTAAAGGGTAAAGCAGGACTGTGTCCGTCACATCAGCATGATGTTTTGTAGTGTTTTGCACTCTGATGTTTGAAAACTCTTCAAGTCTTATATGTAGTCCACGCTATCATATGGTGAGCACTAGCCGAACAACCTGACTGAGACCTCAGTATATTCAGTACCTGCTATCTATTTTTCATTGATCCCATGCCTTGTTAGGACCGACAATTTGTTCTTGTACACTTCCTCGAAGACAAGTCTCGGTTATACCTGAAACAGTGATCACCTTTTTTCGGTTAGGGACTTTTGCGGACCAACAGGATACTCCATCTCCAGCGATCGAGCTGTTGGGACCGGGGCCCGCGATGGGCCTGATCTGGTGAGGCTCGGCCCGAAGAGAGATGTTCCAGAATCTAGTCCCCTCTCCTGGCTAGACGAGGCTCCTAAGTGTCGCAACCACATACAATCTGGTGAGCCAAAGATTACAATCTATCTACCTAGGTAGAGGA
Source organism: Diaporthe citriasiana (assembly GCA_014872975.1). Classification (NCBI taxonomy): domain Eukaryota; kingdom Fungi; phylum Ascomycota; class Sordariomycetes; order Diaporthales; family Diaporthaceae; genus Diaporthe; species Diaporthe citriasiana. The sequence goes on along the minus strand of JADAZS010000111.1, from coordinate 20,899 downwards.
AACAACCTCTGCTAAGGAAAACAAGAAGATCGATCATCAACCTGAACCTGAAGCTAATTCGTGCCTGCACCAGGGGCAGCGAAGCAGAGGACTTCTTGGCTCTCAATACAAATATCAGTACTTGATTAGGTTAACATGGATAGCCACATGTTTTCATTTGTGTGCAGATAATGGAGGTTGCCCTTGTCCTGTTCTCTGGTGGTGGCCACCCTTCCACCACCCACCAGCGCCCCTCCCGCAGCCAGGGTTGAGTCAGCTGAGTAGACCTGGAGGGGACGGACTATTGGTAAGCCACGACGACGACTGCGTGTGACACGGAACGGCGATGGCTTCGTCGAAACTAGGTAGAACTGGACAAGAAACCTCCTTTGTGTGAAGTCAAAAGCATAAAATGTAGATGTATATTTGGAACGATCTGGTTGTACAATGCATGCTTGTGATGTATTTCCAGGGTTAGATGGGCCCCCCAAACCCCCAGCGGATCTTTTTTCTGACAGGTGGGGAGACTCTCGGTGCAACTCGAGCGCGACGTCAAAATCATCAGCAGGGCCCCGACGCTATTCGACGAATACATTCAGGTGTTTCAGCATTTTCGATTTTCGTCTGAACGCTCCACTGGCCATGTTCCTTCAGCCCTGGGAGGCGGCGGCTTATGCCGTCTTGTGTTCCTGGCTCGTGCGACGAGAACACATGACAGAACCCGACCGGCTGGCTGGCTGGCCCACGGAGAAATCGCCTGTCACGCTTCACCGAGATCCTGCCTGCCCAGCTGCTGCCCCACGGCCCACACTTGCTCAGGCAGCCAGAGGTGGTAGCCATGTCTGCCTGCAATCAGCCTTGCCTGTCGCCCGAGGTCCTGCCTTTTGACAGTCCGTCCTGAGGCTTCAATTGGATGTCACAAGCGGTCGCCAATCTATTTCGTCTCCAGTCATTTTGGCACACCTCGGCTGTGTCAGTCGAAGGAATATGCATGGAACCTGCCATTGCAGCTCTTCCCTGCCCTTGTCTTGCATCGCCTAGCCCGCGACGGCGTCGTGTCCTGACTCTTTGGCCCTCGACCACACCACACCTTTCGCGGTTGGACTAACCGTCGTCGTCATGATGGCACAACCGTGCATATAGCGTTGGCGTGCAACGGCCTGCACACACACGGCAGACGCACCCAGCCGTCGAGTCCCCCTCGATGAGTCCCCGAACTCCCCAGCCGAGCGTTCGCAGCTCCGCAGCAACCTCGAGGCGTGGCCTAATTAGCGGCGCGCTGCTGAAAGCTAGAGGTCCGACATACGAGCAGTCCTGCCATTCAATTGGGAGCTTCTCCCGTGGCTGGCTCACTCCTCCTCCGGGCGGCTGACCACTGTCGACCCTCTCGGCCACCACCATTTCAGCCCCATTCCGGCCCGACTTCACTGCTAGCTAACCAAGCGTTTGAGCAATCGGAGACAGATCTCGCCCTGTCAGAGAGATATCAACGGCCGCAAGAACCAGAAGCAGACGTGCACTATCCGTTACGGTAGCGGATCTGGGTGAATCCGGGCACGTCGCATTCCGCCCAATGGCATTTCTGTCTCACTTCCCCTGCAAGCCTCACGAATATCAATCCCTGTCACGATATTTGGCGTGTCATTTCCACCCTCGCCCGCCTCGCAGACACGCCTTACTGTGTACTGTTGTCCGTCGCCTGTTCGAGAATGCACAGCCGATCAGAACATCAGCGACGACGGTCAACACTCAATCCGGCCACTGGGATGGTGTTTTCGGCCCCATCCTGAGAGTCTGGGCTTCCGGCTTGGGGGGTCGACAATGGGGCCTGACCAATCTCACCTCATCACTAGACTCGCACACCCCCACTACACCATGTTGAATTGCTGCCTGTCATTGGTGAAATTGGCGCCGCTGCGCAACAGCCTCAGTACTCCGCTCAATCCTGACACTGATTACGCCCTCCCGGGTCAGAAAAATTGGCCTCACCTTCACCTCGCAGCTCTCCATGGCTTTCTTCAGGGCCCGAAGGATCGATAGAGGTACCACCACACCGACCTTTTCTTGAACATGTGTGCTGCCCACCTCGGTGCACCGCCCCAAGCCTCGGTAGGACCTGGGTCGCCTAAGCAAAACAACGGCTTCAGCTTCTCCAACCACCACACTTCGGCGGCGATCGAGAACGGCTTCCTGCTTTGTGGCGTCCTTGACATCGAGGCCATGCAACCTCCATTGGGGCCCCTTGCAGGATGGCCTTCCGACTAGATCTTGGCTTCGGCTCTCGAGACGTTTTCAGTCATCAATCTGAAGTTGACTGTGGACGTAGAGAGCATGACCATTGGGCATCATCTTTCACGCGAACGAGGAGGAAGCCGCAACATCATTGTACAGGTCGGAGCATCGTTGCCAATGCGGGGCCAAGGATCCGCTGAGACCCACGAGCTGATTGCTTCCAGTCGTGCCAGTAAGAAAGGTTTGGTTATTTTGGATCTGTCTGCGCGAGACGACGTCTGTTCTCGAGGCCAAATTTTTGCATTTCCATCGCCTGCAGCTTCTGCGATCGATCATTGACTCGACTCTACACCCTCCTACCAATAGTGGCTCGACGTTAGCAACATGACCAATGAGGATCGGTGCTGGGGTAGGTCTTGTGGTGTTTCCGGTGATAATTTTACTTTCCTGCCTCGACGATCTGCAGCAAGGCATCAGCCCAAGCCGGGGCTAACGTCAAAAGCGGAAAGCTGTCAGCTGCGCCTGAGGCCAGCATTGGCTCAGCAAACGAGACCACCGTTTACCGTTGAACGAGAGGCAGTCGACAGATACCCCGGGTACGGAGGTACCGCGCTTGTGCAGGACCTCAACGCCCACCCTTTGATCAACTCCCCGGTCTTCAGCCGATCCATGCCCCCTATCACCTCTTCGAAGGCAGTCCTTCATGTCTATGTGCATGCGGGTGGCTCTCCACTGCGCCCGGCAGCCGTGTCTTCTCTCCGATCGACTCCGCCAGGTACCTTCAGCCTCCCCACGCTATCCCATTTTGATGCTACCTTACGATTACATCCTGCAAGGGTGAGTCGGGGTTCACATCTCGTCCCCCCATACAATACCACTACGCCGTTGAAGCTATATATCTCCTAGTCGATGAAGCCACGACTAGTCCTCCTTCCCTATTCAATCCCCTCATGATACCCATTCCGCTTTGTTCTGTGCTCGCAAGACTAGGCGTTCCTCCTAGCAAGTCATAATCCATCTCGTCTTTGTTTCCGTGCCGGTCCACGGCATCGACAGCGCTTACTTGGATCCCAAGCGCACCTCATCTGATTACGCTCAGCTCAATATTTAGATACATATACCCCAGTCGCGAAGCGATTGTTCAAATATCACTTACACGCAAGTCAAACAACAGAACAGACTACCATGTCAGACTCAGACGGAGAACAGAAGCCTCGGCGCCGTGCCAAGAGCAAGAGATCACCACCAGACCTTTTCCAAGGCGGCCCTGTTCAGCCCCTGCCCAATGGCCCATACGTCAACGGCTTCAGCACCAATGGCACCAACAGTGTCGCCTCGACACCACGCAACGCCTCTAGTATCTCAGAACATAGAGGTTTTGACGGTCCAGATGACTCCAGGTCGACGACAGAACAATTTCCCCGCCTATCGCCCAGAAGAGGCACTTGGCCACTCGCAGAGGCCGATGATTCAGAGCCAAGGGTCAGTGGCCCCATCCCTTCCTACGGCCCTCATGAGGGCGAGGCTGGAGGCCCGAGATCGCGCGCGCACGCCAACATCCCGACGTACACAGAGGATAGCCACATAGAGCACGAGTATCCCCGTCTCTCTAAGCCTGTTGAGCTTCTACGCAGGGACTATGACTGCGTAGTCATAGGGTCCGGCTATGGGGGCGCCGTGGCAGCTTCCCGCATGGCGAGGGCACGTGAGAGTGTCTGTGTGCTGGAACGGGGACGGGAGAAGTGGCCCGGTGAGTATCCCAGCGGTACAAAACAGGCTGCCGATGAGCTGCATTGGTCAGGGAACCTGGCACCCCATAGCGTTGGTGATGGTATCCCAGTCGATGGTGGAGATCCGACGGGAATGTATCACTTGATCTTTGGGAGGGGACAGAACGCGGTTGTAGGCAATGGTTCGTTATACGACCCTAGGAGACCGCCATTCCATTATCAAGTCACTGACATCAGTCTAGGTCTCGGCGGTACCAGCTTGATCAATGCCAACGTCTTCCTGGAAGCAAACCACGATGCCTTGAGTATGAAAGCATGGCCAGAAGAGATACGGAACAATCCTGAATGCCTTGACGAATGTAAGAACTCATTTATCATGACGAAAATGAACAAAGGTGGCTAACTGCGCGTCTTACAGACTATAAGAAAGCGAGAAAGGTCCTCACCCCCAAGAAATACCCGTCTGACTGGCCCATGTTGCCGAAACTTGCCCTGCTCAAGAAGCAAGCCGAACACCTTGGAATGGGCGAGAAGTTCTCCCGTGTTAAGCAGACAACCCGCTTCCGCAACGGGCCCAACAGCTGCGGAGTGGAAATGACCCCGTCTGCCTTGACCGGACAGGACGTCACGGGCGTCAACGACGGGTCAAAGACGACCACCCTGGTCACCTACCTCGCCGATGCCTGGAACTGGGGTGCAGAGATGTTCTGTGAATGTGAGGTCCGATATATCGAGAAGTGCTCCCCGAAACGCGGTGGCTACAACGTGTATTTTGCCTGGCACGGGCGCAACCGGGGTCACTTCAAAGCGAACCTCCATGGCGACCTGATGTGGGTTCATGCCAAGCACGCTGTCTTCCTAGGCGGCGGCGCAATTGGTACCACGGAGATCCTGCTGCGAAGTAAGCAGCTAGGTTTAAGTATGAGCGGGCAGGTCGGGCAGAACATGAGTGGGAATGGAGACATCCTGGCCTTCGGGTAAGCTTGACCTATGACACGCTTCCTTCTCCCTTGAATATTTTCTGCCACATTACTGGAGAAGGCACAGTTTGATTGACCTATTTTTTCAACCCAGATACAACACGGATGAAACTGTCAATGGTGTTGGCAGGGCAAACCCCTCTCCATATGCACCCGTTGGACCGTGCATCACCGGAATCATTGACAACCGCGAGGGTCATGATAATCCCCTGGATGGTTATGTGATAGAAGAAGGCACCATCCCAGGTGCACTTGCCCCCTTCATGCAGGCCATGCTGGACTTGATGCCTGGCAGTATCTCCAACGAGGACACCTTGCTTGATAAGGCTCACGCAAAGTTGGCTCGATGGGGCAGCCGCCTCCTCGGTCCTTATTTCAAGAACGGCGCGATAGAGAGGACGCAGGTGTATCTCATCATGTCTCACGACAGCAACCAAGCCATGCTGACCCTCAAAGACGACAAGCCAGAACTTGAGTTCCTGGGAGTTGGTCGAAGTGACCACGTGAAAAAGCTCAATGAAATACTAGCCAAGGCCACCAAAGCCGTCGGCGGAACGCTTGTGCAAAATCCATTCTTCGCGCTGCTGGGCCAGCAACAAGTCACAGTGCACCCTATTGGCGGCGCAAGCATGGCCCGCGACGGCACGCCCATGACAGGGGTTACCAATCATCACGGCGAGGTTTTCATTGGCAAGGACATGGACAGCAAGGAAGTCCATAAGGGTTTGATTGTCACGGATGCAGCCGTCATCCCCGCTGCACTCGGAGCAAATCCATTCGCGACCATCACGGCGCTTGCCGAGCGCTCGGTTGAAGCGTACTGTGAGAAACGTGACCTGGATATCGATCGCCAGAGCAATGGTATCCTTAATCTCTTCGGAAAGCCAGCACATTTGCCCAAAAGACGGCGCAGAAAGACACTAGAAGAAACGGCCCTTGCACGCTCTGAGATCGACGAGGTCAACGGCGCCGCCCACGTGATCAGCAAGGCGGATGCCATCAGGGCCAGCGGTTTTGGCTTCACAGAGGTCATGTCTGGTTTTATCCATCATGATGAGGATGGGATGAAAGAGGACAAGAGGCCCAACTATGAACTGGCTTATCGAACCGCCAAGAGCTTGTGCGAGAGCGCTAGGTTCTTCTTGAGTGTTCAGGCCTTCAATACCAAAAGCATTGTAAGGGATCCTGCACACCGTGGCATGCTCACCGGTACTTTTGTCTGTCCCACAATCCCCGGGTCTCCCTTCATGGTGCAGAGAGGAGAGTTCAATCTGTTCAAACTCGACCTAAAGGCACCAGGCACGCGAAACCTGACATATGACTTCGACATGACGGGCATCAATGGCGAGCGACTTCATTTCCACGGGTACAAAGTTGTCGATTCTTCCGTTGCCCTTGCGCCTTGGCAGTTCTGGCGGTCGACGACGACACTGTACTGTACTGTCAGCAAGCAAGTTAAGATGGGCTCCGTCAAGGATGACGAGGACGACGAGGATGCCTGGCGCAAGCTGCAAGTCGTGGCCAAGGGCATGATGCATATAAAAGCGGGTGACTTCGTGTCGGAACTCATGACCATGACGCCCACTGGCTCGTCAATCTTCCAGAAGATCTGGAGTGCGGCCAGCTTCATGACCTTCTTCACCCGCAGGTCCGCGTCCCTCTTCCTGGCTCCCTTGACATCTCTTCAGTACCCGTCAACTACGTATAGCGGCTACATCAACAACACCGTGCCAGACGAGTCATTCGACATCTGGGACAGCCCTGAAGCAACGGGCGTCTGCACCAAAATGCACATGTGGAACGCGACTCATAAACCCAAGGGTGGTGTGATTGATCTCTTCATGATTCCCGGTGCAAGCGTCGACCACCAGATATTTGCCCTCCCGACAATCCCCTACAACGCAATCAACTACTTTACGCGTGCGGGATACCGCGTATTCGTGACAGTCCACAGAATTGGGCAGCTCATGGTTGCAGAGAGAGACTATACCACGTATGACACGCGACTGGATATCAAGGCGTGCCTCCAGCAGATCCGCAAAATCAACCGGGACGAGTACGCAGACAAGAACAATTTCCCCCGGGACTCGGCAGAGGTCAAGAAGTGGCAGCCTCCCAAGATCTATACCATCGCGCACTGCATGGGAAGCGTCGCATTCGCGTCGGGCCTGCTGGACGGAACGATCCCGTCGTCGTGGATCCGCGGCGTGACGTGTTCGCAGGTGTTCATGAACCCGATGTGGAACACGATGAACATGATCAAGGCAACCGCAGGGCCCGTCCCGCTGGACAAGCTGTACCGCGCGTTCGCAGGGTCCTGGTTCAGCTGCTCGACGTCGCGCGAGGACAGCCTCGTGCAGCGGGCGCTGAACCAGGCGCTGCGGTTCATGCCAGACGCGCGGCGCGAGATCTGCAACAGCGCCAGCTGCCACCGCATCAGCCTGACCTTCGGCCGGTGCTGGAACCACAAGAACCTCAACGAGGCAACGCACCGCCAGATCGACCGCTTCTTCGGCGGCGTCAACATGACCCTGCTGCACCTGCTCATGCGTATGGGCGCCGCGGGCGACGTGATGGGGAACCACCCGCTGTACGAGCCGCTCACCACGCGTGAGAACATCTCCCGCCTGCGGGGTGTCCCCTTCCTGCTCTTCGTTGGCCGCGACAACGCCGTCCTCAGCCCCGAGTCCACGGAGAGGACGTACGAGATCCTCTGCGACACGTTCGGCACGCGAGCCGGCGGGATCGGCAATGGTGTCCAGGGCGAGGGTGGACCCCACGACGGAGACGGCATCGAGTACCGCCGTCGCGTCGTCCCAGGCTACGGCCACCTCGACTGCTGGATGGGCCGCAACGCGTGGAAGGATGTCTATCCTTTCGTCAGGGAGGAAGTTGATCGTGTATGTCGTGGGGAAGAATACCGATTTCACGAGCCCGATGACAAATTCAAAAGAATGGTTGCTACTGGTGAGCTGCTTTACTAGGTGGACGGCGGCATCACACATGGCCTTCTTCCTTATTTGTTCTCTTCACTCGGCATGTGTTGTAAGCTTTTCCTGATTTTACTGGAATATACTTGGCACGGGTTGCGCTTTATTGCACATGGTTTGGCGTGGTTTTCAACGAACCTCTTGCGGAAGAGGATGGATTTTGGTTGAATACGGGCTGGGAGTAGTTCTTATTTCAAAAATTCCTCGCAAATCAGGACTGGGGTTCGGGCAATCCTAGTGGGCTTCTGAATATGTACGAGTTTATCTATAAGCGTTGCACAATTTTTTTGTTTGATCTCAAAATCAGCTTGCCTCAGTCGTGATCCATGTAGTGCCCAGGTGTGCCCTCCGATCTCAGAAACCACAATAGCCTACTTAGTAGATTCTACTTCCCTACCTGGGTACTTAAACCGCCCCTTGTGCCAATTGAAGTCCTCTAGCACGGCCAGGAGTGTTTCGTTCATGCCACGCTGCCTCCTGCATCCACTTAGTGAGGTCCATCTCTTCTACCCTGGCACCGTTTGTACCCCGACTCCCGCCCACTTCTCCATCCTCCGTGAGCCATCTATGCATATTTCCAGGTGGAAGTTTGACTCGCCAATGGGATGGTAAAATCGCACCCGTACAGTCGCCTAGGCCTGGTCCTTCTGCTCAAGTGCTGCTGCCAAGATACCGCCGACGACCGAATCGAGCTGAACCAGGTCAAATACATCACTCAACGGGCCGCAGGCACCCACGGGCACAGCACGCAACAACGACGACTAGTGGCCCATGTTCTGTACGAATTCCAGGCCCGGTACAGTGTCTAAGGCCCTGCCACCGCCAGCGGCATTGAGGCTAGATGAACATGTCAAGTTTCTCTACCCGGAAGCCCGCTTGACATCCTCAGCGCTGAGTCTCCACTAGGAATAGATTTTGTTGAGCATGTCGGCGCGTTCAACTGCGGCTCTGAATTTCGAAGGCGGCGACTCCATTCCAATGACGTCGTGAAGTGGATAGATGTTCGTTAGCTAGCAGCGGTTTGATCTGGATATGCGAAAGGAAAGTGAGGGGAGAGATGAAAGCAGTGACTCGTTGAGCTGGTGGTAGTGTTTGTACCGTATTGATTGGTGACTTTGAGCACGACATATATTTCACCCAGGGGCTCTTCTCAAGCGATAATCAAAGGGCTTCTCGTGCCCCATCACAAGGCATATATTCAAAGCAGACGCTAGGGGTAATGCAGTCTATACCGACACGTTCAAACAGCTTGCTGATGCTGATCGAAATCAATTCCACCTCTGATCCGGCGCCTCTTGGTTGAAAATAATCCCGACCTCGGGGCACCAGTCTACGATCTCGTTATATCGTTCCGCCTGCCACCTGTGCGGCTGGTGATAGCCCAAGGGGTGGTCGAAGTACCACGTCTCGACTGAGAACTGGCCGGCGATCTCGGGCGGCGGGATCTTCGCCTTCAGGTCTGTCCGCTCGTCTATCCTCCACATAAACCAGTGGTCCTCAAAGCGCATATTATTAGGCAGTTCCTTGTATGGACCTGAGTAGAGGTCCGCGGTAAAGTTCAAGTTGGGATCCCGCGCGATCTCGGCAAAGATGCGAGGGTTGCGAATCGACAGCCCGCCATTGAAGGAGCGCGCGTTCGGCCGTTTCGAGTCCACGTAGGCCGGCAGCACGGGGGCTCCGACAAAGTCCCACTCGAGGAAGTCGTCGACGCGGGCCTTGGAATTGCTGCAAAGGATAGAGTCCGCTTGGAACATCAGGATGCGGTTGACCTTCTCGAAAGTCTCCCACAGCCACGGGTCCGTGAGGAATATCGACACGGACGGATGTGTTGGGAACGAGACGCCGTCGGGCAAGAATCGCACTTTGATCTTGCCATCGCTCAGGAATTGTCGTAGTATCAAGCTGTCCGGTATCCTCCACCCTTTGCGCGTCAGAATGACGACCTCCCAGTGTGGGCCGAGCATTCCGCGGAAGTGCAGCAATACCGATGCGAAATTCGAGATTGCCATCGGGTCCTCCTCCATCAGTAAGGCGACATTTCCCGTGAAAGAACCGGGAAAGTCAATGTCTTCTTTGTCTCCAGAGACTTCAAGGACTGCTGCAGTCACGTCTTCAGGCTGGACAGTCTGGCCGGCGTCTGGCCTCTGGTCCGCGTATTGGAGGGCTGTGGTCTTCAATTGTTGCTATAGAGAGGCGTCAATGAGGCTGATCTAGTATGAAGAGAAGAGGATGTGGCCGTGGTGATGCTTACTATGGACGCAGGACCCAGAGTCCAGCACAACAGCAGCACCATAGCGAAGGCTACTGCGGTTGTCGTCCTCCGATTCCATAATTGCCGGATCGCCGACGAGGGCGATAGGCCCGCCATTCCGATCGCCGTCTGTGCTTGTGGCGCTGAAGACTTTACGTGTAAACTGATCAATGACTGAGCGTTGCCCTAAAAATGAGGGAAGGTATCATGGGCGAAAAGTTGTCGTCGAAGCGGAAAGGTAATCGCTATGCGGAGAACTACGAATTACAGAGTTGAAAGAAGGTCAAGTGTTGTCGTGGTCTTGGGACCCGAGACTTTGTGTCTGAAGAGCATGGGGGGGATTCAGGCAGGAAGGTTAATTTACGGGGTCAACTAAGCTGCCGAGCTTCCAAGACCCAACACGGTGATGCTTTCGTTTGAATCAAACTCACTATGCGTGCCAATAAAGTATGTTTGCGGCTAGGGGCGCTCTCGATTAGGCCGAACATGGTGGGCGCTCACGCGTTCAAGGAACAAGGAGGCAAATTACCGCAGTGTTAATCCAGGATCCTCCAGATCCTGCAACGTCTTGGTTCGCCCATGCTATTTTGAGAACGTGTCCGCCTGGCATTTACCGGCTCATCCGATTAATGTTGCCTTATCCAGCGAATTGAATCGGGACGGGACGAGCATTACTGAAACATATGCCTTTGAGAAATGCTAGATTCGGTGTGCCACCCACAGCCCCTGCCAAGACCTCATTTGAACTTTGTTCCGTCAGGTCCACCTCAGAGACAGCCACACATGTGGCTTAAGCCTGGACTGCTTTTGCAGTGGACAATTTTCCGCAAACTGGCCATTCAAGTCCATCCGACTATCGGGACGGCTATCGACTATCTACCTGCGAGGTGCCTATATTGCATCCAACATGTACCGGTCATGGCTTGTTCGTAGGCTCAGTCACTCGATATGGGCCACTTTTGGTTATTGCAACGGAAAGTTCGGTCAGAGTGCGACAACTGAGTCAAAGAAAGCATCAAGGCAGGTGTGACTAGGTCGTACTCTGTACGACTATGTGAATTGATAGGTAATGTTGCCTGCCCCTGTTTCTCTTTACATTAAACTGAATCTCAACGCCGTTTCGCCATGCAATATTTGGACAACTACATATTGCCCTTAATACCAAAGAGCCTTGTTCCAGAACGCAACCTTCGCATCCTCCAAGTCGGAAGCCTGGGTGTACAATCCAGACGTGTTGAAGACGAGGTCCTGTCCGCCCTCGCTATAGAGGGGCCACTCCATCTTATCATCGGGCCACTGTGTGTTGGGTTTGCCGCTGAGCACGAAAGACAACAGGTACTTCCGCATCTTAATGGCAGTCGCAGTGTCCACCGAGGATCCTCCCCCGAAGCCGCCACCGCCACCAGCAGAGCTGGATGAATTTGTAGTGGTGGTGGTAGAGTCCGATGAGAGGGTCCAGGTGCTGTACCACCTGGTAGTAGCTCTGGTCAGTACCATGGGTAGCCTGGTCGATCTGCACCATGCCGTTCCATGTCTGGTTCGACATGGCTTGAGTGAAAGCCATGTTGTGTGCAGTGAGATTGAAGTGTGGCTTCATGTCAGAGAAGCGAAGGCCAGGGCTCTCATAGTCGTCTTCGGGTTACAAGGCGAGGGCTTCCTCCACTTGGGCGTCGGTGATGGCGAGGAAGAAAATGCGCAGGTACGTCGACACGTCCTCGGTGGTGTTGACGCTGGACCAAACCTGGCCGTTTGCTTCGTGTTGCTCGTGGGTGATAATAGCGGGGCCGGTGAAGTTGAAGCGGTTCTGGTAGAACTGGGCATCGTAAGTGTCGGCGACAAAGTCACCGTCGACACGAGGCTGCAGCTGGAAGGGTGTCGACCAGAGTGTCGGCTGCGTCCTGGAGGTCTGTGAAGTTGACGGAGCGCAGGCAGCCCAGGTCACCTCCGGCGCATCCAACAGCGGAGGAGACGTTGCTGATACGTGTTAGTCACCTGCTCAGGGGCGCTGGAACATTCCAGACATAGAGGACGGGGATCCGTGAGAGGGGAAGAATGGTACGAACAGGAAGAAGGCCTCGGCGTGCTCGTGGCCGGCGAACCGGGTCATCTCGAAGAGGACCTGAGAACCACCGGCGGAGAAACCCATAGCTGTGGTGTCGTTCGGGTTTCCACCAAAGCTGGCGACTGATACTTGTTAATCACTTGCAACGAAACTCAAAGTAAATGTTGCATTCTGGCAACTTCCAAAACACGGCAGATGAGGAACCGTGGAAGCAGAAAAACCGTGCTTACTGTACTTGTTGACCCATTGAAAGGCGTGTTGTACATCCCAGAGCCCTGTGTTGCTCGTACCACCCTGGTGCAGCAAGGTTGGACCATTGGCGAGACCAGTGATTCCCAGCCTATAGTTGTAGGAGACGAAGATGAAGTCACTGCTCAGGTCGAACTGAAAGTCGCAATTAGCATATTTCATAGACTCCAACTTGGTGCAAACTCACCAGGCCTTCAGGCGTATTTTCTGACTTGCTGCCGCCTGTGAAGACTCCTCCAAGTCCACACGAGCATGGGAAAAGATTTGTTCGCGGTGTTCGCAGGCACATAGATGTCCGTCCATGTACAAGCAGTCTTCCGTGCTGGCACAGTCCACATCAGAGTCGGCGAGTGATCCATCGTTTACTTCGGTCTCGACGGGAGGCCATTCCGGTGCGGCGAAGCGCAGGTCCCCGGTGGGCACGGCCGCGAAGCGAATGTTCTGATACTTGTACAATCCTGCCGTTGTATTGCTGGCAGTATGGGCTAGAGTACAGTAATTGAGCGTCACTGTGGGTGTGGATTCCTGTCGGACCACTTTCGAGGGCGGCAGGATGCCGGCTGAGGCTGTCCCAGCAAGGAGGACGGGGAGAAATGAACGCATGATGCAATTGTAATGCAGGGTAAAAGAACGTGTTTGAAACTCTCAGCGAATGAGATGTATTAAGGTCGATGTAAGGGATCTTCCAATGCCGAGTAAAGAGAAACAAATTCGGTATATATACGTCGTACCTGTCGGAAATCCGAACCGACCAATTCTTGCTCCAAGTCGTGACGCGTCGTTACGACCGCAATCAAATGCGCCGCCCACCAAGCCACGATCTTTTAGATAAAAGATCATCATTTCATGGTTCCGACGGGTGGAGTGACGCACCGTTCGTTATGGGGATGTCTGTTTTATTCTTAAAAGGCGGGTATAAGCCAGGCTTGCCAGGCCCTGGCGTTCGGGTAAAGATTTCATCACTAATGAGATGACTCGATCATGTTCAGCTTGCAATACGACGCCAGTCACCTGCCGAGAGTCGACCATGTGTTTGGTCACTCTGCTTCTCCAAACAATTTCAAGATCTACGTATGATTGGGCATTGCCTGGTCTCAGCCTGTTGCGCACACTCGCCGATGGCATTTTATATTCCACATCTTTTTGGTGTCGTGCTGTAGTTTCGTACCAATGGACTGGCTATTTTTTAGCACATGGTATAGTCTCGCCCGGTAGTGGGGGAGGATCAGTCCCGACCAGAGCCCCTTTTCTTCTCGGAACAGGCTCGGCTCTCGGCTGCCCCTGTGGAAGTCGTCCAAGGGAATAGTTAGCTCTGGGCTAGTGGCCTGGGAAGTTCTATGCTGTAGACGGCCTTGGTTCGACGCGCATGTCTATGTGGAATAGCCTAGAATGCGCAGATTCTGTTTAACCAAGCAAGCAATGCAGGCTTTGACTCAGTTCTGTCGTGGACTTCTGTCCCAACCTGGTGTGGTGTCCTGCAATACGCCACGAGCACTCATCAACAGGTATTTCGGATAGGAAACAGAAGCTTCAAGCACTTTCATTGGAACGTACCAACTCGTCTTAGCTAGATAATCATCAACTTCAAGTTATGATTCAATAGGGATGTGCACGATATCGGAGTTCGGCATATGGCGCTCGCGTTGAGGAAGGAGCTGTTTAGCATTGTATCAGTAGTAAGTCAGTCGTTTTAGACGACACATACGGTGTTCTTCTTGATGTTTTCCTTGGACCCATAGCCTGATCATATAGCACAGCTTGCAAAGTGAAAAGTTTGATGGCGAACATCAGTATAGCCAGATCAACCGTCGCGACTCATTGGGGCATATACATTCATGTTTGTGATTCATTCATGACCACTGTCCACGTTAACACACCGGCATGCCTCGTCGTTACTCAATGTAGTACATTGATATCATGTCGGTCAGTGAATCCGACTCAACAGCACTTCAAAAATGGCTGCAAACATGCGCAACGGAGCCATGAGATCTTTGCACCCTTGGGCTGTAACAATATGATACTAGATCTGGGTCTGAGGGCCGTAAACGATGAATCAAAGTCGTATGATTTTCCGTTTCCCATCATGCAATATTAAGCGCATCGTAGTATATCACGTCGAAATATGTGACCACATGCTGCCAATTCCTCTTGCACCCACGTTTCCGCATCCCAGATTTTAGTTCGTACTAGAATCAATGAGTGCTGCAGACAGCTTATGTACAGATAGCTCGGCGCCAAACATTACGACCAGTCACGATGCCTGCATGAGATGCTTGTCGCTACCAGTAATCTTCAAGAAGCCCGAATCTCCATTCGCTGGAGAATTTCTCGTGCGCTCTTTACGTTTCCAAGCCGTCTGCTGCGCCTTTCTTTTCCGCACTGAGGCGGGCTTTGGTACAACTTACCCAACACCAGGGCTTCCAATTGTAGACAAGATCATCCCACAATTATGCTCGCCCTTCAAATTCACAATGGCCTCCCTACGTGCTGTCTCCAGTATGCTGCCATCAATCCTCACAAATCCCAATCCTTGAGTAACTACCGCTTTCTGTATCAGATCGAGAATCTTGACATCTGATCTAGCAAGAGAACAAGAAGCTGTCAAAGTTCGTGAACAGATAAGGTGACTGGGAAAATGCGGCGGCGGGAGGTAAATTGACAGTCTGACATCAGGTTTCGAGGCAGTGCTTGAACTTTTGATCATGACACGTATTTATGTGCAGTTGCAGCGTCAGTCATACCTGGGTGGGGGAGTGCTTGAACCCGATTGTGCTATGTCTTGGTCTCAGAGCTTGCACCCTATGTCAACCAACATCTCCTCCCCTGAAGTCTTCTTCTGGCACCGCGAACACAGATAATGTCCTCCAAGCAGCCTCCCGGTGGCATTGGCGAATATGAACACAGCTACGATAGAATCCTTTCTAGGATCACAGAAGGCCTGGAAGTACATCAACACGATGATACTCGGCAGATTTTGGAACTTATTACTTGCTCTTCGGTGCCTCTTAGCAAAACGAGATTCAATTTGCTGCCTACACTGCCCGCGGCGGGGGTCCATTCAATGAAGGTAGTGGTTTGTTCCGGAGCACATTGAATAAGTGTGGTCCAATGATCGAGGAAATCAATGGGCGTTTGCGCTTCGTCCACTTCGGTGCTAGGGTGTATGAATCTGCATACGCTCACTTGAGGCGTTTACTGGACACCAACTCCAGAATCTGGTACTTACATGTTCCCAGCTATTTTAGGCCCCAGAGCAAGTACTACTCACCGAACCTGCAGCATATTTCTGCATAGCATCAATTGAATCAAGTATTTCAGTTCTGTCTCTTCTTCATCTTCTTCTTCTTCTTCTTTATTTGGACGTCGACGACAAAACGTTGAGCCTATATATCCGATCTGGTTCCTTTGCGCTCCCCGGGGCCTTGCCTATTGCTGCGATCATGCCCAGGTGGGCTCCATTGTATCGAAGAAGTCAGATTTCAAGGACATGATATGTTGATTGATAATATTGGATGCCTCATCGACAAGGGAGTCAGCCCGAGCTTCAAAGGCCAAGCTATCGAACTCGAGTCCCAAGATGCGGACTGTTCCCTGGATCTGAGCTCGGCTGAAGGGGAGGTCAAGCGTATGCTTCATAGTGCTCAGGCCTTCTCGAAGAATCGTAAGAGAGAACTTAGCTTCGACGATGGTAAGAGACCCTGGGCCCTAGCAGAAACTACATGAAACCAAGGTAATGCGATCGAACATACCAAAACTGGCCCTGCATAGATCCACTCACATTTACGAGGACGGAAGCAAGGTTCCGTTTCTCGCTCGAATCCATGCTTTATGTGACAGCCGAGCACTGAGGGGACTGTGACTGCCAGGAGTTGAAGAATCATTACGAAAGCAAGATTTTCAAATGCGGTGGGCCAGGATACCATTCTTCCATGGCCGGATTTGACGCCAAACCGAGGAGAGCTGGGCACATGTATATACACAATCGACCTTTCAAATACCGAGACTCAGGTTAGAAGGGGTGCAAATTCTTTATTTGGCATCCGGGGAAGACAATCAAGTGAGTTTCCCGGACCAAAGGATATACAGACATGGATAGGAATCACATGTGAGGAAGTAGTCAAACAAAAGCCTCAGTAGGGCACCCCGCTTGTTGGTAAGTCAATTGAGCTCCGAGTTCTGATCTCAGTAATGATTACTGGTAGATAGACTGAGAAACACTCGAAAAGACCATTTGAAAGGGAGCTGCCCAAAACTGACTAAGAGACAAAGTCCTATGACCTGGCCAGCCTATTAGTACAACATGGAATCCGATCGTGTCGGCATGTTGACAGTAGTCGATCTCAATATGCTACTAGAATGGTGATTTTCCGAGTGGAAAAACATTAGCATAACAATGAAGCACTTGAGAAGTGTCTTCATAGTGGCAAATAGTGAGCAACTCGAAACATGTGTAAGTTTGATGTTTTTTGAGAACCATCGTGCCCGCAAGAGCTTCATAAAACATCGAGCCACCAGCTGACGCTAGAGACCGGATGTCGGTCGGCTTGCTTTTCACGATCGTGAGGGTCAAAGTGGTGTGTAGGTTGCTTGCTTTCTTGTCTGGTTGGTGGTTTGACTGCACCGTGGGCGCCGAAGCACTAAAGGTGTAGGTGTAGTCTACTGCTAACTAAGCTATCTGCAGCTAGTACCGGCTGGCCGCCAGCTGATAAGTAATGCTTCCACTGCTATCACAATACTGGCAGTTTTCTACTATGTGAAAGTATTATGCTTCAAAAAAAACGTGTTTTCCTCCAAATCGTATAAACCGTATAAATGTTCTTCTATCCCAGCCAATTAGGGGCTTTCTTTTGGTGGGTGGTAAAGCCAGTGGGTGGTAAAGCTAGTATAATAGTAGTCGCTTAAAAAGCGCTTTATCGCTTAAATTATACTCTAAACACTTTATCGCTTAAATCGCTTAAATTGCTTTATTACTTACTTACACACCCAACAAGCCTCCTAATTAGTTAATCGTCCTAATCGTTATCATTATAGTTATTATAGCTGTAGCTATTATAGCTATTCTCAAGGTTATCGGTCTCTAAGTAGCTGTTAAAACACGGGATACCGTTTATAAAGAAGATTTACACTATAAAATAGTATAATTATAATAAGGATATAGTAGTATATATTAGCTAAAAGAGGCTATCTACTCCTAGGGCTAAGAAATTACCTATTTAAGGCCCTTTAGGCCTAGGTGTAGCTACCTAGTATTATATAATACCCCCTTTTTATTATAATAAAACCCCCAAGCTAGTTTTTAATAATACTGGTATTAAACCGCTTAACTTTTAACCTTAATCTATATAAGTAATATATTATAAAAAAAGGGTAGTTATAATCTAGGTTATAATCCTAGTATTTATTATTTTAAAAGATTAAAACCTAGGCTATATAATATATCTATATTATAATATATCTATATAGGTACTTATATAAGAATAGGTTAATAATTATAAAAATAATTACTAGTAGATATATTTTAAACCTAGTTTTTTCTAAAAATAAAGTAATTATAAAGAATTATATTATAATAAAGAATTATAGAGTCTTTTTTTAAGTTTTTATCTATTACTATAACCCCCTATTAACTCTTTTATAACTCTTAAATTATAATTAACTTTATATAAAGTTAGCTAATATAGTATAATATTTTTAATTTATTATTAATTTCCTATTTAGGATAAAGTCTTTAAAGTAAAGATTAAATTATCTTTACCCTCTTTAAAATATTTAGTAATAATTAAAGAGATAAAGGAATTTAAAGCCTAGGCTTAAGTAGAATATAGGTTTTTATTACTATTACCTTTTTCTGGTTTTAAATCTAGAATCTTCTTCTTACTAAGGAAAATAAGCTACTTATTTTAATTAGGCTTTTCTTTAATATTATTCTACTAGATATTATCCTAATTACTAGTTATATTAACTAGATTCTCTATATTCTAGCCCTCTTATTTATACTAATTTATCTCCTTTATATATTATTAAGCTATAATTATAAGGTTTTCTTTAGGGTATTATATTTCTTATAAAATAATCTTTATAGCCTACTTTATCTTTCTGGTTTAAATATTACTTTATCCCCTTTTTTACTATATCTTTTATAAGCTATTCTTTTAACCTGGTTATTATAAAGAGATATTAATCTTAGCCTTTCTTTTTATAACTTTTACCTTTTAAGATAATAGGGTTTTTTTTCTTTTTAGTCTCTAAATAATTAGGTTAGGGTATTTATTTAAAAAAAAGGTAATATTAGGAAAGTTACTATTATTTACTTTCTACCTATATTTATAGGGGATATTAAAGATACCTTTTTTATTAATAATAAAATATAGTAATTTAGGGCTTAAGAAATTAAGGTTTCTTTTAATAATATTCTAAAAACCCTTTAAAATAGCCTTTTTTTATACTTAAATAATATAGTAACCAATTTAGTCTCTTAAGAGGGTATATACTCTTTTATGGTTATAATTTCCTATAAAATAATATAGAAATCCTTAATCTACTAGCCGGCTAATATCTTTAGGGTTTATAACTAGGATATAATCTTTAAGGTTTCTAATCTTATTAGTAATTTCTTCTACTAGGTTAACTAAATTTATAAAAATCTCTAAATATTCTATATAATATTATATAACTTAGTATACTAAGAGTTTTATCTTATTAATTACTTAAATCTATCCTAGTTTATTAATTTCTTAATTACCTAGTATAATAGGAAAAGATATTAATAATATAGTTTTTAACTTTAATTTATAAGATATATTATACTTTATACTCTAAATAAATCTTTACTAGTTAATATTTTAGCTAAAGATATTAAGGGGGATTTATTCCCGGTTATAATTAAAGATATCTCTATTATTAATAAATAGCTTACCCAAGACTTAAGCTATAAGTTACCTACTTTAATCTCTTATTTCTATATATTAGTATAAAAGTTAGGGGTTATTAAAATTATTCTTCTTATATTATAAGTATTTTCTTCTAAATTAGTCTTTTTTATTAGGTAGCCGTTAATCTAAGATATAGTATTTATAGTTAAATAAGGTTTCTTAAAATATAGTATCTTAATTACTAGTTTTATAAATAATATATCTAGTCTTAGTATTTACTAGGTAACCCTATTTATTAAGCTTTAATCTTAGGTCTAAATTAAAGAAATCTTTTTTATCCTTTTTTTTAAGGATACTTTAATTTAGTTATATATCTTTTCTTACCTATTTATTACTACTACCAGGGTAATACTTAGTAATAAATACTAAGTTTTTTCTTATCTTTAAGCTAGTAGCTAATAACTTGGTTTTATAGTAGTATTATATATATTAAGTAAAGACTTTAACTAGTTTTATACTTATTTAGGGATATTTTCTGGTAACTAGGCTTAGGATAAAGACTTAAGATAATCCCTTATATAAGTTAGTAAGTATACTTATCCTAATTTAGCTACTATAATAATATAGATAAAAATTACCCTTTCTTTATCCTAGGTGGTAACTAAGGTATATCTTTTATATACTAGGTTTTAGGGAAAATAGTTAGGTTATCTAGGGTTAAGTCTTATTTATATCTTTATAAACTATATTATATATATTTTTATAGGTTAGATAAAATTACCCTTATCCTAATTTTCTATAGCTAGGTTCTTATCTTTATTACTTAAAAAACTACTAGAATTATTTAAATTACTAAAACTACTTAAGCTATTACCCTTATCTTGTTTCTTTATAGCTAGGTTTCTATCTTTATTACTTAAAAAATTATTAAAACTACTTAAACTACTAAAACTACTTAAATTATTACCCTTATCTTATTTCTTTATAGCTAGGTTTTTATTTTTATTATTTAAAAAACTATTAAAACTATTAAAACTACTTAAACTACTATTTAAGTCTATATTTAACCCTCCCTTAGGTTTACTATTAGAGCTATTTCTAGATCTAGATCCTAAATTCTCTTTATTACTATTCTAGGAGTTATCTTTACCCTATATATCTTTATAGCTATAGTCTAAAGTTTATACCCCTATCTTCTTAGAAACTATACTATCTTAGTTTAAGATAGTAAGCCTTATACTCTAGCTGGTTAAAAGATATAAGGGATTATTATACTTAGAGCTTAAATCCTTATCTATTATAGCCTTTTTTTAATTAAAATTAGCTTTTTTTTTCTCTAAGATAAGAGATCTTAGTATCTTTTATATATTTTTATCTCTTTTTAGATTTCTAAATTATTATTAATTAGCTAAAATATTATCCCGGTTAGGTAAACCTATAATAAATTCTATATATATATCTTAGTCTATATAGTTATAGTTTCTTAAAAGTATTATCTAATTCTTAGTCTTTTTATTATCTATTTCTACTAATATCTAGCTTTAAATATAGAAT